>QANW01000597.1:373001-408419 GCA_003254865.1 Dryas drummondii
CCCCCGGTGCCTCCAACCTCCCTCTCCCCCTGGCCCTCGTCGCAACCCATCCTCGTGCCTCACCGTTAAGGGCACCGAGGACGTCCTCAACAAGCAGTACGCCTTCGAGTTCTCCCCGCGCGCCGACACCATATACTTCATCGCCGACTCCGAGAAAGAGAAGGAGTACTGGATCAACTCGATCGGACGGTCCATCGTGCAGCACTCGCGGTCTGTCACCGACTCCGAGGTCGTCAATTACGATAGCAAGAAGTGAGAAGTGGCAATTTGATCGTCAGATAATATTACTGTGTGAGCCAAGAGCTAGTGACACTAGGTGAGTGAGAGCTCCACTCGGTGGGCTCTGCGTGTGTGTTTTTGGTATATGAATTCAGATCGTTTTGTGTTTCGTCTTTGCAAGAAAAAAAAAAAAAAACTCTCTGTTTGGTAATGATTAGATCTCAACTCATAGCATTCTATTTTTGGCTTTTGGCGTTTGTTTAAATTGTTAAATTGAGCTTCTTATTGTTTAGGGTTTATTGCAATTTGTGATATGCTGAAACTGATTGTTAAAAAGTTGTTAAATTGGGGGTAATGATTAATGTGAAGTATAAATTGATAAGGAAGATAATTTCTTTATCTGATTTTGGAGCATTCATCAACTCTGTAGCTGTACTCTGAAATTAACAAAACAGTTATAATTGTTAATTGTCCATGTGTTGCAGCAATGAAAGAGGGTTTAGTTGCTATATTTGTATATAGTTTTTGGTATGGCACCTTGAGTTTCACTATGCAGGTCCCACATGCAACATCTAAATGATGGTAGTTCTGCGTGATTGTGTCAAGGGTTTGTTGGCTTTTTATTTGAGTCATTGATCATTCATGGCGATATGGCAAAGCTCTGATACAAATCTAGTTAGTTTTGGTGATTCAAGTCGGATTTTATGAGATTACAAATGGGGTGGAGGGGGAAGGTGGAGGGGGAGGGTGGAAGCAGCGGGGCGACCTCCCTTTTTATATTTTTCTTTTAGTTTTAGATTTTTTCTAGTTTCTTTTCAATTTTTTTTAGTTTGTTTGTTTTAATGGACATAAATGCCGCATAAAAGTGGTCATATATGCGGTGCACATGATCACTTCTATCAATTAACTTTTGATTTGAAACATTTGGAAAAGTTTGTGGACAAATTTGTCACGTTTTAAAATTCGTGACCACTTTGAGACACGAATGAAAGTTAGAGGATTATTTTTGCATTTAACCCTAAATTATAATTTTGAAATTTTTTGAGACAAATCAGAATTATCAAAAAGAAAAATTTTGAAATTTTTTAGATCATAAGTCAACTTTCGGAATTTAGAGAAGAATTCCAAGTCTCATCCAACTTATTTCATAATTTTTGGATTTTGGCGATTTCAAATTTAATTTCGGGGTGCAAAATTGGAAAATATTTATTGATAGTCGGTCCGAATCAGATTTTCCAATTCAAATGACAACTAGTCACTAGACCTCCACTTGTGTAAATTATTGTTATCAATAATACTTATGAAATAGAATCTCAATTTTTGTTTATTGTGTGACTGGATGACAATCACCGATATAACTCATTAACAAGTTCATCAATATACTAAGACGCAAGACATACTATAATAAAAAAAAACCTATTAGCACTAAATCCAAGAACCTAAATCCTATACCCTAATAACCCTATAAAAATTAGCTCTAAGTATCAAATCACTAGTAAACTTAGCGTAAAGATTCTAATTTAAAGAATTGGTGAAGATCGAGGACATTTTTTTTATTTTTTTATAAATGCACTTGTTGTATTTTACTTGATTTTCACAAATACACTTTTTGTATTTTACATATGCACTAATTTTTTTGTTCCAGATGCACTTCTGGTCTTTAACTCAACTTATTTGGTTAAGTGTCCAAACTTTTTTAGTTGTCTAACCCTACAATCAATCAGAACCTAAAAATAAAACATGAAAGTGATTGTGTGACAATCATCAATGTCAGTCAAAATCGCATTTAAAACTGGGCACACATTGAAGCCAAACCTGCTTGATAAAGTCCCTTCGGAACCTGAACATTGGTAGCTGCATGCCTAAACATTTTCTGGAGTTGGCTTTAATGTGTGCTTAGTTTTGGTGGGGGAAGAATCAAAACAAGCGTGGTATGCACTGGTTAAAGTGGTAGGTGTTGTCTCCACCCAAGGAAGAAGGTGGGCTAAGTTTCCTTGATTTTGATTTTTGAAGACTTCAACCAATAATATATTGGTGGCGAAATTAAGCAGGGCTAGTTATCTTTTGTGTAACTGCATGTTAATGATAATTGGCTAATTAGGATAAAGAAAGAAGCTCGATTCACGTTGAAATAAAGCCACAATTATGAAGTGACCCAAGTACAAAGATGAAACAAAGTACAATATATAAGATTAAAACAATGTGGCCGGCCACAAACTAAATTAAGAAAAGAGAGACCCAACACCATCATTGAGATCAATGATCGATTTATAGGTATATATAACAAAGAACAGCATATCATAAATCAAATCTAAGATATATAAAAAGGCTAGCTAGCTAGCTAGCTATAGCTCTTCTACTCCGGCTTATCATATTCCAAGTATTGCTTGAGCAGTTCGGAACAGCCAGCCAAGGGCTGGTCCTTGAGGAACCCCATGTTGTTTGCAAAGTGCTTGTCCTTAACGACACCGTTAAAGCGGGTGACTACGACAGTGGCGCCGCTACGTCCGGGGTCCGCTGATTTACAGTCAGCGATTGGGCTGCTAATGAGAACAGCCTTGCAAATCTGGTCCTGGTGGTCATCTTCAACCATTATGTTGTATGTTCCTGTTGGGTCTGTCACTCCCTCCACACTGTACGCCAGCTGCAAGCTGTTCCTGTATGTGCACTCGATTCTCACCCTTGCATCTAACAATTACCCCATGCACCACAACAACAAGATTGATCAGATGAAAATGATTATGATATTTACCTTAGTTATCATTTGAGATTTTGTTAACAAATTAAGTGCCAAAATTTTATTTATTCAAATTTAGGCCTATAGATATATGTACTTACATATCATTTGATAATTAGCCTTATTAATGTAAAAAAAGTTACAGCATTGTTAACATTAACTTATCATAAACAAGACAAGTAGAAAGTCTAAATCTTTATATAGAAGTGTTTTAATTTATCTAAAACTAGCCTATTGCGCTATTATTCCTCACTAGCATGGGGGGTTGAATTCAGGAAAAATTGTCCGTAGGATCCAAACCATTAATTTTGTGAGAGACAGTGGCAATAATTCGGTCTTAGAGAAATTTTGTTTTATAATGTGGTTTGTTAATGTGATCTTTCTAACATTATTCAAAAAAGAGATGATAAAAAGGAGTACCGGCAATGTAAGTAGTGGCAGAGGTCTCGAAACCACAGCGGCAAGTGTCACAGTAGACGCGGCCTTGGATGTGGAAGGGGTTGCCGATGTTGCGTGTGCTAACAAGCCCGGGAAGGACACAGAGAGCAAGCAACAACACAACCCTAGACATGGCCATGACCAACTTAAGAACAGCAATTAAGTGTTGGCTGAGCTAAGCGCAAAGATTGAGAGGAGGCCAGGGAAGAAGAAGAAACAAATTAAGTGATCAAGCGAATTAATGGGTTTTAATGCATTCATATAGGTCTTGGGTGGACACTTAAACACACTTAATTGTGCAGTGGGTGGTCAGTCACGTGCACCACCATTCAAACAATTAGAGCGTACGTCTTGCGGACCATTTCTTATGCTAGTTCTTTCCTCTGCTCTGTTCCACATTAATTGCAAGGAGTAAGATCCACTTCTTTCCAACATGTTTATAATACCTTAGTTATGTAGGGCATGAAGGACTTAATTGATAAATTGGCTAGTTAATTTTTCACTCTATTACCATAGCCATAGGTGAGATCTAACTATATATAACATTATACCATTTGTGTTACATTTGTTAACAACTAGCTTGACATATATTTTAGGGTCGGCAACATGATATTTGAGCTCTGATCGACTATAGGTGGTCTTGAGCTCGAAATTTTCAACCATAATCCCTCACTTATCATTCATCATGTCAAATATATAACATGCATGGTGACTGGTGAGACTGCACACTCTTACTTTGTCCACATCCGTCTATCGCTCCACATGCCTTCAACTTAAATTCTCACTAGTCATGAGTATATATGAATCATGAACATATGTACTTATCACAAGTCATGAGCAATCTAGAAAGTAGGTGTTTTACCACTAAAATTATAATCACCCACAATGCTTACCATTGACGTACTATACAATTTCACAAACAACATTTGGAATCTTTTTTTATCCTTTTTTTTTTCTCTTCAATATACAATAATAGGACTTAATACATATTTATACGTGCATGTGCATGAGCTAGAGTAATGGATGAGGAAGCATTAGTAAGAATAGGGTTTCCCGAAGCATGTAGATCTATTGACAAGATAGTCGGTGTTGACTAAGTTATGCAAAATATTAAGAGGAATTGTAGTGCATGCTGTGGATTGTAGAGACAAACTCTTCGTATCCAACATTTTGTATTAATAGCTGAATTTTTTGCTTATATTGTGAGGATCTTTTACACTGCCAGAGAAGAAAAGCACGTGCATATAAATTAGATGCACCATTCTTGGCTCAGGAGTTGGGAAATGGTGCATCACATTCACATGGGATCGAGCAATCAACATTCGGCCGGTATTTGTTTAAGGGGTTAACGTTTTTTTCTTTGATGGAGTGTTTGTTTAAGGGTTTTACCTCTCTACAATATTATTAGTATTGAGGGCTGCTATTTGCACACCATTTTTTTTTTCTTTTTGCACACTCTTCTTAATAAAAAAAAAATTAATGAAAAAAAGACTAACACACCCCAATCATACTCAAAAAACATCTCAGACCCGAACAAACCCAGTCGAACTGCGACCCGACCCGGCCGGATCTTTGTCGTCCGGCCACCTCTTGACGCGAGACTGGTCAGGGTCCAATCCTTCATCCCACCGCCGTACAATCCGGATCGAAGCTGAGAAGCTTCGATTGCCGTTGGCTTTCTTAGCCAATTCTGATCATTTTTTGCCTCCAATTAATGACCACAATTTTGGTATGGTTCTCTTCCTTTCCTCATGGGCTTCAAAACCCATATAAGATTGCTTGTTTTTATTTAGTATTTTGAAAGTTGGTGATTTTGTGTATGAGAGATTGAGAGTGAGAGGTGGGTTGGGTGGGTCAGGTGAAGGNTTTTCCTTTGGTTTTTTTTATTTTTTAAAAAAGAGTGCAAAAAGAAAAAATATATATATGTATGTATATATGCAAATGGCAATCCTCTTAGGGGGTGTCCCCAACTTAGATTTCATTGGATTTTAAAAGTCCAGTGAAATCTAGGTGTCCCCAATTTAGATTTTAATGGATTCCAATAAACTTTAGGTGTCCCCAACTCAGATTTTAATGGATTCCAATGAAATTCAGGTGTCCTCAAAAAGTCATGGATTTCATTAAGTGAAGGATTTTAATGGATTTGGATGGATTTGGTTGGATTTGAATGTATTTTTTACACATAACAAATTTCATAAGAATTACACCAAATTCCCTTGAATTTTGATAGATTTTATGGATTTTAAAATCCATTAAACTCCTTTAAAATCTGAGTTGGGGACACCCCCCTTAGTATTTTGGGTCATTTTGACCGAAAAAAGTATTTTGGGTCATGAATAGTGTCTGCCCATCAACATCCCAATGGGTCATACGTACCCTTAGACATGCATAAGAACCTACCTAGAAGGCCCAATTTGAGTAATAACAATCTTGACCCAATCTGCCCACCACTCAAGATGTGTACTTGCCTGAGAGTTTTTCTAAAGAGTAGGTGTGTTTTAAGTTTTAACCTACCTAAACTGATTTCTTAACCCTTTTTTATAGTTTTGTCCAAAATTTTCTATTACGCCCAGGGACGAATCCAGGATTCCAAAGTAGGATGGGCTAAGCTTAGCTTATAAAAAAACTCGACGATATGAGTAAATTTTTTTTAAAAAAAAAAAAAGAGATACACCAAATAAGGAGGACATAATGAGTCTATTACATCTCAAAATGCACATCTATACATAGATAAAATTTACATAAATAAAAAAGACAACAAAAGAATAATTACAGATGCAATGCAAATACAATATATGACTACTTAAGTTGTGCCCTACGTTTCTTCACTGAGTAAAAATCATTAATTATTGATTCATTACTGATACTGTTAGCAAATTCTCTTTCAATGTGGATCATTAGACAATCAGCAAGAAACTTATCCTCCATCTTGTTTCGAAGTCGGTTCTTAATAAACTTCATAGATGAAAATGCTCGTTCAGTCGTTGAAGTAGAAACAGGAAGAGTCAACACCAAACAAATCAGTCTATGAATCAAGTGATAGTCTCTTGACAACCCAGCTTCAACTAATCGTTGACATAATTGAGAAATTGAATCAATATTTGAGAAATCCGGACGACGATCCATATCACACTTATAAAACCCCAATTGTAGCTTCAAAGCATACAACTCAGATGTAGTGAAGTCTTCAGGATAAAATTTCTCAGCAAGATTACATATATCATCAACTTTAAATGAGTTGAAAGCATTACGAGGATCCAATGCTGAGCTAAGAGTAAGGAGTTCCACAGTTTGCTCTGAAAACCTACTATCCAACTCCATCAACTGAAAATCTATTAGAGCATTAAAAATATCAACACGATAATAATGTCTAATTGTAATAGAATCTTTTTGTTGACAAGATCGACCTGTACCAGTCTTATAACGATCATCCATATCAGGCACTTCAATATCATGTTGTTCACAAAATGATACGACACTACTGATCAAATTATCCCAACCATCTTCTCTCAACTCTTGAAGTTGCAATTTTGTGCTTGAAACAAAATTCAAAGCACTTATAATGTCTTGAGATTTTCTCTGGAATGCTTGACAAAGAAAATCAATGAATCCCATCACTTTATTCAACAAAAGTAAGCTAAACACAAATTCAAAAGATGTAATAGCAATATAAAGACTCTCAGCTTCTCCTCGAAATTGTTGACTTGGTCCATTATCACTGATATCCTGAAGAAGTGTTTTTGTTGCACCAAATAACTCAATTAAACTTCGAATAGAACTAAAATGAGAACCCCAACAAGTTGTCCCAGGTCGTTGCAAACTACAAGTTTGATTAGCCCCTGTACCTGTTCCAAGCTTTCCGGCTTCCAACAAGTCTTCAACTTCAGTTTTTCGAGTTAATTTTAACTCAGATTGTCGCTTAGCAGAAGCACAAACAAAATTCACAACATTAGTCAACATTGAAAAAAATCTCCAAATAACCTTCACATCTTTAGCTGCACCATTTAAAGCCAATTGCAAACGATGAGCAAAACAATGTACATAATATGCATATGGACAATCTTGGAGAAATAATGCTTGTAATCCATTCCATGCACCACGCATATTGCTAGCACCATCATATCCTTGACCACGCATATTTTCCACTTGAAGATTATATTTAGCAAGTACATTGGATATCCCATTTTTAAGAGTTAGAGCAGTAGTATCAGGAACGCTCACAATATCAAAAAACCGTTCTTGAATAAACCCATGACAATCAACAAATCTTAAAATAATAGCCATTTGTTCCTTACCAGATTCATCAAGTGCTTCATCAACGAGAATACAAAACTTTCTATCCCCAACTTTCTCAAGAATCTTATTCCTCACTTTAGTAGCAAAAATGTGCAATATCTCCTTCTGTATATCAAATGCAATATATTTGGCATTTCCAGGAGCATTATCTAAAACAACATTATCGATTTCAACATTACATCTTGCAAAAGCCTTAACCAATTCAATGAAATTTCCCCGATTGGTTAAGTCACTGAATTCATCATTACCTCTAAAAGCCAATCCCTGACTTGCTAACACCCTAACACTCTCTATTGTGGTGTTTAGCCGCAACCGATTCTGTTTTACTTCTTCTGATGATTGTGCATTCATGACTGTGTCAATATGTCGAGATGAGTTTCCTAAGCCACGCCAGTCTTGCATAGCACGATGATGTGCTAAACCAACACTGTGAGCAAGGAAGTTACATTTTTGTCCACCAATCCTCTTCCAATTTATAAACCCATCAACAATAAATGCCTTGTGTAACTTTTCACTATCAAAAAGAAAGCATGGAAAACAAAATGCTCTATCCTTAGTAACCGAATATTCAAGCCAAGGAAATTGTGTGAACCAAACATATTGAAATCGACGAGATTGTACTCCATCCAAGTGGCTTGGATACTCCCCTAATTTGGGTTGACATGGTCCAAGAAGCATATATGCTCTTCGAATATTGTCACGTTCATTAACCGGATACTCACATATTTGACGACGTAATCCCGGATCACGTTCAAGAGAATTAGTATCTACTTCTTGATCATAGACGACTCTTGGAGACTCAACTCCTTGAGAAGCTATTGCAGACTCAACTCTTTGAGAAGAGCCACAAGACACCCCACTTGATGATTCATCATTCTTTTTTTTAAAGAAATGAAACATATTCTTTAATCTCTTCGGATTTCGATCATGTGCCGACATTATAAAATATAACCTATAAGTTATATATAGATATAATGAGCATAAAATAACAAGGCAATTGGCAAAGAATAAATGCAGTGACTAATATTCTATATTTCTATGGCTAAGAGAACAGTCCAAGATTTCAATCATCACAAAAATAATGCATTGATATTAGATTTATAGAGACAAGAAATTTACCTCAGCAAAGCACTACACCTCAATAGCTAGAACAAGTGAAGCACTCCACTAGATGACCAACAAAGCAAATCCTACATACAATAATCAAAATAATCAAATCCTATACAATAATCAAAATAATCAAATCCTAATTTACTAATACATTAATCAAAATCAAGTCCTAATTTAATCATCAAATCCCTAATTTTAATCATATAAAATAATCAAATCCCTAATTTTAAAATTTGAGAATTAAAAAAAAAAAAAGGGACAAACAGTACCTAGGAACTTGAAGCTGAGTTGTAGAGACTAGAGAACTAGAGAAGTATAGATTATCCACCAAAAATTTGGATTGGAAGACTGAAGATGCGGTGGACCATGTGGTCCTGGAGAGAAGATGATTTGTCGAAGATGAAGGGGACAGTCGGACAAAGCTACAGAGGAGAGAGAGAGAAAGCTGAAGAGTAAAGTGATTTGTGATTTACTGTGACCAGCGGAGGTTTTGATTAATTGGCTATAAGTGGGCTGGGGTTATTTTGGGGTGGGCTTAAGTGTAAAACTAAGCCTAGTTAAAAAAAAAAAAAAAAATCCACATGGGCTACAGCCCAGGCAGCCCACAACGTGGACTCGTCTCTAATTACGCCCTTAATAAAATACAATATAGTATTATGAGAACTGAAAAAACTGAAACCCCACTCGATCCCACACCCACCACAGTACACACCACTAAATTTTCGAAATTTACCAAAACTAAAAATAAACTTTTTTCGGTTTTGAATTTTTTATTTTCATATTGAAAAAGTTAAAGAGTCTAAAATCCAAAAAATTTGGTCGGTAATCAATCTATTCGGTAAAAGGCAATCCAAATGGCAACCCTACTTCTCCCATTTCCATCTCTCTCCCTTATAAGTCCACACGGACCACACCTCTCCCTAGTTCCCATCAATTATTATTGTAAACTCCTTTGGGTTCTATTGGGCTCTTTTAATTGGGCCCATTATCAATCCATTTTGGGTTCTTTCACATAGTTTTGTTTTTATCTCAGAGCTAAAGTGGGTCGTTTTTGGGCTCCTTCAACTATGTTTGTCGGGTTGGATTAGTCTGTTGAGCTCATTAGCTTGGTCGGGTTGAGTGAAATCCAATCAATAACTTTGGGTCGATTAACTGATTAAGTGTTCCAATTAATGCCCATCCAAATCCAACCTTAAGTGGATTGCCAACTTTTTCAATCGAATACAATTGAAGTAGGCAATCATAGAAAAAGAGAGAAACACACAGAACGGAATTCTAAACTTAAAAAAAATCCTTGTGGCACAATTTACAGATATTCTTACAGACTTACACAGAAGTACAGAACCCTTTTTACTTTTTTCCTTCTTTTTTTGGATTTTCAATTCTTTCTTTTCTTTTTGGATTCTTTGTTGCATGTGATCCGCAATTACTTTATGATGTCAACGTTTAATTATGGAGTTAATCAGCATCTCCTTAAGTCAGTGGTCAAAGACAAACAGTAAGTCTATCGTATGATTGCTGCAAGAAACCAATGGACAACAGAGTACAGATGGAGTCACAGAGCAAATCACACCATCCGTTACTTTCAAATTAATTCAACAAGTACCACCCACACATTTTACCTGTCCCCAAACTATTACTTTCCACTTCACAGTAAAAGTAAACCCCCTGATCAGTGCCAGAAATTACAGATTTAACGACTGTTTCTTCAAATGATACATAATTAACAATCATTTCCTGCTCTGTTTTGATGTAGCACAGGATAGTCTACGAGGAATGCATTTTCCTTTCACTGCTGCCTTTTCTCTATTCTCTTCCTCTACTGTTTCTGCCAACCCAGCCTTGGTGCTCCTGACCAATTAATCAAATACCAAAAGTCACTTAACATATAATAAATTATGCACAACCTGCAAGTTCTTTAATTTGCAAGTACAAAATCACTTATTAACTTTTTCTTTTTATTGGTTAATGAACTTCTTTTATTTTTCTGAGAGGAAAACTAGGAGATTTTTTTTCCATGTTAATAAATCCTCATACAAAGTTTCATCAGCCAGAGTGGCCCATAGGAGAATAGGTTATGATTAGTTGATTTGCCACCATTAATAATTCTTCAATGTTTATAGTTTTTTCCTACCTATAAAATTATTTGTATCACACTTGTTTATTAGATTGGTACCACATCTCTAAATAAAAGATAAAGATATATCCTGAGTTTTAGAAATGTAGTATCAATACAAATAATATGACACATCCAACATCACGTTTTTTTGCCTCCTTTTTCTACAAGCATATATTCTAGTATGTACTTTCTGCGAAATAAGAAAGGTATTAAATATCGATATCAAGGGAAACATCGAGGGTCTAAAAATACAAACATCAAGAAATCAGAATAGATGGAGAGAGATTTGAGAAAAATAATGTATCAAACGATTCAAACATGGCTACTAATTAATTTTAGAGGATGGAAATAACAAGATATATAGAGAGGTGTATGTTGCATGAAGATGTATTATATATGACTGACCTTTCTTCATTATAGGAATTGGATCTTTTGAGCACAGGTTGCTGATCAGCGGCCGAAACTCGATCTTCTTCCTTCATGGAGTCCACAATACTCCCACTGAAGTACTCCTTGTCCTCCGCCTGCAAATTCCCAAACCTCGGGTTTTCAGACATGTACTTGATCATCTCCTCATCTTCTGCCACCTTCATCGCCGTCCTGTACACCACCTCCTTGCGAAAGCTCTCGTGGCTACTGCAGCTCATCCTCTTCACTGCCACTGTCTGCTTTACGCAAGGCGGCGGCGACGCGCTCTTTGCTTTCCCCACCGCCGAGCTGCCGCACGCTATCAGCTGCAGCAGAACAGAGTTTCGACTCTGTCCTGCTGCAGATGATGGCGACTTGGAGACAGCATTTGGGTCGCTGTCTTCGAACCTTTTGGAGACATTGTTGCTTTGGTTGGAAGGCGGAGATGACTCGGTGTGAGTTAACTCGGCCGAGGGGGTTTTGTGGGTTTGTTGTTGTGGTGGTGGTGGTAGTGGTGGGTCTTCGAGCTCGTCAGTGGAAACCCCTCTGGAGCAGCGAGAGTGGGGTGTGGTGGAGCTGGTGGTGTCGTAGCTTGTCTTCTCGTCCTCGTAGTCTACCAGCTCTTCTTCTTCTTCTTCTTGTTCATCATAGTCTTGGTGATCTTCATACTTATTGGGGTTCTCTGCAGCTTCTTGATCATGTACTACTTGTCTGTGTGGAATCGGAGTCACCAGGGCCAGGGGTGATGATCTTCTTTTGGAGCCAAAATTTGAGTCTTGAATTTGATGGCTTATTTGAAGTTGATCTAATCTTTCTGCATAAAACAACAAAAAAGATGTTTTAGAGTTTAAAGGTTAAGCATAATATATATAGTTATTAATCAATAAAGACATCTAAACCCAAAAAAGGCTATGTATGTTTTTTCTTTTTTTTTTTGTGTTTTTGATATTGAGACAAGAGATCGAGTACAACTCTACCAGAGCAGCCTTCAACTAGTTCTGATCCTTTGAGTACATACTCAGCTCCTTCTGCTGGATAAATTATGTCGTTTTCAGCCAAATCGTTCCACACATAGCCATTCTTGTAGCTCCTAAATTTAAGCATAACAAACAACATTAGCCTTAAAGGTTGGTATATAGCATAAAAGGGTAATGAGCTTAATAACGTGTACACAACACACACCTTTTACAAGACCAAGAGTATAGTGAGGGCATGCCTTTGCCTCTAAGAGCCGTGAGCCGATCCATTACATCTATATATATATATGTACAACAAGAAACAGAGAAAGAAATTTTATAACAATGACCATGATTCTATGAAAGGACCCCATCAAGAAATTTAAAGGAGACCAATTTGTAGCAAGCAAAAAGAGACCAATTTATTTACCTCTCAAACGAAGTGCGTGATTGGCTAAATGGGTGATCTCCATGTAATGAGGATGCTCAAGATGGCCATTTCTTGAAAGGTAGTAAACAACTTGGACTTTCTTGGTGGGTTTGATTCTTGGCTGCATGCACACTTTGGCTCTGTCCGGGCTGGTTTCTGGTCTGGTGGGTCGTCTTCTACTAAATCCAACATCCATACTCATCAGATATTCTACTTCTCTCTGAATCTCTTCTTTGCAGTTTCTTGTAGATGTTTTGGTTGTTGAAAAATTTATGAATCCAATTGTACATCACACCACCCTTATATCACTACTCATTTAATAAGAGAAAATAAAAGAAAGTGAAAAGGAGAGGCATGTGGCAAGACCCAAGAGATGTTACAGCACCTCAAAAGGTGTAACTGCAGAATGATGCTGACCAACTTTGGATGCTTTTGATCTTTTGAGAGAGAGAGAGAGAGAGAGAGAGAGAGTGTGTGTGTAATAAAGTGGAAGGTCACTGTTTGAGAATTTAATTTTGACTTTGGTGTGCTCTGATCCCGAAATGGGACAAACAAAATGATCATCATTCATCAGTACGTCCGCTTTGCAACCAAACGTTCGCGAGCTTTTTGTTGAGTCTTGCATTCCATGATATCAAAACAAACTCTTAACATTTTTTATCTCATCACTGATGGTCTGTGGTCCACTGGTCCTCCATTTGTTTATATTTCAACTTACTTTGAATTTTAATTATTTTAAACTAACATCTCATCACTTGCCATGTGATTTGAAGACTAAAACTCCATAAAAGACTTAAATATCGGTAATTATAGCCAATAATAGTTTTTTCTTAGAAATTTATTGCATTAATATATAAAGAATCACAGAGTACAACGCCTCGAAAAAATAAGTAACATAAACGAAAAGCACAACTGCACAATTAGGCCAAAAACAAAGCACAACCAAAGAGACAATCCTGACCAGCTAAGCGCAAATAATACCAAGAAAAGGATTGCTAAATAATTGTAATTAAAACTGTTTATTTATTTGATAATAGTTAAAAAATAATATAATTTTTAATTTAATTAATTTTTTATAAAAATATTCTTTAAAGGGTAATTAAAAAAAATGAACAATTTCGTTCATGAAACTATATTGTATAATGGACATGGGAAAATAGAATACACAAAAAAGAAAATAACTAACATTTCTCGTAATAAAAAATTAATCAAGTCTCTATTCTACAAAAATACTCAAGTTAGATGAAGAAAAACTTGGGGTCTAATACTATATACTTGCATCTAATGGCCTAAGTAATTGAAGTGCTGAGAAGCAAGATAGGAGGTTTGCTATATATTGTTCTTAAAGTTCTATTATTTCGTTCTCTCTACAAATTAAGGATAAATGTCAACGGCAAGTCAGTTTTTTGGTGAAATTTGAATTTTTGCCTAACTTATTTTCATTTGTTTCAATCTTACTCTTTTTTTTTTTTTTTTGGGCCAAACAATCTTACTCATTAATATCTCTATTCTTTGAATAAAAGTATTGGTACAAATAATACACAAAAATCTCTATAGCAAAATAAAAATAACACACAAAAGTTCATAAATATATATATAGTTATGATCCAATGGTTGGTAATTGTAGATTTCAACTGAATTTCAATGTACATTGGTAACTTTTGGATTTTTTATCTAACCATTGGTACGTAGCTAAAGATTTTCATGGTCAATGACTCAATGAGCGATGTTATCAAGTGATTAAAGTTCTATATTATAATATGTATTTTTCTGCATATTTAATAAGTGAGAATGAGTCAGAAATCAGAATGACATCCCCTTTACTTGGTATCAGATATTATATCTTTATTATTAGTCAGGCAATATGCATGTCACGGGCCTAACACTGGTGAAGAAGTGGACATGCACCAACTGCATGTGTGATTCTTTGGGGCCATCTCTCTCTCTCTCTCTCTCTCTCTCTCTCTCTCTCTCTCTCTCTCTATATATATATAACGTACCCTCTAACGTTATAACTCTAGGCTCTTTGGTAATTAATTTTAGTAAGTAATATCTATTTATCTTGCCCTAGATAGAAATCAAATGCATGCATGCATGCATGCGTCTATCTCACATTCTCACTGTCCAAAAACGTGAAGAATTGGGTGACTCTACTCAACTTTAAGTACTATGTACCCTCAACTCCAAGCCTCATCCAATGTTCAAGATTGTGTAGTATGAGTGTATCCCTCAAACAACCTCAAGCATAGTTTGTTGCATAGAAAAATTATGTACATATATGCTATCAATGTGACATTAACGTACGATAACTTACTTTAACTATAAGGCTATAACTAATTATACATTTCGATTAAAAAAAACCAATTAAACAAGTATCATCCAATAAAAAAATGTGAGGGAATTAAAGCATGCATTATCAAATATCAACTACAAGTTTAGAAGAATAAAAAGCACAGAAATTGAAGTAAATGAAAGGGGAATTGGGTGAGAATTTGAAAAAAGATTTGTAGACCTCGTATGTAGAAGTAGAACTGTAGAAGAGTAGATGTTGGTTTTGGAGTTTAGTAGTCGTCCTGTCAAGTCGTGTCGTGTCCCAGAAACACAGAACCCGATCTGATCAATCCGTTTGCTTCCTTAATTTTATCCCAGCGATCCCTTGTACACGGACCCTCCTTCAGCCCTTCTGGCCTTGGTGTCCCTGCAGCTACGTGTTTGATCAGGCCAATGGCTGTTCAAAAGAATCGAAACCCTACTGCTGCTCACTGTGATGACTCCTTGATCAATATATATAAATATTTTCATTTTGAGTCATGTCCTCGCATTTCGGTCTTCGTGGTCTACTCTCCTTTGTAGTCAAACGTTTTTAGCTAGGCATCACATATCAATATATCATCATGCAGATATACAACTATTACTTATAAATGGACTAGACAAGACTTGAGAGTTGTAATATGGTTTAAAAAGGTATGTTAGTTAAATAATATGTATTTGGAGACGACAAGATTGGATTAGACTAGACTCATTCCTTGAACTTTGGAACTCATACTCTTGGGCTCTACACGAATCCGAACTCTGAACTTTAAATTTTAAAATTTTAAAATTAATCTCACTTTATCACTTAAAAAAAAAAATATTAGGCATATCCCTATCAAACTCATGTTTTTCCCATTAAAAACCAAGCCTTTTTATTTTCATAGGTTAACCCTTTGACTAGGTCCCAACTCACCTATTTTTTATATATAAATTTCCATGTCAGTATTTTTAAAAATATAGATTTTATAAATCCCTTAGCGGTTGTTTTTACTCCTTACATTATGCTTTTAATATTGATGATCATTGATTGGACGTTTTCTACACAAAGGATCTAGGTAAATTGTTTATTTCTCGATGCTTACCAAAAAAAATTGTGTATTTCTACTTAGTTATATAATTGAGAGCACTTAAGTCCTTAATAATTTTGTGTGGCCTTGTATAAGAAATGTAGTTAAATTGATACAAACAAATTTAATTGAAATTCAAAATAGGTAAGTAAATTGGTCATTCGGGAAAAAAAAAAAAAGTAGGTTAATTGATGATTTCTAAAAGAAATGTAGGTGATTTGATGATTCTTTTTTTCTTTTAAAGTAGGTATATTGATCATTCTAAAATAAGTATGTAAATTAATCATTCTAAAAAAAATGTAGGTACATTGATCATTCTAAAAAAATATGTTTTTTTTTTCATGTGAAATATCTACTTTTTATTTTTATTTTTTAATTTCTCGTGTTTTGTTAGTTTTTTAAATAATTCTGAAACCTTTATGTACCTACAAATTTTAAAGAGAAATTTTGAATTAATTGGGAGTAGACTATCTACCAAATTTCGATGTTTGTTTGTAATCTATTAGGATTATATTTAGGGAGACTTAGAGTGTAATCCATTTTATAAGTCTTTTTTAGACTAAGACTGGTACTGATTTAAGGTTTTTAATTAAGTCTTTTTATTTTTCTTTTTTGACGGCTTTATGTTAGATTTGAACTTCAAGATAAATCTCGGAGTTAAAATATAACATGCACTCTCTACAAAGCCCACTCTACACCATAGGAAAGGAAATACCCCTCAAATAGGACTAAATACCATTCAAATCAAGAAATGACTTTATTATGAACTAAAAAAATTTTCTTATAAATTATTACGAATTAAAAAGATTTTCTTATAAATTTTAAAACACCCCTGATCTTTATCTAAAAACTATTTTTCTAAAAGATCTAAGTCTAATTATCTTTTATATTTATTGTCTTATATAATTGGGATCAATCAGATCCCTAAAATTTGGATTACATTTATTGCCTTGTAATATTAATGAGAAAAAAATATCAATGATCATCCATTAACTAAAAGATCAATGGGTTGCAAGCTTTAAAAAAAATATTTGAAGGGGCTGAAATCCAATTAACCCAAAAAAAATTTGTGTCAATTTACGACTTGAATTTAAAATTTGTTACAATAGGCAACCTTCATATGATTCCAATACTATTTCTGTTAAATCATATTTTTCTCAACCTCCCTCCCTCCCTCCTGACCACCACGTTCCCCTTTATCTCTCTTTCTCTTTCTTTCGCTCTCTATCCTCGCTCATTCTCTTTCTACAACACAGTTGCCAGAGCACAAAGAGAGGTTGGCGATCTTATTGGCCTCCAGATCGGAGACTAGCGTCGACCTTCGATCTAAAGGCTAGCAAGGTTGCCAAGGTCACTGGCCTCTCTATGTGCTTCGGCAATTGTGTTGCAAAGAGAGTGAGAACATAAGAAAGAAAGGAACAGAAATACAGGAAAATAGTAGAGAGGACTAGTGGGGGGGGGGGAATAAGTGGTCGGAGCAAGGGACTGTCGACGATGGGTTGCTGCAGGCAGGAGGGAAAAAAATACAAAAGTGATTTGAAAAGACAAAACGTCTTTATTTTTAACGAAAATAGTAACAGAATTGGATAAAGGTCACATATTGTAATAAATTTTAAATTCATGTTATAATTTAGTATCATGTTTTTTAAGTATTGAAATGAGATCGACTCTAAAATTTAAGTGAGCAAAATGTAAAAAAACAAGAAAATTATGAAGATCGAAGTAGAAAAATGTTTACAAATTAGAGGATCCAAATTAAAATTTATCATCATTTTAAACTCTGAAAGCTTTCTTTCCTTTCCATGCATGGTTTTAGACCAGCTTAAACCATCGTATATATATAAACCCATCTTTCCTTTCCATGCATGTCGTTTTAAGGCCCATACTAATTATCATGCTTCGCTTGTAATTTCTTAATTCGCTTGTAGATTAGTAACTTGCTACCAAATTAAGAATTTAAGAGAGATAAGCACTTTATGAGGGTCTTACATAGTCACATCACACAGAATCTGTAAGCCTATATATAATCTAGATTTGTTTGGGCAATGTGCCAAGCTATAATCAACATAATATATGAATTCAGATGATGAGATAGCATTAAGTTACTGCTCATGTAATCTACATGTTGCAGTTGGATCCGTAGGTTTGTCCTCAAAAAGTAATTTTAGGAGGTGGTATCTAAATTTAAATACATGCAGAGCTGTTGATGACTTGATGTTATGTGTCCCAATGCAACTCTCAAAGCCTAGCCTGATGCTGCTAGCTAGCTACACAGTCTCGATCAGACAATGAAGGGTAAATTATCGATACCTGCGTAACACGGTAAATGGACCGCTTTTACCCCAACCGGTTACCACGTCTTGTCCAATGCTACATTGATGAGATGGAGACTGGTAGCTAGGCTGGCCGGACCTGACTTGTTATCAGATTCAGAGGTAACAGACAGTAATCCTTCAAGTAATTAAGTGGCGCGTGTTAGCCACTCGCTTTAAACTTGTCACGGACAGCGGCCAGCTGGTTACTGGTATGGGCATACATAGCACAGTACTCATGGTAATTGGATAAAAAAGGTCAAACAGCACCAGGCAAAGACAATCTGGAAATGCTTTCAAAGAATCAATGGGATAGGAAATAAGCCTGTAAGCCAAAAAAAAAAAAAAAAAAACACACACACACACAAAACTGAAATGGATACAAAAGTCAACAAGCTGAAGTGGAAGAAAAATAAAAAGATCTCATAATAATATTCACTTTTAAAATTTAAAATTAAGGATTAATTTTAATTATATATTTCAAATCCTTAATTATATATCACTTTTCAACTTAATACTTCAAGTTCAACACAAAAAAAATATAAAAAAAGAGTGAGAGAGATCGGCAGCCATGGATGGGTTTTGCCGATGCTAGGGAAGGGGAGGAATAAGGGTTTGGGAGCTGTAGATAGGGGCTGTTTTTTGTTTTTTAATTAAATTATTTTTTTAATTTATATTATTTTCAAAGTTTTTATTATTATTTTTTGTCTATATGATTATTTTTAAATGTCAAATTAATATTCAGTGATGAAATTCGGGTGTGGCACGTCAGCGCACCACGTATGTAAATAATTGTCAAAATAATAGAGGCATTAAGTTAAGTTGACGAGGTATTGAAATTGACTTACGAACGGCTTAATGACACATAGGGCTAGTCTTGACTCGGGACGCGATCTTCTTTTGATGGGATGAGTTGGCCCAACTTAACCCTTTCACAAGCTTGAACATTTGCGCCACTGTCCGGGTACATTCGGCGCAAGCCCAAAAGCAAATAAATAATTATTCTAGACCTAACAAAACCATTACCAGCCCAACATTGCTGTAAGAACTTCCAATTCAAGGGAGGCTCACCCAACGAACATATGCCCACATCTAAACCGTTTATTTTTGGGTACTTTTTTGCCAACTATCATTTATACAAACAATTTAACCAAATTGAAAATTAATTATTAATCATTTAATTAACACCACGATCATTTTAATATTACATAAAAATATTGTGTTCCTCTATTTAACTAATCAGAAAAATATTACTATAAAAAATAAAAAATGCAGGAATAATGATGAAACATGAGTACATGACCAAAACGAGTAGAATTATTAGGACTAGGGGTGCGTTCGGTCCGGTTACCGAACCGAGAACCCTAAACCGGCAACCGACCGGATCCCCCTCGGATGACCCTTTTGTTTACCAAGACTGGAATCGAAATGCCGGTAAACCGGTACTCGGTTGACCGGCATTTTCGATCGGCTCGGCTTGGTATGGGCCTTGACCGACACGGTGCGATGAATGGGTGGCGAGAGGGCAGCGAGACAGAGGGTTTTCAGTTTTAAGCAACAACCCAATCCATTTATATAATTATATGGAGAATGAAGAGAGGATAAACTTTGATACTTGGGTCGACTGAAAATACCGCCGGAATTTGAAGAAATCCGGCGAGGAAGGCACGGCTTAGAGCGGTGATTCCGTCGCTTGGGGAGGCCAGCTGAGCTGGGTGGCGGCTGGGTTGTGTTGGTGCCGACTTGGGAGTCGACCAATGGCCTTGGATTGCTAGGAGGTGGCCGGCGACGGTGAATCTTGGCCGGGCAGGGTCGCACAGGGAGAGAGTGACAGAGAATGAGAGAGGAAATGGTTTCAGAGAAAATAAAGAGGAAGATAAGAATAGGGAGGAAGGTGGGGCATTGGGCAGTGCGCACCCACAGAGAAAGAAAAAGGGGTTTAGATGAGGGCTATATAGGTCTGTTTCTTTTAGAAGTGAGCAAATGTCAATTTCTAGTTCTAGCTGTATGTGTCGGTAATCTTTATGGGAACAAACCTTTTTGGTTTAGAGAAGTATAAAAAAGAATGGGGAAGAAAGAGAAAAGAAAAAAAAATTAATATTTTAGTAATTTAAACATTAGGGTATTTTGGGGTTTGGAATTTGGAGTTTGGAGTTTTTACTTTGTATTAAATATATTTTATAATTTATATAAAACATATTTTATATAAAATATTTCTATACTTTAAACATTTATATAGATTATAGTTATTAGTTATAGACTATTATCATATTATACCATACTAAATATCTATATAGACAATAGTTATTAGTTATATACCAAGTATAAATTATTGAATTATTATCAATTATAGTCTTATGGTATATAGTATATCAGTATAGGATATAATAAGCCTTATAAGATATAAGATTTGATAAAATACACAATAGGGTTTAGGGTATGAGATATAAGAATAGGATATAGGGTTTAATATTTAGTTTATAGTTATATGATATAAATTGTTTAGGATATGTTATAATATTAGTTTAGGGTATTTTTAATTAGTTTTTATATAGAAATGTATTATATAAATTAAAAAACATATAAATTATTAATTATAGGGTTTAGGGTATAGAAAGGGTTTAGGGTTTATAAATTTATATATTTTTTATATAAATTATAAAAATGTATATAAAAAGGTATTTTAGGATATAGAAATGTATAAAAATATAATATTTAAATTAAATGTTGTATAT
The DNA here is from genome assembly GCA_003254865.1 of Dryas drummondii. Taxonomy (NCBI): domain Eukaryota; kingdom Viridiplantae; phylum Streptophyta; class Magnoliopsida; order Rosales; family Rosaceae; genus Dryas; species Dryas drummondii. The sequence continues at coordinate 394,142 of QANW01000597.1, forward strand.
ACTCGGTTCGGTTCGGTAAACCGACGGTTCTAGGATCTGAGAACCGAAACCGGGACCGAACATACCGGTTCGGTTGGCAAACCGATATCTTGGTATGGTTTCTCTCCGGTACGGTTATTCTCGGCATCGGTTGGAGCGGTTTCGGATACGGTCTCGATTTTTCGGTCAAACCGACCCAGCCCTAGTTGGGACTATGTATTACGTGGTTTACCGTTTACCAGGCATCAAAGCCATTATATAAGTAGGACTAACTTATAACACTTTTACACTATTTGTAACCTCACCCCATTCTGCAGGGAAACTCAAAAACTTCTGACCTATCTTTCTTTACTAGTAGTTCAGTTGGATGGAATAGAAAGGCCTTTCAGACAGTCTAGCTCTGCTTTCGCCTATGAGACGTGTTGAACATTAAGTCTTGCAATTGAAGCGGAACAAGTTACAGAGTCAAAGTCAATGAAGTGTAAATTCAGTTCAGTGTGAATCCCTGACTTTGCAATAGTACTGTGGCCTCTATATATATATGCACTGGTGGCCTTTCCATTTCTCATTGCATTGAAAGACATTGAAAGATGGCATATTATTGCTTTTACCATGTTTTGGCTTTGTACCTCTCATGTTTTGGCCTTGTTTCTGTTTCACTAGCACAGAACTTTAATTTGCCTTTCAAAGCTGTCAATCTTGGCAATTGGCTTATCACTGAGGGTTGGATGAAACCTTCTCTCTTTGATGGAATACCCAACAATGATCTTTTGGTATACTAGTATATTATTTTGCTAAGATCACTGCATATGTATGTATCAATCATGCATGAGATATGTCTGATGAAATGCTTTGCTGAATTCTTAATGGGTCATTTTAAACCACACATCCATATCACATATCTGCACTTCCCTGCTGATGAATTGATTAAAGTTTTTGATTTTGATGATTGGCTATGTAGGATGGAACACAAGTGCAATTGAAGTCCACGAAGCTGCAGAAGTATCTGTCAGCAGAAAAAGGGGGTGGTGCTGGTTCCATTGTTGTTGTCAACCGCACTTCAGCCTCTGGGTGGGAAACTTTCAAGGTATGTTCTTTCACGTTGAGAGCATAAACAGGGGTGCCCAACCAGAAAATTATGTTGAGGACCCCAAATTTTATAAATCCCTTATTCAATTATATATATATATTATATATACTGATGAAGTCCAAGTGATGTGCAATTGTGCATGAACAATCGGGGGCCCCATTTTTTATAGTTCCCCTCAGCCCCCAGAATCTCAAGGCCGGCCTTGAGCATAAATCTTACATTCGGAATTTGATCTCTTGAAACTAGATTGTGAATTGGTTTTGGGTTTGATGGTCTAATAATCTAATTTTAACACTTCAAGTCAACATTAATGTAGCTTCACACTCCCTAGCTAGCTAGCTATGCTTATTTTTTCTGAATGCTTTTCTTTGCCTTTGTATATGTGATACAGTTGTGGAGGATCAATGAATCGTCTTTCAATTTGAGAGTGTTTAACAAGCAGTTTGTGGGTTTATCAAGCCAAGGCCAGAGAATCAGGGTCGTAGCAGTTTCAGACACACCTGGAAACACCGAAACATTTCAGATTGTAAGGAAAGATGGTGATCCAAAAAGAGTTCGCTTTGAAGCAACCAACGGTTTATTTCTCCAGGTGATTTTCCCTTTGGTATCAAAACTGCCAAACAAATTTTAAATGGACATGCAAGCCTCTTATATATTCTAAGGACATGAAAATCAAGCTTTTCGTTGTAATTAGGCGAAATCAGAGACAGTATTGACTGCTGATTATGGAGGGTCGGGTTGGGAAGACAGTAATCCATCTGTGTTCATAATGACAATACTAAGTGACAAGACTTTACGAGGCGAATACCAAATCACAAATGGTTATGGTCCAGACAAAGCTTCTCAAGTCCTGCAGGTAAATGATGGATCTCACATTCTGCATTTGCATCTGGTACTAGAGAAAGCGCTCAAATAAAGCTATATATATTGGTTTTAGCAAGCATGTATTCAAAGATATTTCAATCAGAAAAATTAATAGTTGAAACTTATGGTTTATGGTTAATAGGAGCACTGGAACACTTACATCACTGAAGACGATTTCAGATTCATGTCATCAAGCGGCTTGAATGCCGTGAGGATTCCAGTCGGGTGGTGGATAGCACATGATCCAACTCCACCAAAGCCTTTTGTTGGGGGATCCTTGGCAGCCTTGGACAGTGCTTTCACATGGGCACAGTAAGTAGCAGTACTACTATATGAATCTTGTTAGGCTCGTGACAGTTTTATCCATAAGTTCTTTTTCTATCTAGAAGATGATGACAATTACACGTACATATATACACTAGCAGGTTATAAAGTTTTTAAATTTAGAACATAGAATAGAGAGCAATACTTCAGATTAAGATTATTATTGTTTCACTTCCTGAACATATTTGCAGAAAATATGGGATGAAGGTAATTGTAGATCTGCATGCAGTTCAAGGTTCCCAAAACGGCAACGAGCACAGTGCAACAAGAGATGGGTATCAGGAATGGGGAGATTCCAACATACGGGATACTGTGGCAGTTATTGATTTTCTAGCAGCAAGGTTTAATACATTAAACTTTTAACATACAGAGATTGACCCATTTGTATATGTTTATGGAATTTACTTTAATTAGTGCTCCCAAAAAATGATATAGAAGCAAATCTACATTAGTTAAGCTTAAAAGCTTGATATACCAAACTATTAATGCGAACCCTTTTCTTGGATGGAGCAGATATGCTAAAAATCCAGCTCTTGGAGCAATTGAGTTAATGAATGAGCCACTAGCACCAGGTGTCACTCTAGATAACCTCAAAAAGTTTTACAAAGCTGGTTATGATGCAGTACGAAAATACACTTCAAGTGCCTATGTAATCTTATCAAACCGATTGGGACCTGCTGATCCAAAGGAGCTTCTCTCATTTGCCAACAGCCTCAGTAATGTAGTCATAGACGTGCATTACTACAGCCTGTATTCACATACCTTCAACAGCTTCAATGTGCAACAAAACATCGATTTCATCTACAACCAAAGAGGTTCTGATCTCTCTACTGTGACCACTTCCAATGGACCCCTCACTTTTGTTGGTAAGTCATTTTCTTGGTCGGATTTGTTCGTAAGTCATTAATGCATGTGAAAATTAAAGAGGTTCTGATCTCTCTTGAAAATTAAAGATAATATTTATTAATGTGATCACTGATCCGTCCACATTTTAAGAAAAATAAGTAACACATTCTTAGGCTAATCCCCTGACGCAGCCCCATTATCCAAACCGTCTATTATTTAGATTTTTCTTCAATGATATTCTATCGGGAACTTTATGTTCGTTTATTATTTGACTATAATTAGATAACCAAATAGTCTTTGATTTGGCCAAATGTTTGCAAATATGGTTATTTAAGGGACCAAAAAACATACCATTCAAATCATAAGAACATATTGTGCTATGGATCCCACAGTGTGTGTGAGAATGTGGAGTGTTGTCCCACATTGAAATGTTAGAACCTTGCAAAGTGGTTTATGAGAGTTTTGGGCTACTTCTCCTATAGCCAATTGGTTTTGGGATGGATGCCTAGATTCCTTTATAATATCAGAACATGCTATCCACATATTGATATGAATAGTCGGGATGGATGCCTAGAATATTTCTTCAAATGCCTTGCATACTGGCTTATAAGGGTGTTACTAGAGCAGGTTTACCCACGTGTGTTAGGCCAAGTAGCCACACATGCTCCACGTCACCCAATATGAGTATGAGTTGTCCATGTGTCACGTGCGGAGGCGTATGAGAATGTGAAGTGTCATCCCACATTAGAATATTATAACCTTGCATAATGGCTTATAAGGGTCTTGGGCTATTCTTATTACCAATTGGTTTTAAGATAGATGTTTAGATTCCTTCCGTATAATCCTTATTTTTCTCCATAGAAGGGCATGCATCCACTTATTGGCATATTTTGCAAATTAAAACGAATTATATGTTAGTGTGTAATAGTTTTGACGGGGCATTCTGCAGGGGAATGGGTTGCAGAATGGGCAATAAAAGAAGCATCCATGGAAGACTACCAGAGATTTGCAAAAGCTCAATTAGATGTGTATGGGCGTGCCACTTTTGGATGGGCATATTGGGCTTACAAGTGTCAGTACAACCACTGGAGCCTCAAGTGGATGATCGAGAATAACTATATAAAGCTCAATTAGTTTAATTTTTCAATAACCATATGAATGATGCTGGAGCTTCAGCTTAATTAGTCTTCCCTTTAGTTCAATTTAAGAGAAAAAGAAACAAGCTTTTATGATGCTTGTACTTTTAAGTGCTTATACAATCAAGCATCCTAGTACTAAAACCTTAATAATTTCCCCTTTTCGATTTTTTTTGGAAGTCGTTCAACTCAATTTATAAATCTAAAACCTAGAACTTCATGATTATCATAATTACATAAGACGAAAATTTAATTAAGTAATCATCAATACATACCTTGATCCATGGGAGCAATCTTAATATAAAGCAAGATGAATGCCTTGATCAATCCGTAGACGAACCATTAGTGTAGAGGAAATAGGTTTCTCTCTCTTAGCCTCTTTGCACGATAACATTCTAATACGTGTTTTCTTGATGTATACAACTGATGGGCATGTACACTATTTATAGGCTGAGAGAAGACAAGTTTCTTAATGTAACCCTAATTACTTTTACCACCCATCATGAGAAAAGTCAAGAAAACTACTTCAATTATTTGACCAATAGAATTCCCTAAATAATTTATTAAACCCTAATTATGCAACAAAGGCCATTTCATGTGGACCACATACAAAATATTAATAAAATATTCTTACAAAAAACAGTAAGCACTACACATGTACGTGTTATCACAAGCGTGATTATCTTACTCAAATGTTCTCATGAGCATGAACATGTAACAAGTAGAGAAAGAGACCTCAACATAGGAGTTATCTTGGCATTGCAAGTCAATGCCTAGCAAAATGGAAGCTTGACACTGGAAGTTTCCCCTGGAAATACATAGCTGATAAGATAGGCAAGAGATCCTGAATCTGTAGAACAAAACATCATCAATACACAACACTAGCACTATGACACTGGTCATCAACCATTGTTTACCGTATCGAAGCCAACAAGAGTCACAAGACCATTGGTATAAGCTTCCAACTGCTTCATGTCGTACGGCGACAAAAATTCTATGATCATCAACCTCAACGATCCATCGAACCAACGACGGATCTAAGAATTTTATCCCGAAGGATCAAACCGTTCAGACATTTTATCGAACAGGTTATGGGCATGTTTGTAGGTGGTCATTTCGGAGGGTCAAACCAATAATTTTTGCAAAGTGGGTGGTCAGGCGACCACCCTTGTCTCTTAGTGGATCTTTCCCTGCATTAAACTAAGGCCCCGTTTGGGATTGCGGTGGAGGACCCAAAAGCTGTTGTGGATGACAATTCTCAATCACCTACAGCAGTTTTGGTATTTGGTAAAAAAATAAAAAACTGCTTTCTCCCACAATTCTCAACTCCCCACAGCAAAAACAGAAAGCAGATTTATAGGTGCTTTTGAAAACTGCAGTGAATCACAACAACAATGAATATTTTATTTTACCCATACTACCCTTATTGATTTATATAATTTTTATTTATTTATTTTAAATTAAAAAATATTTCCATTGTTAGTTATATTTTATATTGTAATAATTAATTATGATATTTTATTTGTACGATTAAAATTATAATATACTTAAAAAAATAATAGGAATACTTATTTAATAATGTTATTCTTAAAAAAATTAATCCTAATAAAAATTTGTAGCCACAAATTTAAAAATAAGTAAAAAAACATTTTAGTTTTACCAAATAAATAAGTGAAATATACTTTCAGCATCATATCCATTTTAGTAATTATACACAGTCACAGCACTTTTATATTAATATTTACCAAACACTTTGATATTGTTTTTTGCATTCACAGTACTTTTGAAAACATGGTTTACCAAACACTCAACTGCTTTACTTTACAGTTAACTTTACTTCACAGCTGTTTTTTCTCACAGCAATACCAAACTGGCCCTAAGACAATTCGAGTTCGGTGAAACTAATTTAGGTTCTAAGATTCTGAAAAAATGAGTAGAATTAGCAATAAAATAGAAAAATTTTAATACTACCAACATGTAAGTTATGTAACAAAGAGGAAAAAAAAATTTGGTCAAAAAAGAAGGAAAATTTTAATACCTCATAGTAAGCTGTTACGTTTGGCACGCTGGACTGTGTCAGAGTGGACTATTCTTATGGATTATGCTGAATAGTGTTAGACTGGAGTAAGCTGGACTAATGTTATTCTGTGTTTGGTGCTGTGTCGGACTATGAAGCTGTATAAGCTAAATAACATTATTCTGTGTTTGGTGCATAATCGGACTAAATTATAACTAATTTAATTTTTAAATTAATATCCTAAAAAATAATATTTATTTATTTATTTATTTATTTATTTTGAAATAAATTAATAAAATGTTGCAAATTCAAAGATGATACAGCCAATAATCCTAATTTTTTTTAATTATCCTAAAAAATAATATGGCCAATAATCCTATGCTAACAATTGCACTTGCTGGATAAGAGGTCATGTGTTGTTCCAAACTCCAAAGCCATTGATGAGCAGAGAAAAAACTCGGAGGAAAAACAAATCAGAAGGGAAAAGATAAGAACAAAACCCATAAAAAAGTTGGAAAGAAAACCCAGAAATTAAAGAAAATAAAAAAATGAAAAACAAAGGAAAAAACATAGAAAATTTGAGAAACCCAAGCCATCAATCTGATCAATACATCAAACTCAGAAAAACAAAAATCTAGTAAATCAATTCCAAGCCAAGCTATCATCGAAAGCCCATGAAGGAAACAGAGAAGATAAACCCATGAGCTAAAGATTGCAGAATCGGATTGCGAGCCGAGAGCCACTTTGAGCTTCAATTCCAATTGCTTGTATCCGATCCAACAAATTGCAAAAAGATCAAAGTCATTGCTGGACCCACGAGCTGCACCAACTTCTGATTTTGTATTCTAATTTCTAAGTGGTATAGGCTGAAAAAAGATCCAAGTCATTTCTGGACAAGTGCTCTTGCGTTGTTCCCCAAAGTCATTGACGAGCAGAAGCATTCACTAGTGTTGACTGTTGAGACCTGTCAGACCCAAACATTTTACAAGGCAGATACATCTTAGCAATCACACGAGACAAACAATTAATTTATTACTCATATAATCCAAGAAGAAATCCAAATAAAAAATGGAAGAAAAAACCCAGAAAAATTGGAAAACCCAGTATGTCGATAAAAAAAAAAAAACCAGTATATTCATTCCAACCCAATCTGATACAGTGAGAGAGAGAGAGAGAGGTGAACTCACTTGATGAAGGCGCGAGCAAGATCGAGAAGGCTGTGTGCTATTTAGTGAGCCTCTAACGGGTTGCTAAATAGCGTCCCTCATTTGCACCGTGTTAAATAAGAAGGCGTAGAAGGCTTTTTGAGAAACACGGTACTATCTAATCCTACTTAAACTAATACTTGCTGCTACCAAACATGGGCATCGGGAGTTATTTAACACAACCTTAGCTAACACTAGCTAGCGCGGTGAAACAAACGTAGCTTATAGTCCATGACTCCATGGTACAAAACCTGAGACACAATCTTCTAGAAAATCTTTTTCGGAAATCTAGACTAGTCAATCAATATCAAGTTAATAACTGAAAATGTACCAAGATCAAAATAAAATTCATGTATTAGAAAAGAAAAAAAATGAGACCAGTAAAATGGATGAAAACAACCAGCTTTGAGCTTATCAGATTTCACGGATTTCAATTTTCAAGGTCATACATGTATATTCGCCAGTCACAGCACTCTGATTCACTGAAAAGATGAATGTTAATCAATCATTACCAAATTATACTATTCAAAAATTCAGTTTGTGAGGGAAAATCCAACTTAACTGGAATATTTTCAATATAAAATGGAGCAAATTCAAAAAGGTCCAAGGTAAGCCCGAAAGAGACACCAATATAATGGAGCTTTTCTGGTTTCCTGTCATGAAGTTAATCGAACAGAGGAGTCTTCTTTATAGATACTATATTGTTCCGTAGCATAAAGGCTACAAGTAAAATATCATACGTATGAATCACTTAAAAAAATATATAATAATAGGATTAATTATACTTTGCATCCCTCAAATATATGTTCTTAATTTTGGTATATGATATTTAAAGTGAAATTAAAATTTATAAAAATTGCAATGTAACCCTTGCATTAACTTTTATGTTAATTTTAACTGTATAGCATAAGTGGGGACCCATTTATCCTGACATGCACTATAAAATATGTCACATAGACAAACAACATCAACAAAAAAGAAATTAGAAAAAGACATCTAAACATATATTATATTAATTAAAATTAAAGTATAACATTAAAACTAAATATAAAAAATTATCTCCTTCATCCCAACCTCTCCCTCCTCCCTCATCTCTTCATTTCCCAGTTCCCTCGTTTACTATTCACATCAACGAGAAATTATTCTGCATATCCGATACATCATCACGTGGTAACAATCTAATCTGTCATAATATAAGTGAATATTATTAATAGTATACCCTACTAATATAAATATACTATCTAATAATATTCTTATATATTGGATTGGTTACACCACATGGCAGTGTATCGGATACACTCAATAATTTTTTCACATCAGCGTAAGTGAATCTCACATATACTATATGTAATTAAAATTAACAGAAAAGTTAACGGAATGGGTACATTGCAATTTTCATAAACTTTAGGTTTCAAATTAAAACGTTTTGAACATCGAGTATCAAAATATAATTGACCCATAATAATATTATGAAAAATATGAAGCTCACAAGTTGATTAATATTGAATTTGCAAGCATATACCTCCTCAAAGACTCCACTCTTGCGCTTCAATGAAGTGGCTGTGAGGATCCAGATATGGATTTGGAAAACGCGCCATAAAATACTTTTTTTTTTCCTGAAAATAAATGAGCTTTATTAAAGCTCCTCAAGAGTGCAATGCTATCCAATCCAACCCTTCTTTTTCCTACTTTAAGCTTCACATGCCCCGGCCCAAAAAAAAAAAAAAAAAGCTTCACATGCAGTAGCTCATGCAAACTTGAGGACAAACTTATCCTACATATTACAAACCCACAAGATTCACCCTATATTTCTCACTCCTTTTTTTTTTTTTCCCTCATGGGTTTAAATTTGATTCAACATCATATAAATTTTTGAATTTAATTCTTTTTCTTTTGAGGCTCAATCTTCATGCAAGGAAAAATAAAATTGGACTTTTGTTGTTAATTAAACAACGAAACTGCTTTTCAATTGTTTTATAAAAACAATCCAATTGGCTATAAAAGCACTTATTCAAAAGTGCAACGAAGAAGAAAACAACTTGGTTGGTTTATTAAAAAATTTATGAGACTGAAAAAGCAAGTGGGAAATTAAAAAACTTGTATTGTTTTTTGCTAATAATAAGTAAATTACATTTGTAGTGGCAGTTTGAAGTTTATGTTTATCATTGAACTCATAAAATTGTTTCATTTGGAGTTTCAAATTATATTTGTAGAAAAAATAGAAAGAGGAGTAAAGGGAAAGAGAACCAAAGGATATAATGGTCATTATAAAGTGTCAAGATTACCATGGAATGGATGGAACTGGGTCCAGCACTAGAAACAAATTATTGGGTATAACCGATATACTGTCACGTGGTATAACTAATTCAAGATGTAAGGATACTATTGGACGATATATTTATATTTGTAAGGTATAGTATTAAAGGTGCCGCTTTTCAAACCTAATTATTTTATCAGTAGCCCCAATACACTCTTTACACCTACCTTTATTTAAAAAATTGTTAAAACTTATTAATATACCTAATATGTTTTCCTAAACTACCCTTACTAAAATCCAATAACTAAACTCAACATAACACCCATCAATTTTACTTACTATACCTAACAAACATGCCTACACCCAACAAACACACCCTAACATCATCACCACCACCTCCATTATCAGCCAAAATTTTCCAAAGTCTTTTATGAAAAAGAGTGGGTTGTCCTCCCTGTGGGAAGGAATCAAGGGGTCTCAATAATTTAGACCTGTTGGGAAACAAAGCATTAGCTGGCCTTTCATCAAAACCCCGAAAACTAGGGCTGGCATTTTGAATTACATACTGACCGCACCGAACGACTTCGATTAGTCAGTTTTTGTGGTTTTCCGTGGAAGCACGGTTGACGGTCGAATTTCCTACCAACCGATCTCAGTCGGTGTTAAAGCTGGTTTTGGTTTCTAGCATTGGCATTTCGACTGACTAACATCATCTTCTTCTTCTCTGTGTCTCTGTCTACATCTCTCTCAAGTTTCATCTATGCATCTCTCTCTCTCTCTCTCTCTCTCTCTCTCTCTCTCTCTTTCTCTCATCCCTACATATCTCATCTCTCTCAAACCTCGATCTCTGTCTCTGTATCTTTCTCACTCTCAGCCTCTCAGGTCTTTCTTGCCGAGCACCACCAGGCAGTTAGGCACCACCTATGAATCTGCGATCTCCACTGCTGAGAGAACCACCACCCGAGACCTCCCCAGCCCACTACGATCTCCGCCCTTCCAGACCTCCCTCACCACCCGAGATTCCCCAAGACTTTTCCCATCACCACCACTCGATTGAAACACCCCTTCAGTCGCCTCCCCCACCGACTCTGACCGCCTCCGACATAGTCGAAAACTGACCACCATCGGATCAATTGCGGTTGGCAATTTAGTAATTCCGATTGGCTTCGGTTGATTGTCGGTTGGGAGCTCTCGGTTCGGTCACCGATCCGATGCCAAGCCTACCAAAAACCTGAAATTTATTAAGTGTTTTCAAGCAATTGAGGCAAACAGGTCACAGGTGGCTGAAAACTATAATTTTGAACACAAATTTTGAGCATTCATCTGGTTGTTTGAGCTCAAATCATTGAGCCTAGTTACAACCCTACCTCCCTTGTTCATTAAACTTGAGCCACCTAATATATGTTTAGGAAAATTAGAGCAAAATGACTCGACATTTACATCGTTTTGCAGTTGAGGATGCCACATTCAATTTGTTCAAATTGAGGACTCTACTTTGGTTTAACATGCGATCAAGGATGTTGCGTCAGTTAATCCGTCAATTTTAATGACGTGGCAGAGGTGTCTTTGTCATTTCACTTCAGTTTTGTCCACATGTACAAAATAAATAATAAAAAATTCTAATATTTTAAATCAATTAAAAAAAGGGTAAATTACAATTTAATACCTCAACTTTACCTCAGATTTCAAGTTAGTACCTTCAGTTCAAAAAGTTGCAATTTTATGCCTCAACTTTCATTTTGTTTCAAGTTAATACCTCCATTAGTCTTACCGTAAAAAATGTCGTTATCTGATGACGTGACACACCACTAAAAGACTTTATTTCAATTTAGTATCTCAACTTTATAATATTTTTCAAGTTCATACCTCAAGTTCAAAAACTTGCAAATAAATAAATGTTTTCCAGTTTTTATCTCAACTTCACCGCAGTTTTTTACCCATCAAATCTCTACCAAAATTATCAATCTTATACTCATTTTGAAGCTATGAATTTTCTCTTTACAACCATATAAAAATCATGCAAAAATGAGTTATAAAACCCAAGATAATTGGTCACAAAGTAGGCTACCCGAAAGTGCCAAATTTTTCAAACAAGTTGACAATTTCGAGTAGCCTAATTTGTGACTACTTCTTTCGTGTTTCATAGCTCCTTTTTGAATTATTTTTATATGGTTATAAAAAGGAGATTCATAGCTTCAAAATGAGTATAAAATTGTTGATTTTAGTGAAGATTTGATAGGTCAAAAGTTGAGATGAAGTTGAGATAAAAACTGAAAAATTGGAAAATATTTATTTATTTGCAAGTTTTTTAACTTGAGGTATGAACTTGAAAAACATGATAAAGTTGAGGTACTAAATTGAAATAAAGCCTTTTAGTGGTGTGCTACGTCATCAGATAGCGGCATTTTTTACGGCAAAATTAACGGAGGTATTAACTTGAAACAAAATGAAAGTTGAGGCATGAAATTGCAACTTTTTAAACTTGAGGTACTAACTTGAAATCCAAAATAAAGTTGAGGTAGTAAATTATAATTTACCCAAAAAAAAATCTCATCTTCTTCCTTTCACCCCTCCCCATTGACGCACCTTGTGCCCAGCCTACCCCCACCCCCACCCCCCTCAACCAGTCCTAGCTTATTGGTGGCGGCCTTCTCGCCCCAATCTTCTTTCTCTCTCTCCCTCTTCTCCCTATCTCTTTCTTTCTCTTTGCAGCAACCAAACTATTCCCAACCATTCCAAACAACACCACAAGCAAATCCAAAGGCAGATATGGACTCCATAGTCGACCCGGGTCCGAATATGAAATGGAACGCGGATGAGATAAAAGCTAAAAATTTACAGAAGAGGGAGCTACAAAGCTAATGGAGGAGGAGAGCTACTGATGCTAAATTTCGGGAGTGTCAGTAGGTCCATAGGTGTAGAGGTTTTTGAAATTTCTCTACTTTTATTTTTTGGAAAATGCATAGAAAATAGAAGAAATGAAATGGATTATGGGTCTTTGTACAGGTACACCGTAGATAGACACTAAGACCCAAAAACAAAAAGACACATCTGAGAACGTCTTAAGAAACTCAGTATGCCACAGGCAAAAGCATATTAAGGCTAAGGACACAAAAGAAATTAAATTCACTACTTCAAACCTTTGCCTGGCATGGAAATCTCAAGCTCCGGCCAAGCAAAGCAATCCCCATTGACCAATCCACCTTCAACACCCATCATCATCTGCCACGTGTTGCACCCAGAAGCACCACCATTGTTCACGCTTTCAAAATCACCCACCTCAGGACAAGTCCAAACCCCTCTGCCGCCATAGCCAAGCGGGCCAAGCCCGATTTCCTTAAACCCATGGCCAAGACCTGACCCGTACCCGCCTCTCAGCGCCAGGAAGTCGGGCCCCAGCTGAGAGTTCAACAGCGTGGTAAACCCTCCAATATTCCCAACCATGAACGTGAAGTAATATGGACTTTTTTTACTCCCTTTTTGTGAGGATTGGTATGGTGTCTATAATTTTGGGTTGAACATGTTTTTTTTCTCTTTTTCTTTTTTACTTTGTCAAAGGAAAGAAAGATGGAGGGTGGCTGCAAAGAGAAAGAAATAGATAGGGAGGAGTGGGAGAGAGGAAGAGAGAAAAAGAAGATCGGGGCGAGAGGGCCGCCACCAATAAGCTAGGACTGGTTGAGGTGGGCTGGGCACGGGGTGCGGCACGACAATGGGGGAAGGGTGGGAGGAAGAAATAAGATTTGTTTTTTATTTTTAATTGAATTAAAGTGTTTTAAAATATTAAATTTTTTTATTATTTATTTTGTACATGCGGATAAAACTGAACTGAAATAACAAAGATATGACTGGCACGTCACTAAAATTGACGAATTAACTGACCAAACATCATTGATTGCACATTAAACCAAAGTGGAGTTCTCAATTAGAACAAATTAAATGTGGCATCTCAATTGAAAAATGGTATAAATGTCGAGTTCTTTTGCTCTAATTTTTCTTATATGTTTTATGATGAAAAATAATTTATATGTCTTTGTAATAGGACAGAAATGTGGTATGAAAGAGAGAGAGACAAAGAAAAAGAGCTGATGAGAGAGGGGCATGTCAGGTGGTATGTGGAGGCAAAGATAAGTTCTTCTCTTTATGATGATGATTACGGTTAGCACCAACGAGTCAAATTTCGAAATTTTCGGCAAAATTTCGTCGAAAATTTCGTTTTTTAGGAGTATGAAAATTTTAACACCATACCAAATTAATTTCGAAAAATTTCAAAAAATTTCGCCGAAATTTCGGCGAAATTTTCGATATAGAGACCGGAGAGAGAGGGGAGGCTGAGATCGGAGGGAAATAGGCAGAGCCGCCGCCGTCACCATCGCCGGAGGGAGAGACAGAGCCGCGCGCGCCGTCGAAGGAGGGAGAGGAGATCCGGGGAGGGAGAGAGGGAGATCGGGAAGGAGAGGGAGATGGAGCAAAGAGAAGAGAACATGGAGAAGGAGGGAGTGAGGGACTAGGAGAGAGAAAGAGAAGATGAGAACTGAAGAAGGAAAGAAAAAAAAAAAAAAA
>QANW01000597.1:408455-481522 GCA_003254865.1 Dryas drummondii
TTTTTTTTTTTTTTAAGGTAGATTGAGATTTGGAGTCTTTAGACAATTGGAAAGAAAAAAAAAATTTAAGATTTTATTTGGGGTTTGATTTGGTCATTTTGGTGTTTCGTTTAATTGTAAACATAAATTATGAAAAAGACATAATATATATTAGTAAAAAAACGAAAAAAGACATAACACAAGCTACATAGCAAGTTAGTATTTGGATATGAAGATTAATAAAATAATAGAGTTTACAATGGGGTACATAGGTCAGATTGAGCAAATGTGAGGTGTTATTTATATAATTATTAATTCGTGACTCATTTTTTTAACAATATTTACCATCAGCGCGCATTATATTCATCTTATATTACATAAAACCTACTATATAATTTAGTTTTTTCAATGTTTTTTATCAATACAGTAGATAATATGTTAAATAAGCATATGGTCAAGTTTCATTCAAAATTTCCGTGTTTTGATAGCAATTTCCGTCGTTTTTATCTAATTTTGTCGAAATCAAAATTTTAATCAAAATTTCCACGAAAATTTCCGTCGAAATTTCCATCGAAAATTTACTCGAAACCGAAATTTTACTCCTTGGTTAGCACTACACCTCCCTTTATTCTATGATGATTACAGTTACAACCCCACCTCCCCCTGCCAGTTACACTAATCACTACACCTTACCTGCAATGTGTACTTTTAAGATTGATGATTACGGTTAGCAACTCTGGATAAGCATCATAATACCACTCAGCCTTTCACACTGCCATAGCCGATCTGTATTTTTGTAATTGCAGAAATCTCAACTGTATAAGATTGTTTTGACGGTGGTGACGGTATTAGGTATAGTTTAAGTTAATTATTTTCAAAAATTTTAAATTTTTTTTGATAAACTAAATTTTTTAATTTAAATCTTTGTCCTCAACAATCTATTCATATTAGGATAAAATTGAAAATTAACATGTCATTAAATTGTGGGGCCTACTAATAAAAAAATAGGAGACTTAGAGTGTAGTCTATTTTATAAACATTTTTTACACTAAGATCGGTAATAATTTAGAATATTTAATCAAGTTCTTTTATGCCACGTAGGATTTTTGTATTCCATGCCAAAATTGCCCATTTTTTTATTAATATATTTTAAACGGATAATTCATGACATTTAAATCTCACAATTTAAGGAATTTAAATTCCACTTTAAGGGATTTAACTTTCTAAAATTTATGACATGATACATCTAAGGTAAAATATGTGTGTGTGTGTGTGTGTATATAACTATATATACATAGATTCTTTGTAAAACATGTGAACATCAACTTTTGAGCATTAGATCTGTTTTAAGCTAATCTAATGGCTCTAATTTAAAAATGAAATTTTCACTTAAAATACCCAAAAGTGAAACGGCGGTGCATCTTTCGTCTTCCATTGGGCTAAAACTTACATATCTCTTATTGTATACAACATGTGAGACACAAACATAGTCATGTGATGACCATGTGACTATTACATGACCATATTTGTGTTTCACATGTTGTATACAACATGGGATAGATAAGTTCATTTCCTTCCATTGTCTTTCCCTCTTCCATCCCTTTGAATTCTCTACAGAGCACATCATAGTCCTAGGATAAACATATAGGCCTATAGGCTATAGCTAACAACGTTTCATTGCAGTTCGAATAAAAGAAGCTCGTTTCCTTTGCATCACACATCTCTAATGTATGGTCTTCCTTTTCGTAGACAAATATATCTATGACCTCTTTTCAAGGGTTTGGTACTTGCCTCATAATAAGAATGGCAATTTTCTTATAGCTTTTACTCACAAAATCGTAGTTTTGTAATTCATATATGGTAACCTAAGTAAGATAAACATACGGAATTTGCAATTCATTTATTTATTTTTTTCTAGCAACCAAACAGAGGATTATTAGGATTTAGGAATGACTGCTGATATGCCTGTATTTAGGTGGGATGTTGGGAGATACAACAAAGTGGAGCAAATGTTGCTAGTATGCTCAAGGCATCAATATCGCATGAGCAACTGGTAGGCCAACTTTTTTAGTATACTTTTTCTTATAGTATTTTATTTTTAACTCCTCTATTATACTTAGTCTGCTAAAGGTATCCTGCAATTACATTATTTGATATTTCCCTAATCAAATAATAGTTGTCTAAAGGGTATCTTGTGATTACATTCTTAGATATTGACCTATTTAGATGTTAGATCACCCTGCTCTCTCTCTCTCTCTCTCTCTCTCTCTCTCTCTCTCTCTCTCTCTCTCTCTATATATATTTCTTTGAATGGACTTCATGTCTAATGGCATTATCAATATATTAGCCTGTCCACACTCGCGGTGCCATATGGATATATTAGCCTCTCCACACTCGCTCCCGTGAGTGTGAAGCATCTCTTTTTATTGTGCAAACTATTTTCGTTTAATAGGTTGTTCTTATCAAGGTGTTAAATTTTGATTTTTTAGGGTTTCGAAATTTTAACACCAAACTAACAAAATTTCGTCCCAATTTTGACAATTTCACCGAAAATTTCAAAAATGTCCTAAAATTCTCGAAATTTTGGCAAAATTTTCAACTCGGGAAGGTGGCAACCAAAGGGAGAGAGGGGAGGAAGAGGCAAGTTGCCCTTGTCGCCAGCCATCGCCGGAGGTAGTAGATCGAATGGCGACGAAGGCAGCATATCGAAGAAAGATCAGAGGGTGATTGGGGAGCGAGGAGAGAGAAGAGAGAGAAGATATCTTGGAGAGAGAAGAGATGAGGGAGAGGAAGGAGGAAAAGAAGGAGGAAGGAGGAAAGAGGAAGGAGAAAGAGGAAGGAGAGAGAGGCGATGTGTAGTGGGTCTGGTGTCTCATGTCTGCAGTGGCGTCACAGGAAGAAGGAAGGGGAAGGCACGGGAAGAAAGGAAGGAAAGAAAGAGAAATGAAGGAAAGAAAAGAAAAAGAAAAGGAAAAAAAAAAGAGGAAAAAAAAAAGTTTAGGGTTAATTGGGGTTTGGAGCCTTTGGGCAATTGGAAAAAAAAAGGTTTGGGGTTTCGTTTAGTTTTTTTTAAACCCTAAACCCTAATACATTTATATATAAAAATAATTAAAAATACCCTAAAGGGCCTAAACCCTAATATTTTAGTGTGTAAATTATAGAGAATAAAGAGTATTAGGGTATATAGAGTATATAGGGTTTAGTGTATGAATTATAAAGTAAAAAGAATATATTAATTTCATTTATTCATTATACTAATTTTATTTAATAGTATGTGCCTCCAACGCGCATTATAGTCATGTTATATCATATGAAACCTACTATATAATTTGGTTTCTTTATATTTTTTATTAATATAGTAGATAATATGTTAAATAAACATATGGTAAAGTTTCATTCAAAATTTCCGTTTTTTATAGTAATTTCCATCGTTTCTGTCTAATTTTTGTCAAAATTTAAAATTCTTCAAAATTTCTATCGAAATTTTTACGAAATCCGAAATTTTACTCCTTGGTTCTTATTATGTATATGTTTTTTTTTTTTTTTTTTTTTTTTTTTTTTTTTTTTTTTTTTTTTTTTTTTTTTTCATTTAATCAATGAGTTGAGATTTTTTTCTTTTCACGTTTGCCTTAAGGTCTCTGTGATCCACACTGGTCTGATCTGTGCCAATGTTTGGAAAGTGAAAGCAATGGAAGAGCAATTGAGAGGTGTATTCTACCTTCTTGCCCCGCCTCCTCCCCTTTTTTTGTGCATTTTGTCCATAGAGAGTGCAAAACGGCTCTTTTTATTACGCAAACACCGTTATTTTGGCAAGCATAATTAGTTTAATAGGTTGTTTCTATGTATATGTTTTTTTTGTTTGTTTCATATAATCAATGAGTTGAAAATGTACCATCATATAAAAGCTTAACTAAATGCGTTTAACATGCACAAAATGAGAAAGAAAATATAGGCTAAAGATTGAAGATGCCTCTTAAATACTTGACCAACATAAACTCTAATTTATATATAGCAAAATATATCCTCTCACATTAGTGAGTTAGATATAGCATCCTCTAATTTTTATTAGCTAGGCGAGTGCGAAATGACTTTTCTTATTGTGCAAACGTAGATAGTTTGGTATGCAACCATATTCATTCGACCATTTTTTCACGTGAGATGTTTTTTCTTTTGTTATTTTCTCATACATTTTCATGTTGAGATTCATAGCGAAAAACAAGTTATTGTGATTTCAAAGTACACTCACTCTCGTTGTTTTGATTTTTTAATCTTTTTGGGTTACTTCTGCGAACGTTTATGTTTCTTTTTTTATTTGCTTCTGATCTTGAATTGTGTCTATAGTATTCTCATTTGTTCAACATTTATTTATTTAATTTTCTCATTATACAATTTATTTTCCATTGAATTGAGTTTTTAGTCTTGGATGCCTACTGGATGTAAGTCGCTGAGAGATGCTTTGTTTGATATTGTTACTGTAGAGAGAATTGAGAAATCATTCTAAAACATGCATTAGAATCTATGGAAAAGACAAATAGTTAATAAGATCGACTTATATGATTATTGATTTCTCTTGAGTCTCTAGTTTGTAAATCACCTCATCCCTACTCATAGTTGTGGTTAAGACTTTCACTGAAGTGTTTTCCTCTTTACTTGAGTCTTATCTTTGCTTTGGTCCTCCAAATTCAACAAAGCAGTCACCATTTTTCTTTCATTGTGATTTGGCTGTTTTTGTTCTGGCACCTTTGTGATTTGGCTTTTTGTAATTATGTGCTAGAGGTTTTTTTAATATATCAGTACTACCATTTGGTATATTAGTACTACCATTTTACAATATACTTATTTAAACCTAAATTTTTTTAGTATTCTTACAAAATACAAAATTTTTATCACAAATGGTCCCTCAACTTTGACCAAAATATAAATTTGGTGTTTAAAATGCATTTTCACTCAATGTGGTTCTCCATATTTACCACAGCATATCAATGTTGTCCTTCTGTTTAAGGGCCCGTTTAACACTGCTTTTAGAATTGTCAAAAGCGTTTTCAAATTAGTAGAAGAGCTTTTGGTAGAGTTTGGAAAAAATAAATAAAAGTACTTTTGGGTTATAAAAGCGATTTTAAGAGATTTTTTGAGGTGCTTTCTCAAGAAGTACTTCCAAGTATTTTTTCATGAATCACTTAGAATTTTTACAAAAATATGTTTGTGTTTTTTAGCAGAAGCGCTTCCAATAAAAGCGCTTTCAAGAAGCAATTTTAATGCATAAACAATTTTTTCATAGCATAAAAAATGACATTTTCGTCTAACAAATATTGGGCGTGGATGAGTTCAAAATTCAAACACGTACCTTCCCGGTACACTATACATGTCAATATTTTTTTTTTCTAATTTAGTCACCCATATTGTTTGGTCAGACAAAATATTTTAGAGGCTTATTCACACCATTGTCCCTTATAAAATACACTTTTTTTTACTTTGTTACATGAAATTTAAATCCTCTTAGTTTGCCACATAAACTTCACACAGTTGTTGCAAAAGACCTTATTCCTTCAACTTTATCAATTTTTTCGTTAAAAAAGCTGATGTGACGCCTATATGGTATGAGTGAGACCCTTTCCTAGTTATGTAAGATTCATGTGGACAAAAAAAATTATAAAAATTGACATGGATCTTATTATTTTTTTTGTCCATATGTATTTTATATAATTAAAAAAGAGTTCTACTCATGCTATATAGGTGCCACATCAGCTATTTTAATGAAAAAATTGACAGACGATATAGGGTATTTTACAATAATTATGTAAAATTCAAATGACAATTTAAAAAGATTTAAATTTTAAGAGATAAAATAAAAAAAATATATTTTATAAAAGACAATAATGTGAATAAGCATATTTTAGATATAAACAAGTGTGCCCCATTTACCACAGGACCAGAGGAGCACTCTTTTCATTTTCACCGATCATATGCTCATAAGCCTCATAGTACATGTAAAAACTGCGAAGCAGTTGAACAACTCAACCATCCCTAAGTCACTTCACTTCTCTCGCTGTTGACTGTTGTGTGTGTTTTGAACAATGTCAGCCACCTCCAGCTCCCTCTTGTCTCTCACTCCTCCTCATTCTCTGAGCCAACCCAGTAGAAGACTCCTTCACTCTCCGACCCCTCATTCTCTCCCAATATCTCGTATTCTTTCACCTAAATCCAATCACCGACCCAATCTCTGTTGCTCTCTAAATAATGGACAAGACAGCGGTGGCCAAGACACCCCCATTGAGAAAAGTAATGTTTTTCTTCTTCCTTTCTCACACATTTATGTTTTCAATTTCATTGCTTTCTTTGATCCACAAAACATACATTTGTTTCTGAAAAAAATCGTTATGGGTCTTCACAGAATACCCTGCATTTCCAACGGTTATGGATATTAATCAGATACGTGAAATCTTGCCCCACCGGTGAGTATTTTACAGAGCTCTTTTTTCTTTTGTGTGTGTTTTTTATGTT
This sequence comes from Dryas drummondii, assembly GCA_003254865.1. Classification (NCBI taxonomy): domain Eukaryota; kingdom Viridiplantae; phylum Streptophyta; class Magnoliopsida; order Rosales; family Rosaceae; genus Dryas; species Dryas drummondii. Next base: position 414,936 of record QANW01000597.1, read on the forward strand.
TTTAAAGTTGTCTTTTTGGTTCTGGGTTGGTGTTACAGGTTTCCATTTCTTTTAGTGGATAGAGTGATTGAGTACAATCCGGGGGTTTCAGCTGTTGCTATTAAGAATGTGACCATAAATGATAACTTTTTTCCTGGGCATTTCCCAGAGAGGCCTATTATGCCTGGAGTCCTCATGATTGAGGTATTACTTCTTCTCATACTGTCATATTTTGCTTATTTACATATGGCACTTAATTATTGTATACTTGTGGACAATACCAACAAGGATTTTAAAAGAAGCACATTTGCAATCATTCTCTTGGAAAAACTTATGACACAAATTATAACCACTGGCACTTGTTATTTGTCTCAATTTTTTAGATACACACTGCATTTCTTATGGTTGTTGGTTTGCTGATTTGGGTATGTTGATTTATAGAATTGGGTTCCATTTGTGTACTTTCTTGGTTTCAAGTTTTTCTAACTTAGGGTGTTATACTTGGCAAAATGAAAATGAGATGTGCATTTTTAAGTGCTCTGCTAGTTTGACTATTGATCGATGAAGGGTATATGCAATGTTTTCCATGCTTTACAATACCAGGATGTTAGCTTTTTCAGAATTTAACATGCCATTTTTTTTTTTTTTTTTGAATTTGATGTCAAGAAGGATGATTTTGTGTAAGCTAGTTTTCACATCGTCAGAGGAATATGAGACTGAATTTTCTTGAATGGTTAATGGATATAAGAAAGAATCAAGATGAATGAGTTATGAGGGCAAAAGGGAGCTGGGACACATGTTTCTGCTTCAACTTATACATATTGAGACTGGCTTTGTCTAAAGTATAAAAATTGACATTAATTCTCTCGCAAAGGACTAAAATTGATAATGCAAGACTGCCTATAATGCCAAACAAAGTCTTAAAATACATAATGTATATAATATATATATATATTTTCCTTACATTGATGATAAACCAACTTCGACAAAACATATGAAGTTCTTGATAGGTTAGGTTGGGGAATATATGTCGAGAAGGGAGTGAGCCACCAGCTGTTGTAGAAGAATGCCAAACAACAAAAGCTGTCTCAGGATTTGTATAAACTCTTTGGTAATTAAGTGTTTACAAACTCATTGGTAATTAACTTCATACATAGATTTACTTGCCATATGTTTTGTGCAGTCCGTAAATTGAACATCTTTGGATGCATGTGTATGTGGGTGGGTATATACATGCAATATCTGTTTGGGGGACAGCTAAATAGAGTGCAAATTGACTGCTTAGAAGAAGAATGCTTTCTGAACTGGAGTTGCATAGATATAAATAAATGCTAAGTTAGTGGTGGTTTGGCTGAGGGGGGGGGGGGGGATGTCTTTCTAAATCCAAGGCAGAGGGTTAATTGGAATTCTCTACATTTTGATAATTTTTACTCATGATTGTTTTGTTATCCCCCTCCCCCTCTTCCTGTTCTTGGCACTGCTTAGAAGAAGAATGCTTTCTGAACTGGAGTTTTATAGATATAAATAAATGCTAAGTTAGTGGTGGTTTGGGCGGGGGGGATGTCTTTCTAAATCCAAGGCAGAGGGTTAATTGGAATTCTCTACATTTTGATAATGTTTACTCATGATTGTTTTGTTATCCCCCTCCCCCTCTTCCTGTTCTTGGCAAACAAATCTAATGGATGATCTTGAGCATATGAGTGTGGCACACATATCAGTGTATGATCCACCATTTTAAGAGAAAATTTCCAATCCCATCTAAAAAATTTAGGCCTTTGTCTTTGGGCCTTGTGGTAAAGGGGTGGGCTGGTCTTAACTCTTAGTTTCACTACGTTCGTATGTTATCTACTAAAAGATTTCCCAGATGGTTTTGTGCTCTAGAATGTGGAATTATTGGTAATAGTTGCATGGTTATTTATATTATGCATTGAAGACACTTTGTAATTGCTATATTTTCAGAAAGGAATACAATCAGTTCACAACATTAATTGAGTGTTATGTTTGGGGACAATTTTGGTAGGGGAATCTTCTGATTAAGTTATGGAGCTTTTTGTGATCTTTGTTTATGGTGGAGTTTTTTGCTCGCACCAGAGTAACTGAGCTAGTCTCCTGGATTTTGGATTGAGAAATACTTTGTTCAATTTTACTAACATTATTGGTCGTTTGCAAGACCCATTTTCTGGATAGTTTAGGCCAAATTAGAAGTTAGAATGATTAGAGAATTTTTTCTATTTTTATTTTAAAATTGAAACTCTCCATTTTCAGTTTCCTAAACCTTAATGTGTTATTTTACTACTACAGTCTTCATGTAACAACTTTCCGAAGGAGAACCCCTTTAAACTTTACAGACAATGCCATACTGTAAATTTTGGTTGTAAAAGCTGGATTAACTTTTCTTGGAAAAGAATCAAAAGATACACTTGGATTGTTGAATATATACACAGCAAAATTGCATCATGGTTTTGCCCCTTCAGGGAGGCAGTGGGTCCAACTTCTGCACCATTTGATCACTAATACCCTATTTGCTGCATTCTTTTCTCGGCACCACTGGATGGGACTGGGGAATGGGGTTTTGTGTGGGTTTAATTTGACTTCAATCTACTCTCCTATGACGAGGAGGAGATAAAGGCAAACAGTATCACCATTATGCATGTTATCTCTTTCCTATTGTCGAACCTTTTGGTATTGATAATTTTTGAAAGGGACTTTCTGTCTAATCTGTCTGCTCCAAAACAATTCTGGTGATAAAAATACGGAGTCCTCAACATTTTGTGGTGCATGTTGAGCAAATCAAATCAATCCTCTGTGTTTAAACTGAGTTCACTACATGTTCCTTTCTGTAGTATTGACACAATATACTCTGAACATCCAATCATTTTTAATTTGCTTTTTCAAAATTTCAATGTTAAATTTGCAGAAGTTCAGATCACTGTTGCCATAATTCTTTTAGCTTCTTTATGCTATTTAGTTTTTGCTTTCTGGGTTAAGCAACTTATTTTGGCTTTTCAAGATGCAATTTGCATTGCAGTTCTAAACTGCCAGTAAACTTATGATAACGCATAGAGCAAGGGACATAGATACATAGGAGAATAATAAAGAAGTGATATAAGCATATACACTGCAACGGAAAGAAGTTTGATTTTTTCCATTTGCAAAAGAAGACCAAAACAGAATGAACTTAACACAACAGTAACTACATTGCTAAACACAACACATTGGTAACTAAGTTGCTGAAACATGAAAACTGAATTCAATTGACGAACCACTATTGTTTAGCTTATGAAAGCTAAAGAATTTTCTTCTTTTAGGTATGTTACTAACTTGAGTTTGGCTCTGGTCTCCATGGTTTGGTTGGTCATGTTGACTGTTGTTTCATTTCATCAGTTCTGGAGCTGAAATTTGTTTATACATCGTCTTAAGTTTCTTAAATGAGTTGGTTAACTCACTTTTTTCTTTTATCCTTTTCAATCTCAATGCATTGGTTATTTTACTGTTTATTTTTGGACCTTTTCAATCTCAATGTTACTCTCCTTATCAGCTCTCTACTGCCCTTTTTTCTTATGTGGGCCAAAGACGGGTTATTAGTGTTCTATTATGAAAATTAATTTTCAGTCCTAATCAGCTTATAATACAAAATATGTAACAGAACATTAAGGCATTTGATTTTCTCTGTACCCCTTTTTCCCTTAAATATACACTGATTATGGAGCATGCGCTTTGATAAGTGCTGATAAACATGGTTTCTGGGACCAGGCACTGGCTCAGGTTGGAGGCTTGGTTATGCTGCAACCTGAAGTGGGAGGTTCTCGCGACAGTTTCTTCTTTGCAGGAATTGATAAAGTGAGGTTTAGAAAGCCTGTGGTTGCAGGAGACACTTTGATTATGAGAATGACTCTTATTAAGTTTCAAAAACGGTTTGGAATAGCAAAGATGGAGGGTAAGGCATATGTTGGAGGTGAATTGGTCTGTGAGGGCGAGTTCTTGATGGCAAGTGGGAGTGGTTGATCAGCTGAGTATGTTCTAGAAACCAATATTCAATTTCTTCTCTTTTTGCTTATTTTATATATATACAATTTTGTTTGTTTTTTGGAAAGCCCCTCCCTACCTTGCTGTTAAGGATTTGATTGTTTTGTATGGACTTCGTGTGGTGTAAATTACCAATTCAAAAGTGTCAATGAAGACATCATGCTTTGGACTTTTGCTGAACCCCTTGTCTGTTCTTTTCCCCTAACAAAACATATATGATTTAAGCCAGTGTTTATGAAAAGGCAGAATCACAAGGAGAAGATCTAAATCTTAGATCTGAAGGCATTAGGCTTCTTCACATTTACATTTAAAAATGCCTTAAAGCTTGAGGGCATTATGTGACCCGCTTGCCCTTAAAGTTCCCATCAGAGTAGCTTTTGCAAGCTTTTGTAAACTCCTTTAACCTAAAGTTGTATACTTGATTCTTGCAAGTAACAACTTTCTTGTAAACCAAAATGTAATTCTCCTTGCACCATCTATTTCAAACATTTGATTAGCATCCATCAATCTCATGATTAAGCTTATGTAACCATTACTAGGACATAACTTCCAAGCTTTCTTTTCTCTAAGATGTAGATGCCATCAATCTCATAAGCTCATGTATGGTTTTAAGGCTTTCTGGTTCAGTAAGCGATTATAGATTTGTGGCTGAAAGCTATAATTGATGCAGGAGTCCCTTTTTTGGGCCCAATGATGTGCTTGATGAGTGCACGCACCTTTATTTTGCACATAATATCAAGAGTGGACTCAATGGTATGAGGGTGTGTTGTGTTCTTTATGCAGACATCATAACTCCATTTATGATATGAAAAGCATGTACATCTCTTCTTTTATGTTGGTAGGAAACATCAATTATTACTTGTCAATATATATGGAATATCTTGTTCACAACCACATTTATTGGATGTGTGGGCATACCCTCACAAATGGGTTCTGTGACTCACTGCTCAGGTGTTGAAAACTATTGCTCATTTTGTGAAGACATGATCTGTATCTTGAGCACTACTGCAGAGAGTATGCCACCTTTGTTTTGGTATAACTGTAAATGCCTTTGGAAAGCATCTTGTTTTTCTTACCCAAGATTCTCTTGAAAACCATATGTGAAAAACAGCAATTGGAATAGCATAAGCACCGTTAAAGATAATGACCCAACCACACAACAAAGGTAGTTTTTTCTCCATCTCCATAAAAGTCCAAACCTTTCCCCATAGATTGATCCCCAAACTTTCCCTTTTAAAAGACAGATAATACTTTATGCAAAGATTAAGATCAGTAATTAATGATCTATTAGAGAAAGAGACAGAGTTAGTAATTTATGTGAATTATATCTAGAGTTTTGATAAATTGTCAATGCGAAGTTCTTACTTTACAAGCTATATAATCTATTTGAATTTACTTTTTGATCTAAAAATTCATATGCAAATTAATAACTAAGTGTAGGATTCAGATGTTGACGTCAAAACAAGCTTCTGAAAATATAGAAAACATATTATCTCTAAAGAAATATAGAAAGCATATGAAATTAAGGGGAATTATTAGAAAGAGGTTAGTTATTGGCTAATTTTTCTTTGATCTACCCAAATGTTAAGTTCCAATTAATACTGACTATGTAAAAAATTATTCCCACCAAACAGTTTATCAAAAGCAAAGTCTATATCTACAAATGAACATTTTAACCTCCGAACAAGGTAAGCAATTGCTAACCTTATCGACTGAATACTTTGCCCGAATTTAATAAGCATGACTAACTTTAGCATCAAAATATCTTTGGTCGAAATCACACCAGTCTCTTAATTTCGATGACCGTCTTTCTATTCTTTGTGCCAAAAACCTCATCGCAGCCATTTGATCAACATCCATTACATCTTTGATAGTTGACTGCAGTTTTGACTAAGCTATGTATCAAAGTTGTGTCATCAACACTCTTTTGTCTATGAAAGATCATATAAGTGAATCCTCATGTAATGGAGGGTTCAGATCATCTTAAGTTAACAGATAGCGTGCCTTAATTGTATTCCATGGAACCCACTTTGCTACTGAGATTGAGATAGATAGATAGATAGATAGATAGATAGCATCATGATTAAGCAGAAAATGGCACCACATTTTTTTCTAATTAAGATGGCATTGCTTTTCATTGATTATATTTTCCTAATTATTCCAAGTTTGAAGCTGCACTTTTTGGAACCTCAGATTATTGATCTGACAGTGCACATTAGTCCATACTTGAGAAGATTGAAAGATTCAAGAGAAACATGGGGCCCGCCATGGCTCATAGAAATTAGTTTATGACAATGATAGTATACAAGTTAATCATGAAAATATAATAAACAAAAGAGGTTGAAAGGGTTTACAAATTCAACTTGTATAGTTATTAACTAATGCAAATGATATATGTTAGAGGGTCCGTTTGACAACGCAACACACTTTTGTATCCTATCGCTTATATTTTTCCCTTGGTTTATTCTTGTGTACGTTTATCCATGTGACATTTTTTTTTTATCCTAGATAACCATGTCAAATGCCATGATGTAAACTGTTTACTTTTTGGGTCATTCAATGATTAACAAAGAAATGAATATTATCCTAGCATCACCCAAATTGAAAACTAAGTAGGCATTCAATGATTAACAAAGACATGAATACTATCTCCAAAAAACACTAAAATGATAATAAAATTATCAAATAATTGAATAATTTTCAATTTAGTTGCTCTTTTGTGGTGATGATTATTTGGCAAAATTTAAATGAAGGGTTTGAATTATTGGACCATATTATATTACAGATTGGGTACCAAGAATAATATATTTGTCTTTTTTCAAAAAAATAAAAAAGGGTCCAAAATTTATTAATGACAATTGATGATAAAAAAAAAAAAATGGAGATATCTCTTTTTTTCTTAAAAAAAATAAAAACTCATGTATATGTATGTATAGGGCCTCAAAATGAGGTATACCTCATTTAGTCATAATAATGTATCACTTACGGACTCACTCTACATTGTAGTTCGATGATCAAAATCGCTTATTTTCTAATTAGTCCCCATTTAGGGATCATCTCTACAGAAAATTAGAAAAATCATAAACCGTTTAACTATTTGATTAAATTGTCATAATTTTAAGTATTTACCGAATCATTATGTTTGTATATTTATTTGATCACAACTAAATGTCTTAATAGTTTATGATTAATTTTTTTCTTTTTTTGTAAGAATGCTATTTGGATAGATTTAGATAATAAATGGCTTTGATTATCGAATTACAATATAGAATAAATCTCACATGCGATATTTGATTATGGCTAAAATGAACTATACTTCATTTGAAAGCCTTTTTATAAAAAAATTATTGTACCTAATAGTAACATAGAAAAGGAGAAAGATATTGAAATTGTGAAAAAAAGAAAAATATTGAAATGGTTGGCCCATTGATGTGCATTGTCCACCCACTAGTATACGTACTCTGTCTAGATTCAGCTCGCTCTTGATGATGTCTGGCTGAATGTTCCTACGCACTCTATCTTCCAATAATGTAATCAAAAAATTATACATATACTATTGATAGAGAACGTATCTTTAAAAGGATGTTTTCTTTTTAATTTTTTTTTTAAATAATCGATCCTTCTAAAATTAGAATGTCATCAACTCCACTAATTAAAGGGAAGTAGACATACAAAAATAAAAATTTCGAACATAGAAGAAATAAGATTAGGGGTTTTGATTATAGGCTCTTGACAATCTTTAATATGCCTATAATGTTGGACACACGGGTTTTAGTTTGAAAACTTTAACAGTAAAATTAAAAATTGTTACAATATTTTTTTTTATTACCAACAATAAAAATAAACTAATTATAAATTTTGAACTCGTAAATATTTTAAAACTTAAAAAATTATACCTAAACACACTTAAATAAGTTTTAGTCAATAAGACCTGGCCAAAAAAAAAAATTTTTAGTCAATAAGATGTAAATTAAATAGAAAACAAAATAAACTTTGCACTATAGTTACACATACACCCATATGTTATCCCACAATTATAGTTGCCGATCAATTTGCAGCTACGCAAATTAATGTAAATTACTTAGATGAACATTTCAAACTTTGACCTAAATATAAAGGAATATTTAGATTGATCGACGATGTTATAATTGTGAAAACATTTTGTGATTTAAATGGAAAAGCCCAAAAGTTTAAATTTTATATACTTACAGGACACTCAAAAATAAGTTTGAATTAAGAGAGATTTGTACAAAATAGTTTACCTTCTCAAAAATTGGACAACCAAATTTTATTTTAAGTAACCGTATAAATTTTCGGTCGAGTATCTGACGCTCTTTATAAGTGTTTGAATGCTCTGTGCAAGCATTTGAAGGCTCTATGCTAGTGTTTGAAATATTATTATTGATTAGTAACATTGGACAATTACGTCAAAACAATAGTTATGTATGACCTTTAGTTATATGTTATTTATAGAATATTAATACACTAATACAATCAATTAATTATACACCAAATTCTAAAAATGAAAACAACTTTAAACTCCAAAAATATAATTGCTATTATTACTCGATCAGTAATATTATGTCATTGATCACTAACAATTATACGAGTATCTAAATGCTCAACTTGAAACTGGATTGAAAAAAAAAAAAACCGTTTGATTCTTTTTACCAATGTAAAGTCTGGAAGAGAATTTGTAACATTTTCTATAAACTTAAAAGTAAGCGAAATGCTATTAATTCTGAAACAATTAATTAATGTCATTTTGGTCATAAATCATGAGGATAATATTAACACAAAAATTTAAAAATTGGGAAGGATGTTATTTCCACACTCCATCTAGTTGTGATTAAATTAAATTGATGAAGACATGTACACGTTGGATCTGTATTGTTTACATATAATACACACCACCTGAATATATATATATATATATATATACTAGTTGATTAATGGAGCAAAGAGACACTTTTAGTGGGTTTCATGCTATCTAAGAAACTAATTTGATCTGGAATAGAAGGAGCAGGGGAGACCTGACAGGTAAGATACCCCAAAGAGAATCAATTAAAATTAATAAAAAATTAAACCCAAATTAAGAAATACAGAAAGCAAAAGCAGAAATAAAGTTATAACATATTAGAAACAAAAAACAAGAGAGAGAGAGAGAGAGAGAGAGCATTAAGTATTGCTAACGTGGAGTTTTGTTGTACTTGGTGCAGGAAATGAACGGCCCAGATTCGATCTGAGGTCTCTCCCATCTCATTTATCTTCCTTCCCCACCTTCCATTCTCACACTCCCTCTCTCTCTCTCTCTCTCTCTCTCTCTCTCTCTCTCTCTCTCTCTCTCTTTGAGACTCTGAGTCTGTTCATGTGTGTCTGTGCGAACACTCTGTGAAAACGCTGAAGCTCACGAGGACTTAGATTCTTAGAAGAAAGAGACATCGATCGAACGTTCAATCAATCATGTTGTTAGGAAAGCGTCCACGCCCTCCGATTAGGAGAACAACCAGCATGACGGGGATCACCGTGGATCTCAGCGACGTGGAAGCCCAACAACCGACCAATCATCACCCTGTGCATGCAACGGTACTGGTGGTGGGCCCACAAGGCCCTCTCCATAATATTGTTGATCAGAACAACAACAACAACACCAACCTTGGGTACCATGAAGAGCACCGGTTCTTGGCGATGTTGTCACCCAGAAACAACCACAGAGAAAGCTCAACTGATGTCGTTGAAACAGCTCACTTTCTTCGCACGTGCGGCCTCTGCAACCGCCGTTTGGCTTCAGGCCGTGACATCTACATGTACAGGTTGAAAATTTGAAATTAGCCCTTTTCTTTCTTTTAATTGTTAGTACGTAATTTTCTTAATTATTTTCTCTCCTTTGCTTTACCAGTTTGGCAAATTGCTTAATTTTTTTGTTTATTCTTTGTCTTCCTTTTTTATCTTCGGTTTTAAAGGGATACTGTCTGATTTTGACGCATATGTAGCTAGCTAGGCATGCAGCTCATACCAAAATCCATATATAGTGTGTACATAATACACTATATGAATTAACCAAATAATTAGTAGTGATGAGTTCATTTTTTTTTTCCCATTATAAAATTAAGCTCAAAATATTGATATGCTGTGAGTATCTTTCTAACAACAAGCCGCCTTCAAAAGTGTACCCTTAAGTGGACATTTAAATTCTTAATTATATTTACATAAGATTTTTCTAACACATGTAAATTTTTTTTTTATAAATCAACTATCGGCTATGAGTTTTAAACTTAGGACCTCTTCTCGACTAACACAGGTGGAATTAAGAATATCTGTAAAGCACAATTTCTATTTTCTGAACTTGCTTTGCTTGGTTGCATTATTATTAGTTATTATGTTGTTAATAATTAATTCTTGGTTTTTATTTTAGGGTAACTAATTAAATTAAAATTGAAAACCTTTGCAGGGGAGAAATAGCTTTTTGTAGTCTAGAATGCAGAGAGCAGAAGATGAAGCAAGACGAGAGAAGAGAGAAGTACAAGGGCGGCGTTGCCTCTAAAAAAGATGAGCATCGCCATGCAGCATCGCGAACCACCACCACCACCACCACCACAACCTCCAAGGCTTCGGCCGGTAAGAGCCAGACCGTGGCCGCTGGCTAATATTTAACAAACACTCAAACAATGCCAAAAGGGCTGGAGATCAATCCATCGATGATGAGTTGGACATATATGCACATTTATGCAGTACTAGTACTAGCTGCTGCTGCTGCTTTTGCCCCCACTGAGAGAGGACGTTATTTAATTACATAAATGTATGATCATCATATGTATGATTGTGTAAACTTAATTGTAAAAGTTAATTAAGGTCCGTGGGTGCATATATGCATTTCTTTTATGGAGGCAAGTGGACTTGGCCAAAGCTATAGAGCTCATCTCTTATTTGGATTAACATGTTTCCTTATATTAATTGGCTTCCTACACATTAATAATGTTGTGTTTTAGTGGGTGTGTCTGCCTAAATATATATAAAATGCCAATAAGCTACGAGCCTGCAGGGAATGAAGCACACATATTGAGAAAAGTCACCATGAACATCGGATTAGCTATATAAGTTGAGTGTACGGGCAATAATATATAGCAATTAACTTAATTTTATAAAGCTATGACTGTATATTTTTGATAAAATCTAGGTATTTTAAGTACCATAGGTGCATCCTCGCCAAAAAAGTACCATATATAGGTGCATAATGTAGTCTCATTTTATACGTGAAAGCAGAGAATCAAACATATGCAGATTAAAAAGGGGACGTTGATGATAAGATTTTGAACCCAAAACTTTGGTGCAACCAAGACTCTGATATGACAATAAATAACCACTCAATCCTAAAAGTTAATTAGCTTAGTCTGATAGAGAATAACCATAAATCAAGCTAACAGTACTTGACAAGGAATTGAAGTTTGGTTTTATATTTGCTTGAAAAATTTTATGGGGATTGCTTCATTCATGGGTTTTTCTTATTAATGAATTTCACATCCACTGATTCATTAATTCCTTTGTGACCACTGACCACATCACAGTTCTAAAGGCCCACATCAATTATTACCTTCATCATGTTTGCGCAACACTTTTGTCTTCAACCCCAGAAAATGCCACTCACGAAAATGAAATTGCCAATGGTCCTCTACATTAATTTCCCGATCACTTTCTAGCACATTCCTTCACATATATTCACATTGAGATCGGAAATTGTGGTTAGAATAGAAACTCAAGCTTATAGTAGGCCAAAACAAAAAGGAAAAAGTCCTCTATTGGTTGGCACTTTTTCTTTCACTTGTTGTGCCCAAAGGCCCCAATCCTTATTAACCTATTCGCATTTGGTACTTGCAAAATCCAATGACAGGTGCTTGTGATTTTCCTAGAAAACAAAGCAAAAACAAACATACTTTGAGTGGCGGTCATCTTGGTGTTTTACAAAGTCTCCCTCTTCCATAATTCCTTTTTTGTTTTTTGTTTTTTTTTAGTTTTATATTTTTGGTCAAATTAGCATAAATATATTTAAGTGGAATTTCAGGAAAAAAAAAACCAAACGATTCAAGTCTGGCAATCCTGACAAACGGTCCTAATGGTTTGCCTCATATTTAAATCTTACTCTCATATATGGTTTCAATTTTATTAATTGTACTATTATGGTTTAAAATATTTTTAATCTTCCTAACAAATCAGAATTATGTCAAATAGCCGTCAAAAAAAGCTCATGTTCTGTTAACATACGTGGAGGATATAATCATCCTTTCAAGTCCATTAGTTGCTAATCCCACACATGCAAGTCAGGATTCTACCCTCCATATATGTGACCTATGTGTGCTTTATTTGACAACCATTTGACGTGATTCTGAATTTTTCAATAAGATTAAAAACGTTTTAAACCACAAATGCATGCTACGATTAAAAAAAATTGAAACTACAAGAGTAACTAAAATATGAGACAAACAATGAGGATCATTTGTGACATTTGGTCTTGTTATTTTTATTTAAAACACTTGTTCCACATGCTATTTATGTAGATCAAATTGACGGAATTAAGAATGTGTCTTCGAATTGTAACTGTTATAAATTAGAGAGCACAATTGAAATTATAGGCAACTTAGTGAATCTGATCCAAACTACAGGTTCAGCAATGTAATGTCATCCATAATTTATGAATGAATGAATGAGTAAAAGTTGGGGAATCTGTGGCAGCGTCAGCTTGGAATGGACGTTTCCTAAATAAATTGAGAGATTCATTTGGAGTTTTACGTTGATTGATATGGGTTGGTGTGTTGCTATGGGACCCTCGACATTTACATAAAGTTCCTATCCTTTTTGTCACACTGGGACCATATGATATATGCACCCACTTCGTGCTGCTCAATGCTCATCTATCTCACCCTCAATTATAATTCATAAAATATAATTTTGGTCTTGTACAAAATTATGATTGGAGTGATTTTGGGGGGAATCTTGGTAATTATTAGTAAATTCATTGGCAGTATTAGGCCTCACTAAAAAGCCCAAGGCCTGAAGCTCACTTGAAGTCCGCCCGGCCCATTAGGCCCGAAGCCTGATTTGACCCGGAATTATAGCCGGCCCAACCCGGCCCAAAAGTCTCTTGGGTTGGGCTTGGGCCATCCCCTTGAAGCCTATGGGCCGCCCGAAGCCCGGCCCGCTTAGGCCGCCCAAAGCTCGACCCAAAGCCTGTTTACGTACAAATATATCTTTAATAAAAAAAATATAGAATTTTGGCTATCTTCTGAATCAAACATGAGACCTCACAGAACAAGCTTCAACTCTCAACCAACTGAGTTGACTAGTTTACTTTCCTAATTTGTGAATCATAACATATTTAATAGGTTTTTTGTTTGTTTACTCGAATAAATTATTAATATGCTTATTAAGTTATTATATAATACTATAATATTAGTAAATAGTAATAGTTTAAACTATGTAATACCATAAATAATAAAGTAATAAACTTTTAAAATTATATACTACATTATAACTATAATAAAACGTAAATGTATATGTGTATATACAATTTTTATAATACAACTATAATTAAGGTTATTAAACCACGATCGTCAATTCATTAATTCAACGATATGAACCGTTCATTTTATATGTTGATAGTCAAAGATCATCCTTACAAAAAATCGGTCAAATCAGAATTTATCTACCTGTTCAATTATCATTAGAAAAACCACGATCATTCATTAATTCGATCATCGTTACGTCACTTTTACATCTCCGATTAAGCTAATTTTTTGCAAGAATTCTCTTTGAGTATGGAACTAAAACTTGAACAGTTCGGATCGTTGAAAACACGATCTATATGAGGGCTTCTACATATAAAATTATAAATACATTTGAAGAGTATAATTCAAATAACTTTCCCGTTGAAACCTTATTGTTTCCATAATTGTGAAGACCACAACGTGATTTCAACAATCTAAGCCGTTCATTTTTTATTTTCATAGTCAAAGATCATCCTTACAAAAAATCGACTAAATCAGAATTTATCTACTCATTCAATTATCATTAGAAAAACCACGATCGTTTATTAATTCGATCACCGTCACGTCACTTTTACATCTTCGATTGAGCTAATTTTTTGCATGAATTATTTTTGAGTGAGGAACTAAAATTTGAACGGTTCAGATCGTTAAAAACACAATTGCATTGTTTGTTTATAAAACATATGTAATAAAATATATAATAAAACATATATTACATATGTAATAAAATTAAAAAATCCAATCCCCAAACCGAACCCCTAAGCCCAAACCCCAAAATACCCTAAACTAATAAAATATTAAACCCTAAAGATATGTATATAAGCCAGCTTACAGACTTTATAGTTTACAGAAGTCAGAAGACCTAAACCCATCGCTGCCTTCTTCGCTTTCTGTCTCAAGTTCTTTGTTCTCAACTCTCAATTCTCAATCCCTCTCACTCTCTCAGTCTCAGCCTTTTTCCATCATCACCGAAACGGTGAAACCCCATCATCACCATCATCACCGATTCACCATCTCGCCCAAACCTCATCATCACCATATGAGTGATTTAACCATTATTACCGAAACCCTACAATCACCATCTTGACAGACCATCAAACCACCCCAAATCTGATCGAACCCAGCCTCTCTCTAGAAAGCAAGCCAAACCCTTAAACCACCACCAAACTCCGATCGATCGGACTTGATTCGATCAATCAATGATCAAATCGAGATCTGAGCTGTGATTAGATAGTTGATAAAGCACTATCGCTCAGACAGTCCAAGTACCACCGTAACGCCACCTTCGCACCAGCGACTCCGCCGCAAGCTCCCTGGCAGTTTGCCTCCCTCTGCGTGTAAGTCTATTTCCATGCCAACTAATAACTAGTCCATTTGTGAACCTGGGTTTGCTATTTGTATTTGATTCTGACTCTCTGGTGCTATTTATTGATTGTGCAAAGCTAAATTTTTTGCTCTTTTATTTATTATTCTTCTTTCGTTAAAGATTTGGCAGTCATTCAAGTTGGAATTGTTGGCCTGATCAATTGTATCTATATATTTGCAAATTGAACAGTGATAAAAGTTTTGTAAACTTAGTCAAGTCACAGACTCACAGGTTCACATCCCACAGAAAAAAAAAAAACCAGTCCATTTGAAAATTCTGCCTCGATCCGTTCTTGCATAATTGTACCTACCAAGTTACTTGCTCCAATTTGTAAATAATTTGTTTGTTGGTCTGGCTGATGAAGTTTGTTTGTTCAGACTTAATTCTTGGAGTTGGAAAATTTAACACAGTGTTGTGGCTGTCTGTGATTACTCATTTGGTTGTTTATTTTATTAACATTTTAATTCTGTTTTTTCCTTAAAAAAAAAAAACAAATGCAAAAAATTCATCACCGTCGTGTTTCACTAACTGTGTTTTTTCTGTTATGGGTGTAGCTGTGGTGAAGATTAACAGCTTGTGGTGAATTTGTCCTGTGTAGAAGTTAACATCTTGTGTTGGTGATGGTGCTGGTGCTGGTGTTGGTGCTGTGTGAGTGGCAAAATGATGGTAGTTTGATAACTTTGATTTGCTAGTAGACTGGTAGACTAGTAGACTAGTAGTGTTATTTGCTTGTGTTAGGATGTCTACTCAGCCAGAGTCTAGTGTAATTAGAATCCATTGGTTCCCCTCATCCACACCCCAATCTAATTCTATTCCTAAACGTAGTAGAAGTGAAGTGTGGAATTGGTTTGAAAAAGTTGTTGAAATTGAAAATGGTAAATCTGTTACAAAAGCAAAATGTGCAATATGTGGAAAAAAGTTAGATAATAGTTTTTCAAATGGTACTATTCATTTAAGTTGTCATTATAAGAAACATTTTGAAAGCCAAAATGTTAATATTGGTAATCAAATGCTTTTACAAACAAATGCTGCTGATAATTTGTCAAATTTTGTTTATAAAGAGGAACATGCTCAAAAATTTTTTTTTGATTTTATAGTTAGGATAAAATTACATTTTACTTTTTTGGAAAAACATGATTTTAAAGGAATGATTCAAAGTGGCTTTACTCCATAATATAAAGACATTTCTGCCACAACTTGTAAAAGGGATGTTATGAAACTGTTTGTTGAAGAAAAATTTCAATTACTGTCTTATTTTGAAAAATATGAAGGTAGAATTTGTTTGACTTATGATGTTTGGTCTTCTAAACAAAAAATTGGTTTTATGTTACTAACTGCTCACTTCATAGATGTTGACTATAATTTAAATAAAAGGATTATTTGTTTTAAAATGATTGAGTATCCACACAATGGACAGTCACTTGCAACTCATATACATGAGGATCTAAACTCTTGGCGTATCCACAATAATTTTTTTTTTTTCAATTTCACTAGATAATGCTTCAAATAATTATGTGGTTGCTGAATTGTTGCCTTTATATCTTATGATTGATGATGTGTCTAGACAAATGTTTCATGTGCGTTGTTATGCTTATGTTATGAATTTGATTGTGCAAGATGGTCTGGCTATTTTAGGTCCTTCTATTGATAAAATTGTTGCAATTGTGCGTAGTTTGAATTCTTCAAATAAGAGACATGAAATTTAGAAAAAATGTTGTGTTGATGTTTGTTTGCATAGGAGAAACATAGACAATGATGTTCCTCATAAGTGGAATTCCATATATGCACTATTAGAAGTAGCCATTCATATTAGTTGTCATTTAATATAAAGCTGCCTTGCATAGATATATTCAGACAATAAATCAATCAACTAGAAGTTCTATTTTACCAATTCCATCTGAACATGATTGGGTTGTTGCTCAGTTTGTTTGTGATTTTTTAAAGACTTTTGATTCTTCAACAAAAATATTATCTGGTGTGTATTATCCTACTTCTAGTCGTGTGCTGACTTGTTTAATTGATATTAATTGTGCATTTCAATCATATGCTCATGTTGATGCATTTCAAACTGCTATGGTTGCAATGAAAAGTAAATTTGATAAATATTGGGCAACTTTCCCTAAATTGTTTTGTTTTGCTACTGTTATGGATCATAGGTTCAAAATTTGGGCAATTAGTCAGTGGTTAAATGCTATTGGTTGTGAGAAAGGTGACATTAAAGTAATGGTAGATAAAATTAAGTCTTCTCTGTTTAAATTGTATGACCATTACAAGTCTAATGTGTCTGCTGCATCATCACGAAACTCTACTGAAACCACGACTAATTCTCAAAGTACTGTTTCTGGTAGTAGTACTAGTTTTGCCCCAATTTCTATTCTTACCTTTCAAAACATGTTATGAGAGCCTTGAAAATGGCAAAGTTCAATCCTCTGTTTGTCCTACTTCTGATTTGAAATACTATCTTGATGCACCAGTTTTAGATGATGTTGATGAAACAACATTTTCTGTTTTGGGATGGTGGAAATCACATGATACATAATATCCTGTGCTTTCCATCATGGCTCGTGATTTGCTAACTGTTCAAGCTTCAACTGTTGCATCTAAAGCTGCTTTTAGTGCATGTGGTAGAGTGGTATTGGAGAAGAGGGGTAGCTTGAGTCCGAACACTATAGAAGCACTAATTTGCGTCAAAGATTGGCGCTTAGCTGAAGCAAGAATGCAAGAGGATGCTCAAGAAGAGGATTGGGTAGAGGATCTAATGAACATCAAGCTATCAAAACCTAAATTTGTTGAAGAAGAAACCCCTTCCCTTGCTGATCATCAACCTAGAATAGACCCCTTCCCCTAATGGTTGCTGCTGCATCATCAACCTAGAAGAAACCTCTTCCCCTGCTGGCTGCTGCATCATAGCGCCATAACTGCATACCTGAATTTATTTTTTCAGTTTTGGTTTGTAATTTGTAAACTCCATAAGGAGTTAAGCACTTTAGCACTTAGCATTTAGCACCATAATTGCATACCATTCCTATTATTATAATTAAATCATTACAATTTCAGTTTTGAGGGTTGTGTATGTGCCAACCTAGTTGGGATGTACATGTGAAATACAAATGATAGATAGGTGTGTAGGTGCCAACATAGTTGGGATGTACACATTCTATAGTGATGCATTTCTCCTTCTATTTATAATTAAATTTTGTATTGAATTGTGACTTGTGACTTGTGATATTTTAAAATTTTGGCAAAGTTAAAATCAATGAATTAATCATCTAATTCTAGGCAAATTTTTATAGTTAAAACTGACATAAAAATTGACATAAATTAGGCAAGTTGAGAAGCCAAAAAGGTCCAATCTGGGCCGCCCGTTCGGGCCTAGCTCTGCTCGACCGTCAAAGCCCGTAAGTCTCGAGCTCGACGGGTGGGCCTTGGACTTATGTATCAAGGCCCAAGCTCAGCCTGGCCCGGCCCGGCCCAAAAGTCTTGTTGAGCTCCTTTGATTTAAGCCCAAGCTTGAAAGATTAGGGCCGGGCCGGGACCCCTAGGCAGTATCACTAGAAATTCCTAGTAAATATCCATATGGCATGAAGAAGGTTTAATCAACTTAATGGGTATTTTTTTTAAAAGCTTACTCAACTTGGTATTTAATGTGTTCAGGATTCATGAATTATTTTTTAAATACAAAACATGAATAAATTAATATGATTTGAATATATTTTAGGTTGGATCTGGATCTTAGTATAAAGGTCCATATCACTTCCATAATAGGTAACTTGTATGTGTGTTAAATAAACTTTTCTTTCCTTCTTCTTCTAATTAATATATATGTTTATGGCAAAACAGTCCCCACAGGCTCATAGAAGGACACTGATACTGGGATATCTAAGTAGAAATTCTATACTTACTAAACGCGCAGATGAGGATTACTATAGCTAGACTGTAGCTGGAAAGGACTATTTGGCCCTTGGGTTTTTTTCCCTGTGTTGGTGGGGGTTGTAATTTTTGGGGTAAGTTTGGCCTATTTTCGTCTTTTCACAGTTTCGTAGTTTCTGCCCTTTGGTTTTTCGTTTTTTTTTACGATTGCTGCCATTTGTTCATGGTTGTCTCACATATTTTATTTTATTTTTATCTGATTGCCACTGTGCAATTATCGAATTGGGTCTGCCCCTTTTGGTAATTCTGCTCCATTTGCCTTTTGGTTTCTGGGTCTAGTCAGTTTCCAACTGTGCAATTCTTTTGTGAGTGGATGAACGATGCATTTGAGAGAGGCGTTTGCAAACAAGATTTCCATTTCGTCGTCGCGCGAATGGAGTAGGTGAAGAGTTCAGGCTATCGTAAAAAATTAAACTAACATTTCTATATCCTCAACAATTTTTTAGAGCAAGCTTACTTTTGTTCATTCATTATTATTAATATTTAAACTTTTCTTTCCATGTATTCATCATTCGATTATTTTTTTCACAACCTTTTTTTTTATCTGGTCATCAAGGGAAATGCGATCCAAGCAACAATTAAAGAGATAGATTATGATATTGTCAGTCCAAAAATTGAAGCTGGATGTGTTTATGAGATTTCTCATTTCCATACTGTTAACAATCGATCATCCTACAAAATTGTGCCTCACATTGGAATGCTCATCTTCAATGAGAGAACAAATTTCAAAAAATTGACAACCGTTCAGCCAAGCATCCCAATGCATCGTTTCAACCTCCTTGACTACAGTCAACTTCCATCACGAATCAATGTCCATACACTTCTTACAGGTAATGATCAGATTTAATGTCATAGTTTTGGTTAGAAATTTACGTAAGTTGAATTTGCTAATTCTCACTTGCATTATTTGCTCCATGATACAATAAATTATTTAGCTTTCCTCACTTTGTAGTGGCATCGAGTGCAAAATTATGTATTGTAATTTGATTGTGCTACCTATTTTATCAAGATATCAGTTAATTATTTGGTTTTATGTTTTTTATCAACTATCAAAATGCAAATTATCATTTAATTATTAATTCTTCCTAATAGTAACATAATAAATACATGGCAAACTGTAAAATCAGTTGTCCTAGGTTCAAATCTTCGCACTGGTGAAAAATAATTTGAATTTAAAGATCTTTCAAATATCATTTGTCCAATTTCAAATCATTCTGACTGTTGAATATCTCATTCTAATAATTACCAGATCTAATGGGACGGATAATTGCTATCCAACCTTTGGAACATATGATGGTTGACAACGCAAGGATTGAAAACAAGTGTGAAATTCACATATAGAATATGAGGTATAGTCTTAAAAACTGTCTATCAACTTTCAAATTTTTCATATTAATACTCAAGCATGCTGTTTTATCTCTATTATTGTAGGAGAAATGAGGTGAGGGGTTACACTATAGAGGGATGCTGCCAAAAACTTTGATCATGAAGCTGTACAACAATTACCACCTCCAGTGTTCGTTGTTTTCAGCAGTTTAAAAGTCAAGGAATACTAGAGTAATTAAGTAGTTGCTTTATCCTTTTTCATATTGAATCTCTTTATAATCTTATAATAAATATGATAAGTTCACCCTCTTATAAACATGTAGAAAAACCAGTTCTGAACAGCACCAATGCCATTGCAATATTCCTCAATCCAGAAATACCAGAAATTGATTCCTACAAATTGGCGTATGATTCTTACACTTTTCAATATACAAACATTAGTTTTTTTGCTCTCAATTAACAATTTTCATTCTTTTTCAAATATGAAACATGCAGTTTTCGTGGTTTTGCAATGCCAATCAACATCTTGGCACCTTCCACAACCCCGTGACTACCTCCTCAACAGCTAGAAACTACTAACATATTAATTGTCAAGGCTTTGAATCGTCTTGATCCACAACTTTGCAAGGTAAGCATTTATCTACAAAATACATTTAATAATTTTCATGAACTTTATTTTCCTTTCTCATTTAAATTGTTTTAAACTCTTATTCTTTCTCTCTAAATCTAATGCAGGATAAGATTCTTACCTGTAAAGCTACAATCACACGTTTTGACACACATGTTGGATGGTGGTATAAGGCTTGCACAAGTTGCTTCAAAGAAATGAGAATCACTGCTCAAAACGACAAACTCATCTGCCCAAAGAACAATGCAATCAATCAAATCCCTTGGTAAAATTAGCAACTATTGACATGGAAATTTGTTTACATGATTTATACTAATTTCAACAAGTATACTTAATTGATGCAACATCTAACAAACTGAAATTACAGGTTCAAAGTAAGCTTTGTAATTGCAGACCAAAGTGATGTGAGCATGTGATTGTAATTGGAAAACAAGCAGAACAATTATTCCGGATTTCATGCTACAACCTGGTTGTTGAAAGTGGTTTCATTGATCAAACCCAATTCCCAAGAGGCGCTACTTCGAGTGAGAGGGAAGCCAAAAAAATTTCAGCTTTGATTTGGAACCTTGAAAAGTGATTTGAATAGGAATGACCTCCTTATACATGCTGTGTTTGATGAAGAACCCCTTCTGATTGAATCATCATCAAGTCCACCTGCTAACCAAGTACCCATTCCAAAAGAAAAACCATTACCTAAAAAATTGCTTCTCCATAGCCCATCACCTTCTACTAAGATAGCTCCAGTTACACCCATTCCCAACTCATTCACCAATTTGAGAAAAATAACCATATCAAAAAGCGACCTCATAGTGAGAAGAGCTCTTTTCAACTCTATCCAACAACGAAGGAAAAAATACCAAAGGTTATTGCTCTTCCAATAATTTACATTTTTTAATATTCTTATTCTCTTTGCCTATAACTTACACCCAAACTCTAATACTTATTAGCAGCTTTTCATTTTTCTTATGCTTTGCATCTCATTAAGTGTCAATGAAAGTGAAGAAAAAGCTGAGAAAAGTGCTGCTCCAAATCCTCCATAACAATCTAATTCAGCTTTGGACAATATTTCACTCAAGGAATTGAAGACTAAACCAGCAACAAAGAAAGCTAAAATCAGGTTTGTTTTTCACTACAAAATACTACACATTCTTTAATATATCTCCCTCCTATTGATAACTGGTGATTTGTTCAACTGCAATTAAATTATCTCATTTCTAATTTTTATTCATTACATTAGATCGAGGCTGATTCAAAACAAACATAAATTTTGTTTAATTCACAATATTCTTCAAAAAGAGACTGTAAACCATAGAAAAAATAATAGATCGAAGTAAAAGAGACTGTAGGTTTTGACATTATGTATATGTATGTATCTTTTGTAAACCATTTTCACTGGGTTCACAATTCCAAACATTTATACTCTGCTTAATATATTTGCCAAGGAAATTTTTGAAATCAGCTTGCAAGCAATATACCAATGTAGTGGAGAATTCTAAAATTTCTTTCCATTTAAGTTTTCTCTTTTCCATGTTTCTTTAAAATAGTTTAGCTACTATATAAAATAATATAATTATTAAATGACTAAATGTGTGCCAAAACATGTTGGATAACATAAAACACACAAGATACCTTTTCTCAACTATCTGCTATAGCTGAAACATTGCACAATTTATTTTGTTAACTAAGTGGTTTAATAATACTACTTACATTCATTCATTTATCTTTTATTGTTACTTACTTTATCATCAGTTTCCAAGAATCAATTCTTAATCTTTAATGCAAAAACAAACTATATACTCTACTAGACAAATTATTTTTAGGCCAACATTGTTTTCAGAAAAAAGCATGTACTCCACATCATTTTCACAAAATATGTACATGGAAACTTTGCATATATTTTCTAATGACCACTCAACCCATTCAATTCCTATTCAAAAATATTATAATGTTACTTAAAAATTGAATTCATACTACTTTCAACTACCAAATGTTGTTAAGTCCACAAAATAACAATTTGACAATTCATATACACGTAACAAATAACATATTCTAATTTTCCAGCAAAACAGAGGAGCATCCACCTGCAGGAGACAACAAAGAGGATGACCAGCTAGCCAACACTAAACAAAAATCTCTTCAAACCCATACATCCACCTCTGCAGATTCATAAACAACTCTTCAACGATGGATCTTGCTCTTTTGTTATGTATCACATACAATTCTATAACCAAGTGTTGTAATATTTTTTGCATGCTGTTTGTTTTATTAAGATATCAACAATATCTTAATATCATAACCAGCATAAAAAACATACTATCAACCATCATTTTATAACTTTAAATGCATCAGCAACATTGATGCTACTGTTTAGAAATATGTTTGTTAAATTTTGTTAAGTTAGTTGAAATTAAAACTCTAGTTCTGCACATTTATCATATCTTCACAGTTTCATACCTTCATGGACTTCTAGCACAATTGACTTAATAGAGTGTTTAGCCATTTTCTGATTAGAAATAATTTCTTTATTTATTGCTTGAATTGCTTGAAATAGTTAATTGATGCTTATTTTTATGATTGATTTCTGATGCTATAATTAAATATATTGCACAAGCATAGCTGTAACTTGGTTAGATACAATATGAATTTAACAAACCTTAACAACATTTCCAAAACTTTAAACTTAAATTTTATAACGCTTAAACACATTTTATAACTTTTTCAGACCCGCAGCATTGCGCGGGCACAAACCCTAGTTTAATCTAAATGAAAGAAGAAAAAAAAGAAGAAACATAATATGACTGAAGTTCTATAAAAGCGCGCTCAAAGTTGTACAAGAAATGAAGTTTTTCAAGGGGCGATCATATTTGAATATGTTATTCGATCGTTTGATCCTGTTGTGGTGATAAATATTACCAAATTAATTAAATATGTAACCAATTAATCAAGTTCAACTTGACAAACCAATCATACAAGTAAAGTAGTAAACTAAATTAATTACTTTAATTTGTTGATAGAAGTTAATTAATTGAATTGGATTAGATTTACTCAAGAAATCCACAAATTATTGTCTCAAAATCAAAGTTTATACAAAATTAAGACTAGGTCCCGTGGTTTCCTAATAGCTGTTTGTGCTGGAGTCGCTGGACTAGGCCGGTCCTGTGAATTTGGGTTTGGGGTTTGTCCATATTAAAATCCTAAATATTTTTGTGTGGTTGGTCGCTTAAGTATTTCGCTAAATAAGAAATATCATTTTTTTTTCTTCTTCTTTGTTTCCGACTCCACCTCACTCCAAGAAAACAATTCTCAAACTATCAAATTTTAATTTTTATAATTATTTTTGTTTGTTTTTTATTACATAAACTTAAGATCTATGGCTTTATCCCCATGCATCCTATCTCAATTCTCAATACCATGCCACTTGAGACAAAAGTCATAGTACTCATGAACGCAAAAGCACTCTTTCACTAACTGAAATCAGCTCGATCAGCTATAATAACTAACAAAGCTGTACGTACCCAAAAGGAAATAACCAACAAAGTATTGTAAAGTTGAATCTTAAGGGCAGCATGATATATACAGTATGGACGAAAGAAGCAGCAGCTAGAGGCATGCATGTAAAGTTGAATCTTACGAACACTCTTACTTTTTCTTTTGATATGGACCATGACACACTAATTATTTCTTGCTTCCAATTCCAAACAAGAAATCATAAATATATCTACTACAATGGAAGACAACATAATTGATGTTGAACTAATAATACTTTAATAATATTAGGATAATCATACGTGTCAATACATATAACAATGTCTTAAATATTTAAAAAGGTTAAAACCACATTTATAGTCTCCGTATTTTCAATTTTCCTATTTGAGTCCCTTTGTTTTATTGTGTTAACAATTATAAGACATTTTTTTTATGGGTTAGACCCAACTTTTGTATCAATAGTTCCAGTATACTCTTTACACCCATCTTTATTTAAAAAATGTTAAAACTTATTAATACACCCAACATATTTTTTCTAAATTACCATTACTTAAAACCCAACAACTTAACCCAACATAACACTTAACAATTCTACTAAACACACCCAAACCCAACACTATCACCACCACCTCCTAACCCCAACATTATCACCACCGGATTCAGCCCTTGCAAGTGAATAAATCACGAATAACGATCAAACAAAGGAGAGGGAAATATAATACAATCTCTGAGTGTAGGATCGGGTTCCCAATTTTGCAAGGCTCTGCTAACTCCTAATTGAATTGCTCCAAGTTTCCAACTTGAACTTCTACTACTACAAGAACATAGCATTATGGGTAGGGGTGTGTATGGTTCGAAAAACCAAACCACAAATGAATAACCGTAATGTTTGTGGGAAAACCCACATTGATCCGAGCAGCCAATCACGGCTCGACACGTGGCCGGTCAAAGCCCACCTCGGAGTTGACTCTCAGTGGTCAAATTTTGACCTCCACATCATCACGACTCAGCACTTCCTCCGCCAGCTCAGCTCGGGTCTCCATGCCAAGTATTCCATGCCCGGTCCGAGCCGAACCGATGACCTTCCAAGGGATTGAGCGTCCACCTTTCCACGATCATCCAGGTTCGGCTCGGCTCAGCATAGAAGTATCCTCCCTTCGAGTTCTGGCGTCGACCAGTTAGCGCTCGGAGGGACCCCTTCTTGTCGGATCAGCTCAGCTTGGAACCCCATGTCCGATCCGATCACACCTGGACTTCATGCACACGCATAAGAACGTGTGTTCGGGTCGGCTCGGCCCTCCGCCGCCATTCCCGGGAAGATCACGTTGGGATGAACCGCCACACTTGAATGCGCCTGACACAAATCCTCTGACAGATGGAATATCCAGCCTGCAACCATGACTATTGGGGCAGTTTGTCTGAACCTTCCAACATTGCATTCAATGCAGCATTGAATGCTGAGGAGGTGAGCAACTGCATATGCAACTAGTTCTGACCAGGCGTGTGGGTCTCTGGCAACCATTCATTCACATGCAGGTAACTTATTCATTAAGTCTTCCTTTGCCTATATAAGGCACCATATATGCACAAAATGAGGGATCTATCAATCTATCCACAAAAAACACTTCACAAAAATTCCCACTCATCCAAGAGCATACCCAACTTGCTGAGAATAACCCAGAGCATTTGCCTTGTTCTTCCTATTCTCCCAAGTTCATCCTTTGTTCTTCCTCACCCACCATCAAACACCATCACTGACTTCATCATCGGAGCGTGTTTGGCTAGTACCACACCGGTCCATCTCCTTTGACCTTGTTTCTCTTGCAGGAAGATCCCAATCAACGTCCACTTCATCATCCAGCAAAGCATCTGATCAGCCAGATCAGCTTTTCTAAGTTGTTGCATCTACCTTACAAGAATTTGCATCAACAGATTGGTGCCGTCTGTGGGAAGATCGACTTCAGCCGTTGTGTTCATCACTGCAGGTGCTAAGCTCTTCCTTCAAGCAAGTCATCATGGCTACCGTCTATCGGGACAGCGGATCTTCTTCAGGAGCGTCTCAGAATGATGAACAACATCAGCCTGAGACGCCTGAGAAGACGAGGGAGCACAACACCCCAGGATATCAAAGTTCAAAGGTCCCTCGAAAATCAGAGCTGCTCACAAACTCCTCAGGGAGAGTTAACGACATCTCGCCGCTGAGAATGCACTTCTCAAGCAAAATAATGAACTGCTCGCCAAACAGGCCGAACTGGCAGAGGAGCTCGCGCGTCATCGCGCCCAGCTCGAGAACAGCGGGAGATCGGGCTTCCGATCACGTCAGACCCGAACCGAGCAAGAGGTCTCATCGCCATCTCCTTCTCGACAAAGCGCCCCGGCCGACATGGATGACCGGTCGGCTCGGCAGGACTCGGATAGCCCTTTCCCTGGCTTCGAGGACATGTCCCCGGCTGAACAGGCCGAGTTCTTGAAAGCCCACCGGCTCCTCCAACAGAAACAAGCGGCCTTCAGGAAACATCCTCCCGAAGGCCTAAGGGGAAACCGCGCCGAACCAGCTACGGACCAACGATCCCCAATCCGGTCCAGGTTGGGGGATGTCAACCCAACTGGTTCGACTGAACCCAGGGTCTCAGTTAGGAGCAGACTCCGCTCTGCCACCAGTCAGGGCCCTTCCCCGTCAGGTGCTCATACGGGGAGACGGTCCGTGGCGGAACGGCTAGGGGAAGCCATGGTCATGTCCGACCGACGCCCGGCGAGCGACAGGATCACTCGTCAGTCGGTAAGCGAAAGACTTGGTGATCGAACCGAGCGATCGGGGGAGAATGTGGCCGAGCCGGCCACCCCCGACGTGGAAAATCTGGTCCGCACTCTGGTACAAAACCAGATCCGGAGCGTCCATGATCGGCTCGGCCAGGTCGAGATCTCTAGGGGGTATACCGGTAGAGCCGACCACGGAGAGGAACTCCCCCTTCCGTACACCAGCAGAATCATGGAGGCTGAGGTCTCCCGCGAAACTAAGCCCCCAAGATGGACCAGTATCACGGGACGAAGGATCCCTATGACCATCTTGACAGCTTCAGATACGCCATGGAGGCCCGCCAGGCATCTGAAGCCACGAAGTGCCGAATCTTCCCTTCGACCTTGAAGGGATCGGCTCGGGGTTGGTTCCGGACTCTCCAGCCCAACTCCATCGATTTTTTCTCCGACCTCCGGAGGGCCTTCCTAGCGAGATATCGGGTTGTATCCGAACCACTCTACAACTTGAATGATATGTCGCTCATTAAACAACAGGAAGGGGAGAGCCTCAAGGCCTATCTGATCCGCTTCAACATCGAATATACGAAGTGCGACGATTGCGACGACAGATCAGCTAATAATGCACTTATGCAAGGTCTGCTCGCCGGGGGACTCCGCTCCCACCTGATGAGAAATCCTCCCTCTACTTACGATGAGCTTTCTGCTGAAGCCACTAAGTGGGCACGTGCTGAGGAGTGGGATGCTCAGGTGGAGGCCTTGAATCCCAGGCCGACTCCAGCCAAGAGGAAGGAGGGAGAGGTTGCAAGTCCCAAACCCCAGGTCCAATCCAAGAAGACCAGGACCAAACCCCAGGTCCAATCCAAGGAGTGCGGTCGGGCAAGTTCCTTGGCTATCTGGTCAGCCAACGGGGGATCGAGGCCAACCCGGAGAAGATCCAGGCTTTAATCAACATGAAGTCTCCAAGGACACGCAAGGAAATCCAGAGCCTGACTGGAAGAGTCGCCGCCCTGAACCGGTCATCTCGAAGTCCACCGACCGGTGCCTCCCTTTCTTCAAAGCTTTAAGGGGAGTAGGGAAGGACATAGAATGGACCCCCCAATGCAAGCAGGCCTTTCAAGATCTGAAAAGGCACATGGGGGAACCTCCCATCTTATCCAAACCAGAGGAAGGTGAAGAACTTTTTCTCTACCTCTCTGTTTCTGACTCGGCTCTCAGCTCAGTTCTGGTGAGGGAGGTCGGCAGTGTACAACACTCGATCTTCTATACGAGCCGAGCCCTAGCCGATGCCGAGACCAGGTATCCAAAATTCGAGAAGATGGCTCTCGCTCTAGTCAGCTCGGCTCGGAAATTAAGGCCCTACTTCCAGGCTCACTCAATCGTGGTCTTGACCGATCAGCCGCTCAGGCAAATCCTGGCAAAACCCGAGACTTCGGGTCGGCTCATCAAATGGTCAGTCGAGCTCGGCGAGTTCGACATCATCTACCGTCCCAGGACGGCAATCAAAGGTCAGGCCATGTCGGACTTCATTTGTGAGTCGACCACCTCGACGGAAGGCCCACCAGGCGCCGGCGCTACGCCAACCGCGTCCGATCTGAACACGAACGACGAACGCGACCAGGCTGATCTTCTCACCTGGACCCTCTATGTGGACGGATCTTCTAACGCCATGGGAAGCGGAGCCGGGCTTGTTTTGATCTCCCCAGAACAAGTTGTGATGGAGTATGCTCTTCGCTTCAGATTTCAAGCCTACAACAATGAAGCAGAGTATGAGGCACTCATCGCCGGCAGAGTACAAGTTGTGATGTGACCAAACTGAACATCTTCAGCGACTCCAAACTCATCGTCAATCAGATATTGGGAGAGTATGAAACTCGAGAACCTAGCATGACTGCCTATCTCGAGAAGACCCGTTTGCTGCTCGGGAACTTCCATGAGTACAAAATATCTCAAATCCCGAGGGCGGAGAACTGCAGAGCCGACGCCTTGGCACGCCTAGCTTCAGCCACGGACACCGGATCCGCCAGGCACGTTCCAGTTGAAATCCTGGACAGACTTAGCACCGCCGAAAACGGAGTCACTGTCATGCAGACCGAGGTCGAGCCGAACTGGATGACGCCGATCATCAGCTACTTGGTCTCCGGGATCCTCCCCCCCAGAGAGGGACAAGGCACGTCTCATCAAGACGAGGTCGGCTCGGTTCAGCATGATCGACGGTCAGCTCTACAAAAGGAGTTTCTCCCTGCCTTACTTGCGGTGTGTCACTCCCCAGGAAGGTCAGGATGTGCTGAGAGAAATTCACGAGGGGATATGCGGAAACCACTCGGGAGGAAGAGCCCTTGCCTACAAGACAATCAGACAGGGTTACTTCTGGCCGACGCTGAACAAAGACGCAGACCATCTGTCTCGCGCTTGTGTCAAGTGCCAGCAATATGCCGCGGTCCCCCATCAACCTCCCCAGTTGCTGACCTCCATATTCAGTCCCTGGCCGTTCGCGCAGTGGGGACTCGATCTGATCGGCCCTATGCCGAAGGCGAAGGGGCAAGTCACAATGGCCGTAGTAGCAGTCGACTACTTCACCAAGTGGGCCGAAGCCGAGCCCCTAGCCACTACCACGGCCGAACGGATGGAGACCTTCGTCTGGAAGAACATCATATGCCGGTTCGGCATCCCGCACACCATCATTGCGGACAATGGTAAACAGTTCGACTGCAAGAAATTCAGGAGTTTTTGTTCACGTCTGAAAATCAACTTGCGCTTCACCGCTCCTTACCATCCGCAGTCGAACGGACAGGTCGAGGCCATCAACAAGATCATCAAGAAGACCCTAAAGACTAAGCTCGACAATGCTAAAGGGAATTGGCCTGAACTCTTGCCAGAAGTGTTATGGTCCTACCGAACTTCCTATCGCAACTCCACGAAGGAAACGCCTTATGCATTGGCGTTCGGAACTGATGCTGTCGTCCTGGTCGAAATGGGGACTCCTTCATTCCGGACCGGCACATACAATCCAGAGACCAATGACACCGGACTTCGGCTCGGCCTGGACATAATCGAGAAGAGGCGAACCGACGCCAATCTCTGCCGAGCCGCTTACCAACAGAGGGTAGCCAAATACTACAATCAAAGGGTCAAGCCCAGGAGCTTCGGATTGGGCAGCCTCGTTATGAAAAAGAATCCCCTTGCCATCAAGGAAAGCTCGTTCGATCCGAACTGGACCGGACCATATAGAATCACGGGCATAGTCAAGCCTGGCACTTACAATTTGGCCACTCTGGCTGGGAAGCCTCTCAAGCACAGCTGGAACGCTGAACACTTGAAGACTTATTATCAGTAAAAATGTGGTTAGGATCGGGGACTGTCCGACCTAACACCCATTCCAATCAATGAAAATATGAACACATTTTGACTCATTTTCTTCTTATTTTTCGAAGCAAACACTGGGGACTCTACTTCTATACACTTTCAACAAAGAGGAAAGACCTAAGTATTTCCTTCGAAAAAATAACAAACCCATGTGCCGAGCCGAGCTGCCATTTTCGGCCCGACGCTCGGTACATTACAGACTCATCGGGTCTATAAACTCATGTGTCGAGCTGGCGCGCCACTTTTGGCCCGACGCTCGGCATATTACAGACTCATCAGGTCTATAAACTCATGTGTCGAGCTGGCGCGCCACTTTCGGCCCGACGCTCGGCATATTACAGACTCATCAGGTCTATAAACTCATGTGTCGAGTTGGCGTGCCACTTTCGGCCCGACGCTCGGCATATTACAGACTTATCAGGTCTATAAAAATCCCTGTCCGAGCCGAAGCGACTTTCTACAGTCCAAACGTTCAACAGGATATTTCGAAAAAGAAAAATATACACTCCAACCAAAACTTTCATCGTGCGTGCCGAGCCGATCTGAAAGTAGGTTTGAATATTTTTCTCAAAAAACAAAATTCCTAAAAAAAAAAAAAAAAACTCAATGGGTATGCCGAGCCCATCTGGGATCGCTAGGATTTTCAAATTCATACTTATCTTCGTTATGCTTATCAAGCTGATCCGAAGACAAGTTCCAATTTGCCATTACAATTCATTTTATTGCGATCGGTATGCCGAGCCGATCTCAAGATATCTTGCTTTTTATTATTTTTGTTAATTTTATCATTTTCTTGTCCATATGTTATCGGTTATGTATTTAGCTTAATTTCCGAGCCGAACTGACAGCAACTTGTATCATAAAAAGAAAATACTGATAAAATTAAACGAGATAAATCTAAACAACATATTGTTCCAAAATCAAATCAAACCCGAGCCACACATCGGCTCGGGGAGAAAAGCAAAAACTTAACACAAAAATAAAATACAACTATCATGCCGATCGCTTGGCGGGCCCCTCCAGGATCGGTTCGGTTGACTCTTCAGGCGTCTCCTCGCCGAGCTGCACCACCTCAACCCCGCTGATCTGCATCTCAGCATTGGGATCGGATTCGGGGACTGGGGGAATTGGGGTCGGCTCGCACACCAGCGGCGGAGGATCCTCCTGAGTCGGCTCGGCCATCGCTGGCACCACCTCGGCGGGAACCTGGTGAACGGGAGGGGGAAGGAAGC
The DNA here is from genome assembly GCA_003254865.1 of Dryas drummondii. Classification (NCBI taxonomy): domain Eukaryota; kingdom Viridiplantae; phylum Streptophyta; class Magnoliopsida; order Rosales; family Rosaceae; genus Dryas; species Dryas drummondii. The sequence continues at coordinate 446,568 of QANW01000597.1, forward strand.
TCTTCTTGCTGACTCCCCTGGGAATCCCCTTCACCATCGGACTCACCAAGAAAGGAGACATCCCAGTCCGGCCTCTTCGACCGGATCTCCTCCAGAAGCTCCTGATACCCTTGAAAATGGCATCAGCCAGCACCTGGGCACTCGGGAGCCCGGCCCGTCGCCGCGACTCAGCTGCCCTTCGCTCAGCCTCCACGACATCTTGCTGAAGCTGGTCAGCAAGCTGGCCTAGGTCCGCCACCTTCTGCTCCGAGGTGAGAAGTTCTTTCCCGAGCCGGCCGACCTCCACTTCTTTCTCGGCCAGCTTGGACCGCAGACCTGCCGACCGATCACGCTCGGTCTTGACCGCCCGTTCGGCCTCAGCCAGCTTCTCCTTAAGCTCGAGGACTCACTCCCGGAACCTCCCCATTCTCGCCTCAGCTTCGACGGCGGTGTGGGCAGCCTCAAACTCCTTCAAGGCGAGCTGCGAAAACAACAAGAAATGGTTAATCCGAACCGATCGGATAAACGTAATCTGAGGTGAAAAAAGACTTACCAGCATGGCTTGGCGGGATGTGCTCAGAGCCATTTGGCTGAAACTCGGCTCCTCCTGACCGGCCCAGAGCCCCTCCACTATCTTCGGCGTTATCACGCGCTTAAAGCCCGTGACGAACGGCTCGATGGAGGGGTCCACTTCCACCGTCTTCCGGGGTGCCGAGCCAGACGCTTCGGCACCAGGACCGCTGGGCTCGGCCCGAGCTCTCTTCTCCACCCGGACCTCGGTCTGGGGAGCTTTCCTTTTTTCGGCCTGCCGATCCGACCTCGGCACAGAAGGTCCAGGCCGAGCTGACGCGGCGGCAGGAGCCTGCCCAGCGGCCCTCCTTTGCACGCTCCGAGCCGCCTTCTTCCTCAGGCGAGCTTCCAACTCGGTGGACACCATTCCCCTCTCGGCCCGAGGATTCCACCTGGGTACGAACCAGGAGATCCCGCTCGATCTGATTTGAGTTTCCCCGAGCAGAAACTTGGTTGACAGGTACTCTGCTGGTGAGTCCCTGATCGCGGCGATCTGGTCTCTGAGCTCGCCCTTCAACTTGTACTTGCCCCAGCTGACTGCAAAGCCGAAACCAAAAGAAGTTAGACAAATAAAAATACAATCATTACAAAGTGTATACAAATTGCCCTCGGATCGACCCCAAACTTCCAAACGCCCACCTGGAATCCTAAAGGCTCTAGGAACCCGAGCCATGGTGGGTATGCTCGGATCGGCGAATTCTCAATCCCCAGAGACAAAGAAATATCTCCTCTTTCAAGTCTTCTGAGAGGAGGGATTGCCCGAGAACAATGGCCCCGAGTAGGCCTGCAGGTTGTAGAAGCCGAGCTCGGTCTGCTTCGACCTCAGCGCGTAGTTGCAAAACAGGACATCCTTGTCTGGCACACACTTGTGCACTTTGTGCCACAAGATGTGCATAGACAAGATTATCCTGTATACATTTGGGTTCAATTGATGTGGCGCCGCGCCGATCGTCGCGAGCCAGTCTTGCAGGAAGGGGTGTAGGGGAAGCCGAACCCCATTCTCGAACATTTCAGGGTACATTGTCACCCATCCTTTTGGGGGTCGGCTCGGCTTCTCTCCCCCGATCGGCAACCTCGTCAACACGGATTCAGGTACTGAGTACCTATCCCTCAGATCCCCAAGATGATATTTTGTCATCTCATTGGGGATCTGATCGGCCTTCCACGCCAGTTCTTCGTAGAAGTCCGGGTCGATCGGACTCCCCGTCACCTGCTGACCCGAGGCCGAGGTCGACGCTTCGTGCCCCATGTCCTTTCATTTGAGCCCGAGGCGAATCTACTCGGGATGGTGGCGATCGGCTCGACGTCAAGAGGTTCTTCGTCGCCGCCTTCGGCCGCCCTTTGTTCTCAGTCGGAACTCAATACTTCGGGGTTTTCCTGATCCCCTCGAGCTCGGCGCTCCCGGCCTGGGTTGCGATCCAGCGCCGAGCCGACCTCATCTAATTCCTCGGACAGGCCGTCCCAACTCGCCTCACCCGCCGGTGGGCTTCGGCTCAGCTCGGCGTCGCTGTCCTCAGCAAATGCTTCCCCCGAGCCAAGTCTACCGCTCGAGTCGGATCCAGACATTGCTAACAGTTTTCTCTTTTTCTCTCTCTTACTTTTTGGATCAAAAGGTGCCCTTTTTCAAGAACACCAAGACAAACCCAGAAAAAACCCGAAAAACACAAAAACTCAAGAATGGACAGAATCACTTACTGGTTTTTGTCCGGCCAATCTCTCCACCCCTCACACACTCGGAATGGCTTCACCTATGGTTACGCTTGCCCGGAACTGTGACCGAACTGCTGCACTGACGACGGAGATAGAAGGAGATTTACAGTGGAGGAGGGATGAGTTTGCAGAGAGAGAGTGGGAGTTTTCTGAAAAAATTGGAAAGTGAAAGGGAAGAGAGAGAAAGGCATGATTTATACCCCCATGCAAACCGATCTCAGCCCTTTATTTCCGGCGCTTCACATGCCAGATCTTGACACTTGTCAAGCATTCAAAAATACCCATAAATGAGGTGGCCCTTACGTTCCCCCATGCAGAAATCAAACGTCCCTTCACCTGTCCCTGAGATATTTTGACCAATCACAAGTCGTCATGTGTTCGGATCTACAGAAACATGGGCTTGAAGGGTTCGGCTCGGATCAAGCAACATGCTATCTTTGGGAATGCCCTTACACTTCAACTTCCAATCCACCACTGCCCGCTCGGATTGGAAGCTGGGGGACTCCTGTTTGTGGGAAAACCCACATCGATCCGAGCAGCCAATCACGGCTCGACACGTAGCCGGTCAAAGCCCACCTCGGAGTTGACTCTCAGTGGTCAAATTTTGACCTCCACATCATCACGACTCAGCACTTCCTCCGCCAGCTCAGCTTGGGTCTCCATGCCAAGTATTCCATGCCCGGTCCGAGCCGAACCGATGACCTTCCAAGGGATTGAGTGTCCACCTTTCCACGATCATCCAGGTTCGGCTCGGCTCGTCACAGAAGTATCCTCCCTTCAAGTTCTGGCGTCGACCAGTTAGGGCTCGGAGGGACCCCTTCTTGTCGGATCAGCTCAGCTTGGAACCCCATGTCCGATTCGATCACACCTGGACTTCATGCACACGCATAAGAACGTGTGTTCGGGTCGGCTCGGCCCTCCGCCGCCATTCCCGGGAAGATCACGTTGGGATGAACCGCCACACTTGAATGCGCCTGACACAAATCCTCTGACAGATGGAATATCCAGCCTGCAACCATGACTATTGGGGCAGTTTGTCTGAACCTTCCAACCTTGCATTCAATGCAGCATTGAATGCTGAGGAGGTGAGCAACTGCACATGCAACTAGTTCTGACCAGGCGTGTGGGTCTCTGGCAACCATTCATTCACATGCAGGTAACTTATTCATTAAGTCTTCCTTTGCCTATATAAGGCACCATATATGCACAAAATGAGGGATCTATCAATCTATCCACAAAAAACACTTCACAAAAATTCCCACTCATCCAAGAGCGTACCCAACTTGCTGAGAATAACCCAGAGCATTTGTCTTGTTCTTCCTATTCTCCCAAGTTCATCCTTTGTTCGTCCTCACCCACCATCAAACACCATTACTGACTTCATCATCTGAGCGTGTTTGGCTGGTACCACACCGGTCCATCTCCTTTGACCTTGTTTCTCTTGCAGGAAGATCCCAATCAACGTCCACTTCATCATCCAGCAAAGCATCTGATCAGCCAGATCAGCTTTTCTAAGTTGTTGCATCTACCTTAAAAGAATTTGCATCAACACGTAACCAAACCAATATTTTCGAAATGGGCAATATAAGAACTAAAACTAAACCAAGCCTAGTTCTATCCGACTGGTTTGGTTAACCGTTAATATTGGTTTGAATGGTTTGGTTATCCGAAAACCTGATAACAACTGGACTAAAATATTAAGCCCAACTTTGTGAGTTTTTTGGATAATGGCTCATTTTTCAAGCCTAATTTGTCTAGCTAAAAACTTATTTTGCACACTTTATATGGCTATATAAAGGCTCATTTTGACAATCTAAGCATTTTTCAGACATCCAAACACAAGTTCTAACAAATTTCAACACAAATAAACAAATGACAAGTTCTAACCAGTTACACAACATAAAAAACATAATGAACAGCCTGCATAATGAATAAGTGACAAGTTCTTACCCTTCTATAGTTTAAAAAAATATATAAACTATAATACAAAATTTAGTTTACTCTATAATTAATAGATATTAAAATTCTATATAAAATAATTAATATATAAAAATTAATACATATTATCAATGGTGATTCGGTTCAGTTAAAATAAAAAAATTTCATATTGAAAACCAAAACCAAACCACAAAGTTCGGATTGGTTTAGTTTAATATTCAAAAATAAAAACAAATAAAAAAAACTAGACCAAACCGATCTGGTCGATTTAATTCGGTTCAAAACTCGATTTTTTTAGTATTTTTGCACGCTCCTAATTTTGAGCCAGCTTGGTTTTTCCTGAGTCTGTGGGTCCCATTACCCTTGGCTTCTCTTCATTGGGTCTAGGTTCTGGGTTCTCTGCGTTGTTTCAGTGGTAGCCACACCCCTCTCCATCTCTCTTTCTTCTTTCTGTCTCCTCCTTCTCCACAGTTTGTAAATGTAAATTTTTTTTTGCTACAATCAAGTCCACATTTTTAAAATTTTAAATTAAATATTTTTCCTTAATAATTAATTTACATTAAGATAAAATTAAAATTAAAATTTCATTAAATTATTAGAGCTATTAATAAAAAAATTGATTCCCTTTTTTTTTTTTTCTGTCAATTGAACTAACGGTTTGAGTACTGTGAGTCTGTGAGACATACGTGCAAGGGTTTAAAAGTCTTTTCACCTTAAATTAAAAAAAAAAAAAAAAAAATTGCTCGTCGTCGTCCCCTGCTACCCGGCCTCACTCCACCTCTCCTCTTCTCCCCTACGATAGCTATTGTTTTCTCATGCCCCAGACAAGAAAATAAACCAAAGTCCAAAATTTTCCTTTCCTTTTAATGTTATATTTCTTAGCACCCAAACAAATCAATAATAATCAACAGCCTTCGGCCCTTCACACACAACCAAATAAAATGAAAAAAAAAAAAAATCCATATCCTCAAATATTCCAAAATGCCCACAACCATTAATCCATTTGCAGATCAGCTAAACAAAATGGAAAATGATATTGAGGAATTACTGGACAAGAAATTTAAATTTTTTAGAACTAATTAAAACCACCTTTGAGCGAAACCCGCCAGTTCAAATTAAATAACCATCTCATATCTGAAACATTTCTAGATTTCGCACTGGGAAGACCCAGTTAGATTCACATTCTTGCAACTGATATCAAAGCTTCAAACCCAGAAAATTAAGCATGGTGAGCTTTTTCTTGTTCTTGCGACAGAGTCTGAGATTGTGAGCTTTATTCTTACTGTATGAGATATTGAGATTAGAGATTGGGATTAACTTTCCTATATGGGTTTGAAGAATTTCTATTTGATTTCAAGTGAAGCTGAGTATGCTTAGTAGTTTTGACAAATATGATCTTGTGAGTTTAGTGGGTTTCTCAATTTCTGGTTCTTTGGTTGCCGAGAGGTTGAGTGTTTGGGTGGGCTGAGTAATATGAGATGTTGGGTGGTGGGGACGAGAGAGATCCAAGCAAGGGAGGGGTGGGGTGAGGTGGGGACGGGAGAAAATAAAGAATTTTGTTTATTTATCATTTGAGACAAAAAGACACCCATGCCCCTACTTATATGCTTTATATTACCCAAGTCCAGAGTAGAGTTGACAAAAATTAGAAGGTGTCCTATAATTGTTAACATAATAAAACACATAGACCAAAATAGGAAAAGGAAAACTCATAATTCAATACATTTTATAAGTCTTTCTTATAATAAGATCGACAGTAATTTAAGATTTTTAATTAAGTCTTTTATTTTTCTTATTTGTTGGTTTTATATTAGGTTTTAACTCCAAAATTTTGGGGCCCCAAAATCTTGGAGTTAAAACCTAACATACAGTTTCTACAAAACCCACTCTACACCCTACGAGGAGAAATACCCTTCAAATTAGGGAAGGATTTTATTATGAATTAAAATAATTTTGTTATAAATTAAAAGAACTTTATTATAAATTAAAAGGATTTTTTTTATAAATTATTATATTTTAAAAGAATTTTCTTATAAATTTTAAAATACTCACAGTCTCCATCTAAAAACTATTTTTTTTTAAAGACCTAAGTTTAATTAACTCATTGGAAAATTGAAAATACATTAACCAAATGTGTATTCGGGTCAAAATAGACTAAAATTGTAGTTTACCAAATATCTAAGATTTAGGATGACCTCAAATTTGAATGAGGGGATAAATGAAACATTGTCCTAAAGCTCTAGCTCAGAAAGAAGAAGCTACATTCTCTTTTCTATTTTCTTATTTTACCTTCTACTTATATATTCTCTTTTCTTCTACCTATTCTGCAGTGTAATTGCCTGATAAGAATTGTTCATTTTATAAATTACCCTTTAATATCATTTCTGTAAAAAATAATCTAATCAAAAGTTATTTAGTCATTTAAATGTTATCAAATAAATAGAAGGTGATCGAATCTAACTATTACAAAATTATATATTTATTTTATAATAGTTAGATAATTAAGCAAATTTTAATTTAGTTAATTTTTTTACAGAGATGGTCTTTAAATAATAAACTAAAAAATTAACCATTTCGATCTTGAGATTATACTATAAAACGGGTAAGACAAGAAAGAAGATAGAAAAAAAAAAAAAAAGTAGAAAAGAAAATATAGCTAACAATTTTCTGAAAAAAAGAAATTTGTTGAATTTAGCATCACTCGTTAAAAAGAGGGGTCAACTGCTCCTTGTCTGAGAACCAACAATTAAGGTCCTGTCATATTCATCATCACCATTATTCTTTTATATTGCTTTTACATCAGCATTATTTTAAAAAGCTTCCACATAAAACAAAGGAGAGTACATTATAGACTCCTTTCAAAATCAATTTATTATGCTCCATGGACTCATTCAATTTCTCTGGAACTTCCAACTGTCCCATAATTGAATCAACCACACAATGATTTTAGTTTCTCATCTCTCCCTTATAGGTCATTCTAGACTCTGGGGACTATAAAAAATTTGGCTATTTCTCTTTCGGCTTATTTTAAAATGCAACCAAATCTTCAACATCAATAATTCAATACTGTAAAGATATGCTGTGATTTTTCTATAGGAGTCAGTCGCCCTCCAATTGGTCCATGGTTGCCCAATAATGCAAAGGCTGCAAACAAATTGTTTTTCAACTATGAAACGTAGGTTTTCAGTATATAAAATGTGCAAGTGATTAAACATTAGGCAAATGGAAAATGGGAGGTCATTGTTTTTGTTGCTTTCAAAACTATATATAATAGCCAGTGCTGGGAGTTTCGGTGTCATCCCATTCCCATGCTTCCTGCTGAGGATTGGAAAGCCTTTCCACTACTGAATTTTTAAATTAATTTCCTTCCTTTTTAACGCAACCCTCTATTGGATTTATGGGTAACTTTGCTTCTAATATCTCCCACAAAAATTTTGGTTGTACATTATATATATGCCCACCAAAATAGAATAATATTGTAGCCACCAGTTCAAGTGAGTGGAATTTTTCAAGCACTACAAACGGGGACACAAATCGCAAGACATGACTCCAGTCCAAGAGGAATAGATCCTCGATTGAACCGATATTTTGTTTATATCTAGAACATTATTTTTTTGGATTTAGAGTTTAATATTTAAAATACATATTAAAAATAATTATAAAGAAATCTGAAACATTGTAATTTCAAACATAAGTACAAGATCAACATTAAAAATTTCGATAAAGAATTAGATACAAGCTAGAACATCTTCAGTGGCACAATAAACCATACCAAAGCTAACATTCAGTCAAATCTTGCACATAGTGAGATAGAAAAATGCATATAGAGGGAAAACATATAGTTAGCTAGCTCTTATATATCCTTCGCCTTGCGAACCAATAAAGAAGTGACGAATGAGGCTGAAATGGATGTTTCGAACTCAAAACATTCTGCAAATCAAGACTGTGATACTATATTAGGCAATTACTAGACCTTAAAGTTTTTGTTAATTTGCAGGGAGAAAGAAAATTTTGGGGACCACTGTGGCATGTAATGTGATACTGTGTCAACTTTAATTTCATCAAATGCCAAAACAATTTAAAGTTTATCAAGATTTCGTAAGAAATTAAATATATATTATATTTTTTAATTGTAATTGATATTTAGATTAATTTTAAAGGTCTATTGATTTTAATTACTAAATTTCAATAACTTTTTAATGTAAGTATCAAAATTAAATAACATTTTAGATTAGGTATTAGTTGAAAATTCAAACAAAATAAAAAAGTAAAAGATACTATAATTTATAAATATATATTTTAAATTGTATCCAAACATCTTTTTTTTTTTTTTTTCTTTTTGAAAACCTATATTTCTAATTGAATTATAATATTAGATGTACAGTCATCAACTTTAACCAATAGGATATTGACTTTCTTCCACCTATTTAATTAATTCTATTCAGTGAAAATGTCAATTTTATGTGAAATATTGCTATATGCTATGGTCTTTATAGAGCGTACTGGTGGTTAATCCAGCTATAAACTTCGACAAGAAGTTCTATATTTTTGGATTGGAGATCAGATGGGGGCCTGAGGGTCTTGGATCTTGGTAGTTGGTGTCATCTATATTGGGCATATATTTGTAGGTCCATTACTATTTTGGGCTAATATTAGCCCCTCCCTACCAGTTTGTAAACTTAGCATATAACATACCCTGTTGGGCTTGATGTCTTTTGCTTGAATGAAGTGCAAGTCTTGCACTCTTGCTTATTCATAAAGGGGCTTCTAACTGTTTGGCACTATTTTTATAAAAAGAGCTTTTGCTCAATAGTATTTTTTTTTTTAAAGTGCTTTTGTTAGAAGCACATACAATTTCTTATCAAAATTTCAAGTGCTTCATCTTGAAAGTATTTCATGAGAAAATGACAAGTGCTTCTCAAAAACCAATAAAAGATATTTCTATAATTCATAAAACACTTTTACTATTCTTGCCAAACATTATCACTACCTCGCTCCCACCTTGCCGACCAGCCAACCACTCTCACTAGCCGGCACCCCTCCTATCTCTCTCCTATTTTTTTTATAAAGAGGGATGAGGGATCGAACTTGTGTGCAGGGGAATAATTCAACAACCTTTATAACTGAACTACCTCAACAACTGCTCTTTATCTCCCACAATATTACTACATAATTCTAAAGTTACTTATTTTGCAGATAAAAAACCCAGAAATAAAAAATATATTAATATATAGTTATATTTATAAATACAGGTTTTTAGACATAACTCCATTTTGTAAGCCCGTTTTTGGGTCTAACCCATTTTATTGGTTTAATTAGATTTACAACCATTTTCAAAATTGTCACGTAGGATTCAATGTCTTCCATAATATGTCAATTTTTTTATGCCTAATGTGCCCCCGAGATGACCAAAGGTAAGTTTTGATTTGGGTCTATTGATGATGCGGCACGCATTGCCTTCAGCTACCTAGAAGCGATCGAGATAAGCAAGGGAGAGAAAAAGCATGCAAAGAAGCAATTGGTCCAAGAGGGGATCAATTCCCGTTGTTGAGCTATTTTTGCCAACTTTAATTATTTCTTTTAATATTTAAGGATTTTTTTTTTTTTTTTAGTCTTAAGAGTTTCCTTTATGTTTCCTAGACAAATTAGTAGGGGTGGACATTAAGACCGAAAATATTGAACCATACCGTTCCGTGTCATTCCGTATCGTTTGGTCCCATCTCATTTTTTTTTTTTTTTCCAATTCCGATCTCGTACCGTACCGTACCGATCTCAAACGAGATGGGATCGGTCCTGAATGTTTAATACCGAGATGGTCTCATCATGTACCAATTAATTAAAATTTAATTATTTAATTTAATGGGCCCAAATATTACTAAGCCCAATTCATTTTTTAACTTGGATTTAGAAGATAAACTTTGTCTTGAAGAACTTGAATTTTATTGAAGTGTTAAAACATGTAATATTTTGTTTATTATCTTAAACTTTACTTGGTTTACTTTGTAAATTTGTATTTGTTTTATAAGTTTTATGGACTAAATTACTAATTGCTATGAATTATTTTGTGTAGAATATGCAAGTACTACCATTGATGCTACTTGTAGTTTGAAGAGTTCAAATCCAAAGGGAAAGTAATTTAGATTTCAATTACTTATGAGTTTGAGATGTAATAAGCTATAAGGCTTAATTGTAATTTTTAAGTTTGAGATATAATAAGTCATAAGGTTTAATTATGTTTGTTGTGTTTGTGATGTAATAAGTCATATGCTTAATTATGTTTTTCAGTTTTTTTTTTTTTAATTTTTATTTGGGATGTAATAAGTTATAAAGCTTAATTATGTTTTTTTTGTTTGGATTTGGTAAATAAGCCATGAGACTTAATTGTGATTTACTGATTTATGAGTTTATGTTTAAACTTTAAAACTTTGAATATTTGAATTGTTGAAGTTTATATTGTATTGTTGTTTATTTGAATTTTGAATTATTGAACAATTGCATTGTTGACATCTTGAAGATAAATTTTCAATCTTAAATAAAAACAGGTTATTACTTGAATTTTTGCTCTGTTTGCATAGTTGAATAAAAATAAGTTATGTTTACAGGTTATTATTTGAAGATGAATCTTAAATAAAAATTAAATAATTGAATTTTCATTATTTTTTACTCTGGGATCGGGATGATACCGAACCCGTACCGAACCAATTTAGTACGGGACGAGATGGTACCATAATCCCAAAACTCTCATCCCGTCTTGTACTGATCCCGAACTCAAATCATGAGATGAAAATGAGATGAGATAAGTCTCATCCCCCCCATCCCGTGCCCACCCCTACAAATTAGGATGTTTTAGAAGTCTTTTCTTGCATGAAAAGACTCTCCTTTAATTTTCGTTTCCTAGTTGAATAAAAGGTTTAATTTTATATAAAACCCAAGCTTTCATTGTAAGAGGAAAGCTTAGGCTCGTCTGTTAACATTTTACAGAATAATTTTTTAAAAACTGTATTGTAAAATGAAAATGATAAATTAAATTTTACATTCTCAAAATATGAGAAGGCGTCTGATAGCATAATTAAAAAAAAATTATATAAAACAAAAATAATGAAAACACATTTGATATTTACCAATTATTACAACCAAATAATTATATTCACAAAAATTATTATTAATCAATTTCATAAAATATATAATTAAAAAAAAAGTTTCAAAATATAACCCACCTCGGCCGACGCACTACCTTGGAGGTGGAAGAGTTGTTGGTAGCCGTATTATTAATAGAGACAAGACTACAAGCACTTATAATCTAATTGAACGAATGTATTTTTTCTATGTAAGGGTTGTTAAGATTCGTAAGCTTCCTACCATAAATGTTACGGGGAGTCTTGATCCGTTTATTGAATCGAGAATTGGAAACTATAGAGGGATTACAAAGTATATATTTTGAGAGATGGGTATAGAGAGAGAAAGAAATAGAAAAGAGATTAAGAGAGATGAGTGAGGTGGGCAGCGGCAGGGGTAGGGCTGCCGTCGGAGGTGGGTCTGGCTAGGTGGGGAGGAGGTGCAAATCACATGTTTTTTCATTATTTTTTTTTCAGTTGTAAATTTTTTTTATTTGCATCTGTATTTTCTATGTTTTCTAAATTCACTGAAAATATCATTTAATCGTTTTCTAAATTTATACTGTAAACTAGAAATTCTATTTTGTGTTTTTTAAAAATTGTTTTTTCAATACAGCAACCAAACGTATTTTTATCATTTTTTAACGCACAGTTATTTTTTTATGATTTATAATAAAATTGAGATAAGTTTTTCTCCAAATTCCTATTGTTCTGAAAGTTTTGGGAATTTTAAGTTCATAGAAGGTTACGATCTTTGCGCTCTTATTATTTCAACCGCTAGCCATTGTATCAGTTGGTATCAGAGCCCGACTTTTCGTCATGCCGCCAAAAAGAAAGGGTCATGATGGTCGTAACAAAATGTGACCGCGTGAGGATGACTTGGGCAACGTGTATATGGGAGATGGAACTGCCTTGTTCTTATTATTCTGACCATTAAAACTACCTTGAAAATTGCCATTATTCTCAGCATGATGAAACTGTCCTCCAAAATGACCAATAGGATTCCTAAACTGCTTATTGAAGTTATTGAAGCCACCATTGTGACCACGACCACCATAGTAATTGCCCTTAGAGTGACCACGACCTCCATTATTGTATCTCCCTTTCCTCTGGCAAACAAGCTAGTCATGCCTCCAAAAGGATAAGAAACATAGTCATATGGTGCATAGACAGAAGCAGAAGCATTGAATCCTAGTGGAACAATAGGAGCCACTTGTGGAATGTAAGTTACGGGAACAGCAGATGAAACAGGTGATTACATAGAGGTATTAGTCACATAGTGAGTAGATGTGGAGGTAGAGACACTAGTTTGTGCCACTAAATCAAACACTCGATTGCAAGAATCACAGTAATATAACAAGAATATCACAAAATCGAAGATTGGGAACAGAGAATTGAACTTATCTTAGAAAATTCGAGCTTGAAATGAACAGCAGAAGACATAGATGTTGGATTGGAACCTAAGCTTACAAGTTATCTCTCACACACACTATGAATGGAAGACGCAAGTTAAGCACAAAGAGGAGAGAAAAAAGCAGTGAGAGAAGGGAGAGTTTTCTGATGTGTGATTATCTAATATTTATCTCACATACAACTTGTGATATTTCATAATTTGCTTAATGTACTTTAACAACAAAATATCTAAGGTAATGATCTCAGCCAAAAATTGTGTGTTTGATGATCTTACCATCCAAACATATAAGACTTAGCAACAAATAATAGCATAAAGCAAAAGTACAGCTAGCTTACCAAAAACTGCTCGAGCTTATTTTGGCAGAGACTATGGGGTTAAGTAGTTTTGGGCAGAAACTCTTGCCTTAAGCTGACATCAGCAGAGACATTAACTTCATCACTCCTCCTTAATGTCTAGTTGTTGAACACCTAAGAGTTCTCTTATATAGTTGAACCCTTGCTTTGGTAAGGTCTTTGTGAATATATTAGCAACCTGGTCTTCAGTCCTGCCGTAGATTACTTTAATCACATTGTCATCTACAACATCCCTTATGAAATGATGCTTGAGTGCTATATGCCTAGATCGACTATGATAAACTAGATTCTTGGTCATTGCTATTACAGGCTTATTGTCACACAGGATTGGAGTTGCTACCTAGCCTCTTGCTTCTCACCAAAGTCTTCTAGGATTCTTCTCAGCCATATTGCTTGAGAAGTTGCAAAGGAAGCAGACACATATTCTGCTTATGCAGTAGATTGAGCAACGGTTTATTGCTTCTATGAAGCTCATGCAAACACACTTAATTAATCCCATAGTAAAAGCATAGCCAGAGGTTTTTTCATCTCTTCAGCCTTTCCCCAATCACTATCATAGAATCCAAATAGTTTAGGCACTGTATTTCTGTCATACGTACATGATACCAAAACCAATTGAACCCTGCAAGTATCTCAGAACTCTTTTAGCAGCACCATAGTGAATAAGAATTGGCTTGGGCATGAACCTAGACAATAAGCTAGTGGCGTGCATGATATCTGGTCTGGTTGCAGTCACGTACAACAAGCTTCCCACCAGGCTTCTATAGACAGATGCATCTACTTCTCCACTTCCATCTTCCTTCATAAATTTTTCATTCACTACTAGAAGTGTAGCTACTGGTTTGCAACCAGCCATTCCAAACTTTTCCAACAATGTTTTTGCATATTTTGTTTGAGAAATACAAATACCATCATCATTTTGACAGATACCAATTCCCAAAAAATAATGCAGAAGTCCTAAATCACTCATCTCATATTTTTTCTTCATGTCTCTCTTGAATTCGGCAACCATACTCTCATAATTTCCAGTAATCACTAAATCATCAACATAAAGTGAAACAATGAGAATATTTGATTTACCTTATGATTTTGTGTAAAGAGTAGGTCCACTTAGACTTCTCTTAAATCCATTTATGATAAAATAAGTATCAATCTCCTCATACCATGCTCGAGGTGCTTGTTTCAAGCCATAAAAAGCTTCCTTTAGCTTATACACCTTCAATTCTTGCCCTTCAATGATAAAATCTTCAGGTTGATCAACAAAGACCTCTTCCTTCAAAACTCCATTGAGGAATGCACATTTGACATCAAGTTGGTGCATAAACCAACCTTTTTTAGCAGCTAAGGAGATTAAACTTCTTATAATATCAAGTCTAGCCACTGGTGCAAAGGTTTCATTCTAGTATATTCCAGGCTTTGTGAATAGCCTTTTGCAACCAATCTAGCTTTGTTCCTTTGAATGGAACCATCTTGGTTGAGCTTTGTTTTGTAGATCCACTTCACTCCAATGACATCTTTGCCACTTGGCCTATCTACTAGCTCCTATTTCCTCTTCCATTGCCTTTTTCCATGATTCATCTTTGATTGCTACTTTAAAGCTTTTAGGTTATAAAACACAGAAATTGCAGCTTGCATACACATCATTCAAACTCCTCAATCAAATAGAGGTAGAGCTAGGAGTTGAATGTGTAGAGGAGCCTGCTTGAGAACTTGCTGGTGGTGTACCTTCTTCTTCAAAAACAGCCTCATTTTCCACATCCTCCTTGGTGTCTTCAGTAATCACGAGATCACTAAATTCATCTCCATCTCTAATTGGTGACTCCATTAGATGTTTTATAACATCACTTGTTTACACCACACTCATATTCATATTTTAAATGTATGAATATATATGTATATATATATATACATATATATATATGGTATCATGAATGTTAAACAATGAGTTTATTTACTTATAATGTCAATAACATAAACAATAATGTAATAAATTAGGATAATGAAAAGTACATCAAAATGAATATTAACCAAATGATAGGTATATAATAATAAACAAAAATTACGTCACAAAGATTAAATAAGATATAGTCCAATCATTGGGGTTTAGGAACCCTACCTTCGGTCTAACCTAGTTATTACTGATTATTCATCGGGATCTCGTGTTCTACTTCCATGCGTAAACTCGAACACCGACATAACATGACATGTTAAAATTTATTTATTTTTCTAATTTTCAAAATAATAGAAGTGGTTAAGTGGATTCTGCTTTAGGCAGTAAAATATCTAGAAACAATTTATTCCCATTGATAGTAAATTTTGATAAGGTTCATATAATTAAGGTCTGATCAAAAGGAAACGGTGGTTAAATAGATATGTAAAAGGAATTAAAAACAGTTGATGCTCTTACTTATCTAATCTCCAATCCCTGTTTAGACACATCCTTATACGCCTACATCAACCCATGCTTTCTTTACTAAATACTGGTGGATATATCCATAAGATTAGTCTATATAGAAATTTATTCAGTGCGAACGTCCACACCTGATCGAGCCTGAGTTTATATATATGTATATTGTTTGTTTGACAGTTTTTACTAATAAGTGGTTGAAGAATCAATCCAGTCCAAAAATATATATGTATACATACATATATATATATATCTAAGTATAAAGAGAAAACAAGAGTATAGTCTACAAACAGAGGTGATCTCTTCACAAAGAAAACTTATATAGTTGATACTATATTCATAGACCCATTAGAGTAATTGAAATTCCTCACCTTTACCCGTAAGAGCTTCAAGTAAAAGAAAGAAATAATTAAAATTAACCCAACTATCTACTCATAAAAAGATAAAGACAAAAGCTGAGGTAAGAACTAAATTAATCTTTGGTTTCAATTGCAGAAAATGCTAATCTTTATGTTTTCCTGGTAAAAACTCAGTTGAGATCTTGTTTATTTGTTGAGATAATAAAGGAGAGATATCAAAAAATTAATACAAGCAGATATATAAATATACAGATGATCTACTGACGTGAAAAGCCTATTAGAGCAAGGCCCACTACAACAAATTAAAAAGTAAGACTGAAAATGACAGTAAAGCAAGTGAGTAAAGAAACAAAAACATAGGGTCCCTTGTGATTTCTTCCGAATAGTTTTGTTTTAGTTTAATTTGACTTGTATTATTGGAGCATAGGTCCTTTTCAAGGTTTAAAGAGAGAAAATTTGTGTAAGAGAAGAAGTAAAGGGAGAAGCAGAACTTACAGCTTCTCTCTTCTTCTCCCCGTTCAGCTTTCCTTTCCGTGGTTTTTTTGGGTTTTTGACTCAAACTACTGCTACTAGGGGTTCTAAACGGGGTTATAAACAAGGGAAACGTAATGATGAGATTCCCAAAAGAAATGGTGATTAATCAACTCTAGAGACTTCCTCAACACACAAGCTCTGTTCCCCTTTAATTGTTAGAAGGAAATATCCGGACTCTAAACCCTTCCTACACACCACGTGTACCATTTGATCAATCAAAAAGTTTAACAAAATTGATTAGTTTTGTTTAGATAAATTTGGTGATCATTTTCTAATGACAAATAATTATATATCTTTAAATACTAATCATTTTAAGAATTTTTAACTTTAATATAAATTGTTAGTACTATTGTTAACAGATAAATAAAAAAACGGGTTGTTACCATTCATCAAGTACACAACAATGTTTACTGTTTTACCCAAAAAAACTTTGAAGAATTCCTTTGTCATGCAGCATTGATTTTGCCATTTCAATAATGATTCTATTTTTTCTGTCAGAGACTTCATTCTGTTGTGGGGTGTAAATTACAATCAGCTACCTCTCTACTCCAATGTCTTGACAAAACTTGTCAGATTTATTTGAGTTGTATTCACCTCTTCTATCACTTCTTAGCACCTTGATTAAAAGATCACTTTGTCTCTCAACCATCATCTAAATCTTCTTGAAGACAAAGAAACCTTCTGATTTTTGCCTTAGAAAATACAATCTTATCATTCTTGTAAAGTCATCAATAATGTAATGAAATATCTGTTGTCAACTTGAGTTGTAGTCTTCATTGGTCCAAAGGTGATTTTTCTCTAAAATATCTGTTGCCAGCTTGAATGTGATGAAATATCAATGAATATGATGAATTTCAGTTTGGATCAATTCCAAAGGTGATTTTTCTCTAAAAGCTTTACCTTTTGGATAAGCTCATTCGAATCTCTCCTTGCACAAATCTTGCAACAATTTGTCATCAAAGTGAATTCTATAACTATGTAGTCATATTTTGGTCCAAGTCACAAACCAACAACACATCTTAGTTTAACAATGCTTTTCTCAGTTCTCTCATAAGAGAATGTATTTTTTGGTTGTTTCATTCTAAATAAATTAAAAATTAATTCATAAATTGAATGAAAAGATAAAAAAGTATATATATCTGTGAGAGGGGGTTGGAGGAGCTCCTCCAACTAGGGATGAAAGAAAGTATTGTTCTAAAATAAATAATATAGAATAAACAATAGAAATATTGATAAAATTTGTTGATGATCAATAAATCCAAAAAATAGAAACTTCTAGACATAAGACTGAGGGGACCACTATGTTACCTCGTGAATTATTGAACAAATTTGTGGACAAAAAGTTAGCTCATTCAGATGTTTCATTATTGATAAGAATTTACTTATCTATCATGTGATATATGACATTCTCCCTTCTCTTATTGACTCTCCCTCTCTCTCTTCTCTCACCCTTTTTCTCTCATGTATTGTTTTTATTTCTCTTTCCAAGAGATACCCCATCACTAGGTAAGTTTTTTCCTTCCTTGTCCCAAAACTATGAGCTCTCCACATATTTGTGGTCCATTTGAACTCCTTACTTATCTTTACATATGGTCGTCTAAATTCTATTATGCTATGACCACTTGCCATCAGTAAAGAATATATGTCACACGTTAGAAACTGAGACCGGAGAACGATTTCTCTTCTGCTGGTGCATATACATCGGCTTCTTTTTCATGGCCTTCATACTATATATATGGCTTCTGTTGAAAAATCGATTTAGGTAATTTTTCTGGTGTTCTATTTATTCCCAAGAATCAAACAAATTTTAACACTTCCCATAATTTAATTTCGGTAATTTTGCAATGTTGAAATGTTATGCAACAGAAAATGGTAAGAGAAAAAGGGGTAGCGCAATTAGGCACCTAATTAACCTGTCCAATATTTATATATCTACTTCCATTACAAAAGAGTTGCTTGCTTCTGAATGAGCTAGAAGCAACTGCGCTACACATGGCCATGTGCACCTTCTCCATATATAAAATTAAAAGATCAAACACAAAGACTAGTCACACAATCTGTAAAAACACCAGATTAATAAAAGACAGAGGGAACTGATTCTTCAACTTTCTGAATCAATCTTCCATACATATCTTTGGTTGTTCATTTGTACTCCAAAATCATGTTGTTCTCAGGAGACAACCCAACACAAGCCCTCAGTATGTTCTCCAGCATTGCCCTCTGCTTTGACAGTGCATTCACCACTGGGGTACCTGGTGGAACCTGTTTTGCCAACACACCACTTCATTAATGATACAAGCTTTGGTCACATATGCAAGAGAGATTATGAATCACTCATTCATGATTAACATGACCACATTCATATCTCTACCCCTTGTCCCCACTCCATTCATTAACAAACATAAATGTCAAATCAACTACTTGAACCCCAATTCCCCTTTTTCTTTTCTAGATACCTCTAAGAACATTAATTTTAAAAAACAATGTCAGAACAGGTTCTAACGTATACATGTGACATTGATATGATAAGATAGATATTTGACTTACAAGAGGAGCCTTGGTGAGGTAGCTGAGAATGGTAGCCACAGGGTGGAAAGAGTGGAACTTGCCCTGTAAGCATAGCAATAAGCCATAATCAGAAGCTAGGTATATGCAAGAATAGTGAAGAAATTAACTAATAGTGCAGGTATATATTATTAATTATTCTTAGAAAATTAAACAGACCTCTGATTCAGATTTGAGCTGGATACGGGTGCTGAGCTCAGCAAGGAGAACCAAGTCTAGTATGATAGGAGCAGCCAAGAGGGAGTCCTCACAGGTGTTGTGCATCACAATGGTGTTTTTCCCACCCAAGAAAATCTCAGAGGTGTACTCATCCATGGCCCTCTTGCTATCTGCCACATACGGCACATACTTGATGACCACAACATGGTCAGGGTGCTCACCAGGTTCATAGAGGATGCCATTGCTGGAGACCATGTCATCCACAACATTGCTCTTGGAGATCTCTTTGGACCTGAAGGTCTGTGGGGCTGAAAGGTTCATGCCATCATTGTTTCCAAGATGGTTGTAGCTCACTATGGATGTTGGCTTGATACCAGCCCCAACAAGGAAATCAACCAACACCGATTTCATCTTGGTCTGACCACTCTTGAAGTCATCCCCACCAATCAAACTGTTTCTCCGAATTGCTAAATCAATCAGTCCTGCAGCCAATTAAGATTCAAATTAATTACACATGCTATTGATTGGACATCATAACTATTCATCCTTATAACTCTGCTTCATTCATTCCGTAGCTATAGTCTACCTGGGACAAAAGTGTTTTGTGGGCTTCCATTGATGAAAGGGACATTTTCAAGAACACAGGCTATGGCATACAAGGTGGAAGGAGATATCTCAGCTTCATTCTTGTCCACAGAACCCAAAAGATTCTCTACGGTGTCGTTTAGCCCCACAATCACATTACTGTACCTCTCAGTGTTGGCAGTCCACAGCACAACCACCTTGTCCACTTTGTTTTTCTCCTTGAACTCCCTGGTTAGCACATAATTAAAGCATTAATCACCATCAAATCAACTTTCTTTCCATAAAAGGATAAACACTTAGTTCTGTTTTTGTATAGTGATTAATTAGATTTTAGTACTAGTACCGAATGTCTTTAATGATTTGTTCGACTTGTTCCTTCTTGGTCCCCTTGATCACGTTGTTGGCACGTGCACCTTGGTTAGCAGCAATGAAATCAGGGTCATAGATTCCAGGGAGTGGGAGCATGGACTCCATGTATGGCCTCAGTTGCTTTTGCAGATCAATGTCGAGGACCCTGGCCCTAGCCATAGCATCTGCAAGGTTCATATCACTTATGTCCCAACCCCCAAACACAATGTCATCTGGGTTCACCTGCATACCAAATTTTAAGAACATAATTAATGCACTAATTACATATAGAATTAAGCAAGTGCGACACCCCCAAGAGTTTAAAACTCTAAAATAGTACCATTGGGAGCAGGCTCTTGAATGGGGCATAAATCTCTTCTCCATTGTAAGACCCAACACGAATGGATGATGCTTGGGTCAGTGAGCCAAAGTAGTTGGCTTGTTGCACCTTGTCCTTGGTTGCCCAGGAGATTCCTCTGAGAATGTACAAGACCCATATCTTAGAATTAATTAAAAATTCATGTACAGCCAAAATTAAGCTGAAGTAGAACATTTTGAAACCATAAACACAATCTAAACAATTAATTATAATAATTATCACAGATTGATTAAATGCAGTTGGGAAATGATGAAATTAAACTCACTCTCTGTTCGCAATGACACCAGCAGTGAGGGTTGAGCCATTGTTTCCACCCCAACCCACGAGCATTACCCTACACACACAAATTGACAAACACATCAAATGCATAAAAATCAAGACTTAAGAGAAACCCAGAAAAAATATGAACAAAGACTCATAACCCAACCATCAAAATTGAAATTTTCTTTCAGAAATGAAAAAAATTAAGGAGGTGGGGATTGGGGCAAACCCTAGTTTGGGGACATGGATATCAGTCTTGAATTCGTATTTGACAGTCTTGGGCTTGACAATCCACTGGTAGGTTCCCTTCCTGCTCTCATGGACAAGCTCAGTGGTCTCGTAGCTGTACACGGAATGAATCTCATTCTCTGTGTACTCTACGTTTGGAGACTCTACCTTAAAGCTCTCAATGAACATTTTCTCTTTTCTTTTTTCCTAAGAAAATTAAAGGGCTTTTAGTTTCTATGGAACCAAACAGGGCTCAAGAGAGAGAGCTAATGCACTACTACTTCTCAATCTCAATCTCAAATCTCAATCCTAAGGCTGGTGCTGCTCCTTCAAGTTGCTCCCAATGCAGTTTATTTATAGAGAAGATGTGACACTGCAGAGACACGTGGCGCTCAACCGAGTGGCCTCGAGTGCCCAGCATTATTGGCTCTGGGTTTAGAGAAGCCTGGCCATGCAAAAACCCCAAAGAAAGAAAAAAAAAAAAAAAAAAAAAAAAAGAGGAAAAGTGAGGTAACTTTTGTTTATTTCAATTTTCAAGCAAGTGTCCATTGGTCCATGGAACCGCACGTACGGCAGGAAGGAGAGAGAGAGAGGGTGAGTTGTGTGACGCGTGGCGCAATCTGAGGAGCCCGAATTGTTGAGGTTGTCTCGGAATGTGTGTGTCGAGTGGGGTCCAGGCTCTAGGAAGGACTCGAAGGTGAGCGGTGACGGTGACCCGCGTGTGACCGAGACTGTTCGAGTTGCTTCTCCGTTTACGCGCAGTGGGGAGCGTGGTGGCACGCTAAAATTGTGGCCGTTTCGGACTGATTGGTCCTGCCCTGGATACGTGGCTGTTTTGTAGATACACTTGTTAGCGAGTGGATGATTCTTATTTGCGAGCAGAGCATTTTCTTTAGGTTGTTTTTGCATGCACTTCAGTGGGACCAAAATAGAAACATTTTTTTTTTTTTTGCTAGTACAAAAGTGGAAACTTTACTCATATCATTTGTTTTTTCTTTGTTGCCCCTCAAATTATTGCATAGAGTACTACAAGCTAATTATGTTTTATTTTCTCCAAGAATCAAACTTTATCTCAATTCTACAATTGATATCTAGATATCAATTTACATTTTTATCGTTAACCTTATCGCATATGTTATAACTAGCATCTTCCAAGGCCCTAACGTGAAGATAATTCTCAAGAAGTTTCCTTTGTGAATTAAAATTGTGTATTTATTTGTTCCTTAAGTCTTCTAATTGTATCTAGCTAGGTTAACTCTTGTATCCTATAAATATATATCACGTATGTCGCACTTTACATGATGCACATATCAAATGACATTCTTTTTTATTACTAAAATTAATTTTCTATATTTCTCTGTAATCTACATGATAAAAGAAGAATGAGAAATATTTTAAACGTATGCATTCCAATTCACTATTGAAAGTTTTATAACTATCCTCTCCTTTGAAATTTTGCTGCAAATTCACGTAAGTTTTTTGGTTTTTTTTTTTAAATGTTGTTAGTTGTTCCTCTTTTTTAGCAACATGATATTATCTTATTTTTTACGTTTTTATTTTTTAATTCAACAGATTTTTTGTTTATTATTTCATCCCTTATAAATTAAATAGACTGCTAGATCTTTTAACAATTTATTTAACTAATTTTTTTTCAGTATTCATGAAAGTACGTTTAACCAAACTATCTCTTATAACTATATATATACACATTAAAGATAGACTAAATTTTAAAAAGATAGAAAAAAATTTCATTAAGGATTATAAAGAAGCTAGCTTTTATGTGGAAATTAATCAAATAACTATACCAAGAAGATTTCATATGAAAAATTGGCAATTAAATTGGTGATCCATCAAATGAGATCTAAAGAGCAAAAAATAATAGGAGTGCATGACTCATTTTTTCTTTTTATTTGGGAAAGGAAGGTCGAACTTGGGAATTTTTCCAACATTTGGGAGAGAAATTCCACTAGACTAATAGGTTTTTTAGTACTACATGACTCTCTAGGAGTGTTAATAGTGCCTCCATTTTTCTTCTATGTGTTTTTTATTTTTTTTATCAAATCGATCAGCACTACTTAATTATTAAAGCTGTTTTAAAATTTATTGTAAAGTTTAAGGGGTATATTCATTGATAAAATTAATAAGCTTTCTTAATTACGGTAAATTATATATTGTCTTTAATTTGTGAGAGGAGGTTCTGAATTCAAATGTCATGAACAACAATTGTTGTTTATCTAAAAAAATAGTGAATTATAATTTTCCAAGTGCATGCAGAAAGTTTTTCTCCATTTTGCATTGTTTCATCTCATCTGATTTGAGAGAGGTTTGTGCAGACATTTGGTGGTAGATAACACAACCGGACTCAAAGTTTTTTTTTGGCCAAAACCGGACTCAAAGTTAAACTACTTATTTTGGGTAAAGTTAGAATAGTTTGTATTTTAATGTTCAAATTCATCCAACTTATTTTAATGTTCAAATTCATCCAACTTAAGGAAAAGATAAATTAAATTTACCATGAGAAGACAATACAAGGAACTCCCACATGCATGCATTTTCTTGTAAAAGTGTAAGGATCGATGTGAGTAAGTGAGTGAGTGGGTGAGTGAGTGAATAATATTGTGAGAAATGAGATGAAATGAAGGCCATATATCATATATGCATTATGCAATGAGAGTGAATTGTCAAATCATGTGATTTGCATATCCGAAGGACAAGATTGCCTTGATCTGTCTGTGTATAGAATGAAAGGCCACTAGCCACGAAATGGGTTTGTGGTAAATATGAGCTCATTGCATGTCGTGTGGCCTTCAATTCCTCCTCCCAAAAGTACATGGAAACACATCGATCTTCTAGCATGTTAGGGAGAGACCCCACCCTCCCTCCCTCCCAAGTCCCAATTCCCATTCCCTGCTAGCTTGTGATGACCATGAGAAATTACCACATTCATTTGCTTTCTTGAGTTTAGGGACTCTTAAAAGTGTTCTATATTAATCAATTAACTATCATTTATTCACTAAAATGACGTCGATCTGTCTCTACAATTCACGTATGTGTTTAATTTAGAGTATTTAATTAAAATATAATTAATTATAAGTAGAAAAGCTATATATATTATATATGGTACGTTATACAAAAGTATAAATTCATGATACGTCTCTAGTAGTTCTTCTTGCTTTCTATTGTGAGAAAATTTGCAGCTTGTGACATGCACATCATAGTCAGTTGATTTGGCCCACGTCAAAAGGCTTCAGTTAGAGCCTTAGACATTAGAGGAGGTCCATTGTCACACGATAGGCATTAATATTTAGAGAATTTTGCATTTGCATTTTTGTTTTTTAATTTGAAAAAACAATTTTGCATTTGCTATTAATTATAATGTATTATTTATATCTACTCTAACTAAAGTAATTGGCTCTTTTACTTTGATGTGGTCCTAATTTGAAAATCTCCTTAGGCTTCCATGGCCACCAAAAACATCGGGGATAAAGAAGGTCTCACCTAAGATTCAAGCATATTCTCGTCCTTTCATATATGTTAGAGTACTTTAAGGTTTAGGGTATAAATGTATACCAAAATAAGGTCGACCTAATATTGTCTCGACTCATCGCTAAATTTTAGAGGAAATGTTTGTTTGTTAAACAGTTTGGCATATGCTACTAGATCATCAATATCTAAACTAAAAAACTATTAGTTTGATAAATTTTGATTATTCTTATTTTAAATAAAAATTTCAATTGGAGTTTCTATCAAACGATCAAATTAAATTGTACCCCCTCTTTGACAAAATTGCGATTTTCATAGAAATTTTCAAGAATAACCAAAATTTAGGTTGTATACGGCTTGCACACCAAACCGAAGGCTCCTCCAAGCACCCAGTTTTTTACTATTCTTAGTTTTTATTAAAGATATGTATCGTAAAGTATTTTTTTTAGTTTTGATAAAAATTCTTTCCAACGAGTTATTTGAAGGGTGTTGTTAGGTAGGAAGTTTAAAACAATTAATGATGAAAAGTGGTTAATTAATTAGTTTTAAGTGATAAGAGTGTGTGAGGTAAATGGTTAGTTTCAAGTAACCAAAAGACAATCACATGGTATAAAAAAGGGTATGCAAGATTATTTAATTTCATGCCTTTTAATTTTATAAGGCTCTATCCCAATAGCGTTTTTATTTTTTTTGTTTTGAAATTAAGGTGTTGTATTTCAATAGTTTAAACTTTTGGAATGAATATTAAATACTCATATATAAGTGGTTAATCATGCTTATATGTTTCAAACAAAAATGAATTAAGTACCAGGTTGTATTTAGAATACACCACACCGGCGCCTCCTTTTGATATAGCTAGTCTTCCCTCTTTGATATTTGGTCTTGCAGGTGAACTCCTGCAACTCTTTGATTGAAGACCAAATATTTGAATGGTGATATCAAAGAGTTTCCTTCAACAAACATGAATTAGAGGGTTGGTTTTTTCATTTCCTTAAATGATCAATGAGTTTTTAACAAAGATTTTGTAAGAGTGACCAGTTCATATTGTGAGAATGTGGAGTGTTGTTCCATATTGAAAAAGTATAACTTTGCCCATGCGTAGCTTATAAGAGTTTGAGTTACTCCTTTCATGCATTGCCAATTGGTTTTGGGATGAATGTTCAAATTCTTCCATGGTATTAAAACTCACGTGTGTTAAGCCAAGTGACCACACGTGCTCCATGTCACCCAATATGAGTTATTCACATGTTTGGCTTAAAGTGACATCACACGTGAAAGGGCGTAAAAGAATGTGGACTGTTGTCTCACATTGGAAAAGTATTAACTTTGCCCAGTAGCTTATAGGGATTGGGGCTACGTACGTACTCCTCATATTGCAAATTGGTTTTGTGATGGATGCTCAAATTTTTTCACATATAATAAAGTAGGCAAATAAGATTCACTTGCCAAAAAAAAAATAGAGGTTTGTAGATAAATTAAAGCCCATTTTGGCAATGAAATATATATTGGATTTAACCCCACGGATTTTTTTTCTTTGGATTTTAACCCATTTTTTTTTTGTATATCCATTTTGCCCCTTGATATAAATAATGGAAATAAATTAGAAATCCCTAATTTTAGGCATTTATTAATCATAATTTTGAATTCAATGCTTTTGTTTCCATAAGTTTGATGACACCGGCCTGCATCTAATTCAAAAAAAAAAAAAAATTCATTAACAAATATGAAGATCTACATATAAAAACCTAAATATCATTAACATGTTAAACACCGAATATCTATATAACTTACCTACTATATAGAGGAAAAATTGAAACACTCAACCTTCACTTTGGGTAAAAAAAAAAAAAAGAAGAATAAAAAGAAAGGTAACAATGGCAACACAAATAGAAACTTATTTGCTAGATATATAAACATAAATCATAATATGTGCCAAAATGTCCAATACTTCTATCATAGTTCAGAAAAAAGAGAAAAAAGATGCTACCTTTCACATAAGTACGTAAAGAAAAATATAAAACACAAATAAGAATAAGAAAATACATAACTTAGAGGTTGAGGTTGAAAAGAAGAAACCTTTGATTGAGGTTGAAAAGAAAAAAGACACGAAGAAGAAGAATAATAATATACATCTAGTTAAGAGTTATAAAAGGTATATCATATAGAAGTAGAACAAACCTATTTTAGAGATATATAAACATAAATCAAAATATGTACCAATATCTATAACTTTGGTTGAAAAAAAAAAAGATTGAAAAAAGATATCTCTATGTCAGGTAAAAAAAATAGAATAATTAAGAGATACCTCTAATTTAAGCCGAAAAAGGATGGAAGAGAAAGAAGATACCTCTAACTTAGGTTGGAAAAATATAGAAGAAGAAGAAGAAGAAGAAACCTTTGACTCTGGTCGAAAGGAGGAAGAATAAGAAGATACCTCTAGTTCAAGTAAAAGAAACATATAAGAAAAAAGAAGAATAATAAGGCAATATGGTAAGAATAAGCTAGGCTTGACTTCACCAAATGGAGCCAAACAGAAGGAGCATGGAATGACACTTGACCTTCCAAAGACAGTGTTCCTAAGAGTCGGTGCCATGTCCAGGATCTGCCTTGTGCGTAATTGCCTATGTCTAATGTCTAGTTTTGATCAACTAGCCTAGCTTGGTCCAAGCTGATTTGCCCCCAACCTAATCAGACTTTGATAACTTAGTGTTATCCAACCAAGAAATATACAAAGTTGCCAGAAAAACTAGAGCAGCTACCATGCACTAGTCCTTCTCATCTGTTAAGCATAAAGACTAGTTAATCAATATTCATAATAATAATTAATAAATTAATTACCAATTACATGATATACAGAAGCAACTTAAAATGAAATGTAATTACTAGGAAAATTATAATTAAAGATTGTTTAATATAAGGAATTAATGACACAACATTAAAACTAGTCATTTATCAACTAAAGGGCAAAATCAGCATTCAAAATAAATAAAAAAATACAGCAAAATTAAATAAAAATTTAATGTATTAAGATAAAATAAGATCTAATTTGATAACAAAAAACTGCTGAGTTTAATCCAAAATCAACGATCGAGTTTTTGTCCAATTATATGTAAAAAAATAAGATTCACTTGCCCAAACATGGCAGTGTTTGCAGGGATGACCAATAAAATATAACGTTTCACAAGAATGGCAAATGAAAAGAAAGCACGTACACCAATATTATTGCATGTCTTTAGAATTGTCAGGAAGAGGGGTAGTCAAAAAGGTATACGAAAATACATACAAACAATTTTGTCAGTAGAAATTTTGAAGGGTAGGAACACCTTTGGCTTTGAGCAAATTAAGCTACTTTTCAAAAAGTACTTTTGGAAGTTTGTGTTTTGTGGTTAAAGTGTACAACTGAAAGTGCTGGGGATGCTTGTTTTTTTGTGTGTACATGCATGGTCATGTTCTGGACAATTCTCCACAATCTTCGGTGAAGTAGAATCCCCGTGAACTTATCATGTCCTACTTTACTTAAGCAGTGCTGTCATGAAACACATGCATATATTTTGGGTACAATTATTATTATAATTTATGTGCTTTAATTTATCACGTACGTCTGAGGTGGTTTGCTTTTATTGTTTAGGGTTTACATTACAATTCTAGATCACGGTTTTCCATTCCCTTCCAGATATGATGTGTATCATTTTTGGAAAGACAGGAACCAATTAAAAGTGAAAGAAGGAAGAATATGCCTTCAAAATGAGCCATATCAATCAATTCACTAGCTATTGATCACTAATGATCATTTGGTCCCAGTGTTTGACACAATCTCCTCTTTTAAGAGGAGAGTTCAAATTTTGTGAATGACCAATGACCGCTGTTGAAAAAAAAAAATTAATTAGCTGGTGTAATGATATTTGTTTTTCAAATGGTTTAAAATAAAGAATTATATCAGAACTATATAAAATATCGACGTTCAAAATACAATTGCAGCTAACTGCACACCTGCTAAGTTATGCTAAAACAAACCTCACCCACCCAAATCGCCCATAATAACCCCAAAAATGTCATTGTAATTAAGGAGTAAAATTTTGAAATTTTCAGCGAAATTGAGTTGAAAATTTCATTTTTTAAGGATATGAAAATTTTAACACCAAATAAAAAAAATTTAGTTCTAATTTCAACAATTTTACCGAAAATTTTCCGAAATTTTTGAAATTTAGGAGAAATTTTTGGCTCGGGGAGGCGAAGACCATAGGGAAAGAGGGGAGGAAGAGGCGAGCTGGCCTCGTCTCGTCGCCAGCCGTGGCGGAAGGTAGCAGATCGAAGAGAGATTAGAGGGTGATTGGGGAGGGAGGAAAGAGAAGAGAGAGAAGAGATCTTGGAGAGAGAAGAGATTGGGGAAGGAGAAGAGAACGGGAAGGGAGATGAGGAAGAGAGGGAGACCGGAGAAGAAGGAAAAGAAGGAGGAAGGAAAAGGGAGGAGAGAGAAGGGGTCTGGTGTCTGGGTAGTGGGAAAGATGAAATGAGAAGGAAGCGAAGAAGTCATGAGAAGAAAGGAAGGAAGGAAAGAAAAGAAAAAGAAAAAGAAAGTTTAGGATTTGGGGTTTTTGTGCAATTGGAAAGAAAAAAAAAAGTTTAGGATTTCATTTGACTTTTTTGGAATTTCGTTTAGTTGTTTTTAAATCCTAAGCCCTAATATATTTCTATATAAAAATAATTAAAAATACATTAAAGGGCCTAAATCCTAATATCTTATACCATATTTTAAAAAATATAGAGTATACATTATAGAGTATATAGAACTTAGTGTATAAATTATATAATATATAGAGTTTAGTGTATAAATTATAGAGTATAAAGAATATACTAATTTCATTTATTCATTATACTAATTTTATTTAATAGTATTGCCTCCAGCGCGCATTATATTCATGTTATATCACATGAAACCTATTATATAATTTGATTTTTTTAATATTTTTATTAATGTAGTAGATAATATATTAAATAAACATATAGTAAAGTTTCATTCAAAATTTTCGTATTCTGATAGTAATTTCCATCGTTTCTATCTAATTTTTGTTGAAATTTAAAATTTTTAGAAATTTCCATTGAAATTTTTGCGAAATCTGAAATTTTACTCCTTGATTGTAATTATACTTTTCACTCGCTTCAATTATAACAGTTGCAGCTGCAAAAAAAGAAAAGAAAAACAAAATACACTACCAAATGCTTGGCAGATGCAGATGCATCAGCATGTGCACATTTAGGTTGAACATGCATATTTTTAGTTTGTAGATGACATGTTTTATGTTGTATGTTGTAGATGCATATGTTTAGCTTGTAGATGCACACAAAAAATCTCTCGAGTGCTCGGTAGACACTTTTGAGTTTCTACTTAAATTTTTGGCCAACTGGGGTTTGGCTTAACATTTTTTCTCATTTTGGACTTCTAATTAAAGCACCCGACCAAATTTCATTTCTTACTTTCTTAACAAATTTTTTTAATTAAAGACGATAAAATATTTGATACTTTTTCTAGACCTCATATTTTTTGTCTCTGATCAACTAGTAGAGCCTGATAAAATTAGAGTATCTAACACAAAACTAATTGGCAATACGTGAAGAGGCCCATAACTTATAAGCGCATATGCTAAGTTTTAATTTTCGATGTAAGACATTACTCTACATTACTCTCAACAAAACCAAAGGCTACTTGAATATATATTTTATAAACAACAAATGTATGAAAAAGAAAACTCTGCAGGTTCTTTTCACCAGCAATATAAACAACTTCAACATCTTAATTGCTATCTTAGAGAGGACAATCAGAGGTGTCTCCATGCTTGAATAATGCATGTGCATGCTCTGCAGAAAGTTAGGCATACATCGTTGTCAGCACCTTTCCGAACTCTGGTTATGCTAAAAAATTTACATTAGTTTTGAACTACTGTTACACTTACCAATGGTGGGCCCATTAATAATATGGCTCCTGAACCCATATCACCTCAAATTTTTAACTTGAAAGGGCAACATATCTGAGATTTTGTCTCAAATTAAAGATCTCAATGTTATAAGAATGGTCCCCCCTCTATACTCTAGATTGTTGTATTAGTTTTCCGATGTAAGATTTGTTTCATATCCATGGCTTGTATCTTACCACATAATTCCAATATTTTTCACCTTTAGAGAGATCAAATCATCTCACTTACCATCAATCATCAATTCATCATCCAACTTAACTATGGCTTTTGCAACTCCACCTCCGATCAAAATTTTCCTTGAGTCCCAGTCGCACCACCTTACCATAAATATTATATACCTTCGAGACGCTCCATTTATCAAGTCCAGAATTTAACTTGAGTTGCCTCTTTTACCATGTATTCGCTCCGTCTGGCATGAAATGCGTCTCAGCCGAACTATCAGCTCTAATTTCAATGTACAAATATGACTCTGCACCAATATTTTCGCCAACTTAAATAATATAAATTCTTTAATAAACATATATTTTAACTTTTAACTTTTATGCATCATTTTTCGCTAGTCTTGTTCTCTTTTTAAGAAGCGGAGACTAGATTGTAATGGCAACTTCAGTGTGGGCCATTTTGTCTTCATGGGCCTTGGCCTTAAAACCCTTTAAACGAGAGGCATTGTTTTTTAATATTTAGTTTTTCTTTGCACAAATATCACTCAGAGAATATAGGGGGTGTGCTCCCGCACTATCCATAATTTTTTTTTTTTTATTATATGCCACCCATTCTTATCAATATGTGACAATGTGCCATCTATCATTTATTTCTGTTAAATAATCTGTTAACTTCAAGGGATTTTAGAGTAAATGAGATTAAAATATGTGACCTTTTTCAATAGAGTGCTGCTATTTGCACATTTTTTTTTTGTACATCCCTTGTTACCTAATTAGTGAAGTTACAAAATTATCCCAATGTGAAAAAACCACACACCCCATCTCTTTCCTTCCCTTCTCTCTCTTCCTTTCTTTGTCCATCGCCGGCCACCTTTTTTTGTCTCTGTCTCTCTCTTCCTTCTCATCACCTAATATACATTTGTTTCTCTCAGGTTTGTTTTTTGGTGCCCTTTCCTTGCATAATTATGATTAATTCTAAATTTTTTTTCCAATCTAGATTTTTCCTCATATTTGAGAATTTTATTGGCACAGAGAAAAAGAGAGAGAGAGAGAGAGAGAGAGAGAGAGAGAGAGAGAGAGAGAGGAATGGAGGGGTGGGCTTGGGTGGTTGTCGAGGTTGGACATAGACAGAGAAAGGGAGAGAGGAAAGAGGGAAGGAGAGTGAGAGAGAGAGAGAGAGAGAGGAAGGTGGTCGGGGTAAGAGGGGGAGGGGGAGGGGGAGGTGTAGGTGTGGAGGTGGAGTGTGTGTTGTCCGAATAGGTTGGGTGGTGTGTGTATTGTTTGAATGGATTGGGTGAGGGTGTGTAAAAGAAATTTGGTAAGATTAATTAATTTGTGGTATTTTGATAATTTGGAGGGGTATGTATATGAGAAATTTTAATTGTGGAATGAGTGTCAAGTTGTCAAGTAAGAAAAAGTGAAGAAATTTTGTGCAAAAAGAAAAAAAAAAAGTGTGCAAATAGCAGCACTTTTTCAATATTGCAAAAGAAATACTACTAAATTAATAGTTACTTAAATTTTTTTTAATCGAATGAAAGGATTTTTTTTTTAGTTGGAAAGAAGGGAGATAACTTGGGTTCATTATGGGTAATTATACGGTTCTTTCAATTGCACTATCCAACAACTGTGAATGAAAGAGTTTGTAAAAGTGTGATAGGAGTAAAATATATATATAAATGAGTAGACAACAAAAGAAAAAAAAAATCAATTTTCACCTTACATATAATGGATAATCACTTTCCAGCCACCACCTAGTATAGTCAAGTGTCTCGAATAAAGTCTTTAAAGTTCTCAAGGTCATTTTCTTAGGCTTATTTATTATTTCACCACTTGAAAGTAATTTCAATTCTCATTTTTTTCCATAAGGTTTCTTTTGTATCACATTACCGTCTAAAACTAATTTTTGTGTATCACTTTGCACACTTCCTATTTTTACAAATTTTGAAAATTAATTAAAAATAGCTTCAGACTCAAAAAAATACACAGAAAATTCATACGGATTTGTCTTAATTGACTAGTACTAATTTATTATGGGGTCAAATTACCAATTTTTCATCTGAGTGTTTCCAAAAAATTAAAATATTCTAAACTCTTTGGAAATTCATAGGATAATCTCTCAAACTCCAAAAAATACGAGATTTGCACCGTTGGTCTTCTAAACAATAACACTACCTTTCTTGTAAACACTTTCTACCCAAAAGACCTCTCGGTCTTAGAGGAAAACAAATTTTCCTCTATAAAATATATTCTAGAAAAATTCTAGAATTTTCATAAAGTCTCGGAAGAATTCTCTAAATTAGGTTTTTGGTAATTTCCAAAATATTTTTTAGAATTCATTCGAGACTTTACCGAAATTTTAGAATTTTTAGAGAAGGAAATTTATTTTAACTTTTTAGAAATAAATTTGGACTTCCCAAATTTTCTAGAAACCCTCATAGGGCAAATTGGTAATTTGAGCCCATAGTAAATTAGAATTAGTCAAGATGAGTCAGTAGAAATTTTTGATGTATTTTTATGAGTCTGGATATATTTTTAATTAATTTCCAAAATTTGTAAAAATAGGAAAATGCACTACTACAATAATATAAATAGATGACACTATCTACACAACGGTTGTTTTAAAACTGTTGTGTAGTTTTAAAACATAACAGTTTTTAAAAAAAACGTTGTATTTATGCATGAAATACAGTGATTTTTTGTGAGATAGATTTTATGAACTTGCCTAAACAACACTTATTAGTCGTGACCGCTGTGTATGCGAAAGAAAATGAAAAAAACCGGTGCTACAGTATTTTAATTAATCCTCTCGATCTGTGTCCTCCTCTATCACTCACTCTCAAACTCTCTCACCTCTGGATATGCTCTTTCTTTCTCCCTCTCAAACCCTCTCAATCTGCTCCTCACACCCTCCCTCGATTGACCTCGCCCTCGCCCTCGCCCTCGCCCTCGCCCTTGCCCTCTGACCTCACCCTTGCCCTCGACCTCGCCCTCGCCCTCTTTTCTTTCTCAGTCTCGATCGTCCTCACCATCGAAACCCAAAAGCTGCCTCTCACCTTGCCCTATAGTTTAATGGGTATAAGCAAAACAAATTCCAGTTACAGGTAATCTCTCTCATTCTGATTTTTCTTTTTGATTACACTTATGGTGATAAATGGTCAGTGAGGGTTTTGTAGTCTCATAACCTGGGTTCGTTTGCCCACCATTTTTGATCTATGCTTGGATCTTCTGTTCTTTCTGGGTTTCTCTTAGATCCGGTGATGAACCAAGGTCAAGAGCGTCGTTAAATACTCCTTCATCTCTTTCTCTCTATGTCTCTCTATTTCGTTTACTGATTCAAGGTTAGGTTATTATTATTATTTTTTTTGAGTTTCAACATCTTTTATTCTTTAGATGTTTTTTTTATTTTCGTTTTCTAGGGCTTTTGATTTTCATTTTTAGGGCTAAGTTGTGATTTTTTTATTTCTGAAATTGGAGAGGAGAGGCTATATGGCGAATAGAGTGGACCACGAGTAC
Organism: Dryas drummondii; assembly: GCA_003254865.1. Taxonomy (NCBI): domain Eukaryota; kingdom Viridiplantae; phylum Streptophyta; class Magnoliopsida; order Rosales; family Rosaceae; genus Dryas; species Dryas drummondii. The sequence continues at coordinate 480,601 of QANW01000597.1, forward strand.
GACTATCTGTTCAAGATCGTGCTGATCAGAGACGTGTGGGCAAATCGAACTCTACAGACAAGTTCGATTTTTGGGTTTTGATTAATCTGCTTGTGTTTAATCTTATTGTGGAAGCTGATCGGTGAGTTTTGAATATCTCTATCTTGTTTGCATTTTGATGTACGGTGTTTGGTTGGTGAGTTTTGAATATCTCTGTCTCTGTGTCTCAAACTTGCACCCAGATCAAGCCCATCTTTTTTATCTATTTTTTTGAGCTTAGAGATGCTCATTTGGGCTATCAGATTTGCTTGTATTCGAAGAACAGATAACAAAGAAGATAACCCATCTCAGCATTTGAGTATCTCAGTGTTTCTCTTGCTTGGACTGTTTCTTTTGCGCTTTCTCAGTGTTCTCTAGTCATATTTTATCCCATTGTTCTTGTTCTTAATCAGAGTTTAGTAAAAGCTTCCCATGTATTCGTTTGAAAATGTTTTTCCATACACTCTTGATTTTAAGTCAATATAATTGAGTGCTACTTGTCCTGAAGCTCAAACCTTGAAACTGTTTAATTGCATTCCCAAAAAAATAATCTATATTCTAATAGAAACTTGAACCAAATCCAAATGTTGAAGTGCCACCATTCTTTGTCATAACAGCAAAGGTCCAGTTCCAGTTTCCGAATTCAGTTTGTAGTGCATTTGTTGCAAGTGTAGTGGTTTTAACTTCCAATATTGTCTCTTTATATTTTCAACTCCAACAACTCTCTTCAGCTTAATGAAAGTTAATCTCATTCACTTTGTTTCTGAAATACAATTATCTTTTTGAAGTGACTGCAAGTAATTGTTATACTTGTAAAGTGTCTCCTCTCCGCGTACACATAATCAGTAGTGTAGGGGAAGGACAGTAGCTTAGCATTTTGTGTAGCTAAGTCAATTTTGGGGAC
>QANW01000608.1:0-12476 GCA_003254865.1 Dryas drummondii
ATATATATATATATATATCTCATTAGGGGCCTATAAAATTAGCTAGTGTATACAAAGATATTCAACATACCTGAAATTTTTAGTTGGTGTAATATTGTCATGACCCAAAATTGCATCATCTCCATAATAATAATCCAAGTCTCTTGAAGTAGTTGCTGTTGATACCTTCCTTTTCAAAACAGTTGCAACCAAAACTCTTGCTATGCTCATGAATGGGCTACCCTTTGGTTTAACTTGCCTGTAAAATCGTTTCCCAAACAGAAAAACCACCAATCCAATCCCATTTGCAATGACACAAATCCCAAATCCTAATCCCCATCCCACATTGTCCTGAACGTACACGATGGCGGTGAAGCCGATGGCATTGGCCACATACAAAGCCATAAAATACCAGTTGAAGAAAATCCCTTGACCGCTGGGCTTGTCAAATTGCTCAGCTCCCATTGTTGCAATAGTGAAGCGAGAGCCTCCAAGCCCTAGTGAGGCTAGTATTAGTGCTGCATATAAGACTGTGTATTGAAACTTTGATGGGGTTTCACATACAAGTGATGAGCCAATTAATGCACATGGTGAAGGCCTCAAGGAAGGGATTGATGCTATAAGGGTTAACATGATCATACCCTGATCAAGGTTCAAGATCGATAAAAAAGATTATGTTAAAATAAATTTAATATTTAATAAGATTCAGACAAAAGTGATATACATATATATACATATATATACAAGCTCATTCTAAAATGAAATTCCTTATTTAAAGGTAAATAAGAGATCTCTTATGGAGTTAATTTCACATTATAATTCAAAAATAAAAACTGTTTATATTTTAAATCTCCTTTCAAGAGTTTATCTTACAAAAAATTAAATAAATCAAAAACTGTCTGACCGTTTGATTAAATGTTCATTATGTTAAAGTATACGTTTGTCAAAAATACTATATTTGTTAATTTATTTGATTAAAATTAAATATTTTAATAATTTTAAATTTGTCTAATTTTCTTCAGAGATATCTTTAAATAAAAACCTATAAAATAAATCGTTTGAATCCTCAAAATATAATATAAAACCAACTTCACGAATCTCTTAAATAAAATTATTTGAAAAATATATATATATGTCTTATATATCAATAATAATCTCATATTATCTTATTATTAATTTAAAAGATACGTTTAACATTGTCGGGATATAGTCATATAGGCGGCGCATAGCCTATTTTTGACAGTAAATATACGAGTGACCCGTGATAGGGTCCAGTTACATCAACCAATAGAAGTCACCCATCACGTGGAGGAGTACTAGCTGGCCATAGCAAATTAGCAATATTTCACTTAATCACTTCCTTCATTATTGTCTCCTTCACTTTTCAGTCACCTAACCATATATTATATATTGCTTTACACAGCCACTTTAATTAAAGTAGAAACAAAACACAGCCACTTTACTTAGCAGTTAGCAACTTAGCACTAGTAAGTAGTAAATTAGAAATTAGTGGGAATTAATAACTAAGAAAAAGTTAGTTAAATAGTTACCAGTAAAGAAATAAAAGAAAAAGTGGTGACGACGGAGAAGGAGTTGAAGAAGGAATCGGCGATGAAGGCTCCGGCAATGGGGAAGAGATTGAAGGTGCCAAACATGATGTTGTTGATCTTTGTTGCGCTGATGCTCTTCACGTTGAACTTTGTTATCAGAAATACTATGAAATTCGATCCCCAACCCCCAGCTGCTATTGAAAGACCCAAAACGCTTCCTGTATGTATTTCAATAATTAATTAAGCGCCATATTATAGTAGTAATTACGTAACAAATTAACACCACCAAAAGCAACAAAGAAAAATGTACGTGATGAGCTACATATATATATGGAGAGAGAGAGAGAGAGAGAGAGAGAGAGAGAGAGAGAGAGAGAGAGAGAACCAATAAAAAAGGGGAAGGTTATCCAGCCTCCTCGTTTTGGATCCTCTTCCTCTTCTTCTTTGGGTGTGGCAGCTTGGGAAGACAGCTTCCCTTCAAATTGTTGCAATTCAGAGGCATTCATTCTCACTCACTTAGACAGAACTACAATGTATGGAACTATATATGCTGTGATATTATATAGAAAGAGTCTGTGTCACTGTGTGGGATGTCACGTTTTGGTGATAATATATATATATATATATAGATCCCAATCTTCTGCTAGGGTTAATGTCTTTGTTATAGTTTGACTTTTAAGCCGTGTATTATAAATTTAAAAACGTGAATAAAAGAGTGATATATTTATAACATTTTAGATGTAAATAGGATTAAATTTATAATACGCGATTACAATTAAACAAATAAAAGACAACACATAATTCATTTCCCACTATGTCGACATCACACATGCATCACTTTGTTTTCATCTGTGCACATAGTAGGTTTATGCATAATTGGGAACATTAATTTCACACTTGCAATGCGTTTTTTGTGTGAGACAGAGTTCAATGAATCAAACCAAGGAAGCAATTCAACTCTCAACTCTGGACAAAAGCTGAATTTATGTGGGACATATGTTGAATGTGCGCGAGAACAGGTCAGGGTCGGTGGGTCTGTACCCTTATCATACACTTTAGTGCGTACTGCCTCTGTAGCAACAGTTGCACCACTACACTCTTTCCCGACCACTATCCAACCAAACAAATAATTCAAAGCCACTGTTTGTTTGGGAAGTATAGTAAAACAAACAAGAATTATCATACATTTTGATCTTAAATAGCTTAATTCCAGTCTCAATATTGCCTCTCCAATCGCTCTAATGAATTACAATTTACAACCACTGAATGAAAGACCAAATGCTTTCAGAATAATAGAACCAAGAAGACCCACAAAACAAACCTCTTTTTACAGTCAATGTTTCAATTTTCAATTTATTAGATCATTTTGATTACCCTTTTTTAACTTTTCCTCTCCATAATGTAATGTATGTACCAACTTTTTGGATAAACTCTAATCATCTCTTCTCACTAAAACAAAAAGGGAACATACATTCCAATGACGATATTTACAGCCTTGGCACGACGAAAATACTATTGTAAGATCGACGATCATCAAATCATATTCACAAATTGAACTGGTATGGTGAGTGTATCAGTGTATGTGGCAACAAAGTTGAGGTGGAAAATAAAATATACAAAGACCATGACATTCAAGAAGCCAGTAAGGGATTGTTGACTTGATCATGCACCCATTGATCGATAGTGCTAAAGCGAAGCAAGTGCTGATCTGTGGACAATGTCATAAAGAGAGAGAAGAATTTCAGCACCTATTAGTGCAATGATGAGCCATTCCAAAAAATCGGATTTCCTATTTTGAAGAATTTCCTGAAGAAATCGAATATTGTGCTGCCAAGGAAAAACAAATGTCACCACAATATTCACATCAGCTGAAACTTGAAAAATAGTTCTCAATATACAGGAACAAGTATTGAGGATAAAAAGCTTTTTATACCTCTACAAACTTCAACTTAAAATCAAGACTTGCAAATCTCTGAGTTAATTCAAATTCATCTCTGAGATATTCCCATATCTGAGCATATTTGGCATCCTTCCAGGCAATGTCTGATCTGTAATATCAATAAACTTTTCATAAGTTAGATTGACCGTACACAGAAACTAAAACCTAGATGATAGGGTGGAAAAAAGAAATATACACACACACATACACACATATACAGAAACTAAATAGAATTTGTCAATATTGGGATGGATTATACTTTATTGAAAGGAAATATATATTTATAAATATTATGATAGAGATCCTTCAAACTGAATCTTGAAATCACTGTCACTAAGATGCTATTTCAAAGATCTGAGTATTAATAAGACCCTCAAAGCATGTTTCCCAACACTGCCCTGTGTGTGTGTGTGTGAAAATCTTGAGAAATAAAGAATTCATCTCCAACGAAGTTTTCTACAGAGCCCCCCTTACAATATATTGCAGTAGCATAGCTTCAAAGAAATATATTTTCTGGATAAGTAAACACTTCTAAGTCAACATGTTTCTTCTTATCCACTCTTTCATTCACTTTTCCTGTCAATCTCAATCATACAGATAACATTTACTTTCATGCTACAATGGATCAATGTTCTCATCCCAAAAAAAACAAATCATCTGAGCAAACTTTTCAGATTGATAACTGCAATATTGAATTTAAAATTGCTACCTCTCAAAAAGTCCGAGCTTAAGGATCACATCAGCAAGATTAGAATTTGCCTTTCCCACCAACTGAAACAATTTTTTCCTCTTCATTTTAAATTTTCCAGTAGTTTCCATTTCCCGATTAATGTCAGTAAATTCTGCAACCATTCCATCAACCTAAAAGAAGATGCAGAGTTCTGAGCATGAATCATTGAGAAATATTTACACGAAGCTAACTTCCCAAGCTTATAAGAAACATACCTGGCGTACGTAGTAATCAAGAGCAATACTTTGACCAAGAACACTACCAATGGTACGGATTCCATCAATATTCAAATGCTGCAACATTATGTAGTCCAATCCACCTTCCATCCATGTGTCTAAAGCTGGCTTCTCTCTCACCTCATACTCTATTATTTCATAGCACAATAAAGTTGAATTTATTAAAAATGTAATTCTCAGCAATTGGAGGAAAAGAGTTCTGGAAACCATGAAGCATAAAAACAGATGATATGACAGTGCAACATTAAAAAACAAAGGTAACCAGAAAACATCAACAATGAAATTCTGCATGAATACTCAGTCAATGAAGAATTTACTTTTCTGCAAGGCAATATTGATATTTAATCTAGAAAATATTTACATGTAGGTCCAACATGTGATGGGCACCTTAATTTACTGTCACACGATGATCATGATACCTAGTAACAAGATTATGTGTGTATTTATGTTCATGTGTAGGTATATGGATGGATATCTGAGAAATAAATTGCCTTTGAGGTATTATAAGAGGTAGACCAACCAGTTACTTGACCACTAAATAGCCTGTGTGTCATCTTTTACTTCATCCATCACCTTTACCAAAGCCATTCTAAGTCCAACATAACTGTTCCAGGCAAACAAGTGCATATTTTGACACAAAATTAAAGCATGCATAAGAGAAGTGTAGGTTGACTCTAACCCTCAATATCAATTGAAGAACCCAAAATAATCTTTTCTACACCAATTTCACTATAACAAACCTAATGAATTCAAGTTTTTCTAATATCAATAAAATCACTTTTAGCTCTGAACTGTTCTACTCTTACATATTGTATGAACAATGTAATGTTAATTCTGTTAAAATGGTTTACAGAATAAAAAGATTGATAAGATACACCCAAATATTTCAATAATGGAGAACTGATGAACTTAATAAAAGATATATTTTGGATCAGGGTCTCACCATCCTTTCTCATTTCAGGTAGCAATCCTGATGCATGTTTTTCCACAATTTTCAAATACCCATCAATCTCATGTTCACGAACATTAAACAAGACAATGGAGCCATACTGAAAAACTACCATGTAGCAACAGTCACTCCCACTTAAACTAGCACCCAAACCCTGAAACAAAGAATGCATTCAACTAATTGTATCATTTATGGGCAGGTACAGAAAATTCAGGCCAAATGCAGGAAAGCAGTAGATGCACAGCACTATGGAAGAAATCAGCTAAAAAGGGTACAAGATTATCAAATATGCAATAAAGGTATTACGATCCCTTTATTTGCTAAGAAAAAAAAAATTAAAATGAGACTGCTAGTCAGAAAAAGATTTCAACCATTGACAACCTTGTCAAGTAAAATCTTGCTAATTCAATGCATTACAAGGGCAATAAGAAGAAGGTACACCTACATTGCTTAATGATTTGGGCTTGGTGGTGCACTGTGAATTCTTAATTTAGGGTGTCTTGGTTGGGCTCTTCCAGAATCAATTCATTTGCTTTCTCATTGCTCTAGTAATTTTGGTAATAAGAGGATAAATATTTTTTATTATTTTGAGCTAGTAGAGCAGTCATTCTGGATCTTAAGACAGACTTTTTGTCCATTTTATACTTGTGTAACGGACTCAATAAGTTATCAATCAGTTACAAAGGTGCTAATAATAAACAATTTATGTTTGCAGAACTAGTAAGTAATATAACATTCCATTCATATGCATAATGCTGAATCAACAAAACACAGTGTTACTGTGATGAATTAATGCAATCAATACTATTTGGGAATTTCATTACGCACCAAGCTATTCAAAGAATATGTGAGTCGCAAGCTAAATGTTATGCCATGTTGCATGCCCAACTACATCAATATATCATATAAACACCCATGCATCTAGAATTAACATTTGTGCTAAGCCGAAAAAACAAGGCTTACTTAAACAAGACCAAAATCATTGCAATCATAGAAAAAACAAGGCAAACTTACATTGTCAGAATGAGAAAGCTCTCCAAACTTAAAAACAACGTAATTAGTCATTCGCGATGTCGGAGGGATAAAATTCAGCCTGTTCTGCTCCACTAAGCTTCTTAAATCCACACTACATTCAACAAAAATATATAAAAAAAAAAATAGAAAAATTAATAAACCACAGAACTCATAAACCCTAAACAAGACCTAATTAGTACAATCATTTGCTTATCATTTTCCAAACATTTCGGGGACATTTCAATTTTGAAGCAAATAAGTACTAAATTTTAAAAACAAAAAATGCACAAACCTAGTGGAGAAGATATAGGCTCTAACAGGAATGGAGGGCTTAGCATCGGGGTCCACAGTCCCTTTGTTGCCATAGCCGACCTCCGAGCACGAGACCGGCTCGTTCCAGTCCAATGTGTCGGCAGGCGAGACCGACGAAACGCACCGCACGACAAGTAGGCTGAAATTGGAGCTGATTTTTCCGTGGCCTCTGAGACTCGGAATCGAAGAATGAGACGAAGACGAAAGAGTGGTGATTGAGTGAACAATTAGGGTTTTAGAGATGGAAGGGGTTTGAGGGTGGGGTAGGGTTGGGATTGTACGGACGGAGGAGAAGAGAAGCGTAGACGAAGAAGAAGAAGAAGAAGAAGAAGAAGACGAAAAAGGAGAGAGCGAGGGAAAGAGACGAAGGGTCCTGAGGTGGGCGTCTATGGCGCGCCGCATTTTCGTTTCGAGTTTCGAGTTGAGAGGGAAACAATGACAAACTGAGTCACTGAGGTTTTGGGGACTAGAGGTTTCTGATTTCGATTTTTCTACCAACTGTTATTTAAGTGCATTTAAATTCTCTTTTGTATTAAGATCATGCCAAATAATATAAAATATAAAAAAGACTAGAGTACATGTATATCCACTAATTATAGGGTATATTTTAAGTTGATCTACAAATTATAAAATATTTTAAATTTTCTCATTAACTATAGGGTTCATTTCAAGTTGGTCCACGAAATATAAAATATTTTAAATTTTCCCATTTACTATAGGGTTCATTTCAAATTGGTCTACAAACTAACAAAAAACATACAAAATAGTAAACAAAATCGGGTTGACAAAAAAACCGAACTGAACCGGATTATTTATATATATTATTTATTTTTTATTTATTATATAAAAGTTATATATTTATGATATTATATATTTATGAGAAGAGTAAAAATGTGAATTCCCACTACATCATTCAGTTACTTATGATATTAAAGTACATGCAATATATTTATAAGCATATTGATACTTGAAATATACTAATTTATTAAATTATAATTGGTTTTCTACACCATAACCTTATACACTAAATCATAAATTCTGAAACCTTATACCTTAAAAATTAACCCTATACTCTAATAATTTTAGTATATAAATTATAAATTATAGTTTTTGACTTTTAATAATATGTTTACAATATAGAAACTATAAATTATATAAAATATAAACTAGTAAAAAAAATGTTTAAAAAATTAATATGTTTATATTGAAATAGAGACATAAAATAATATCTTTAAAAAAAATGATATATAAAATATATTTAATTTTATAAATTATTATATTTCAAATATCAGTATATCTATAAATATATTGCATGTACTTAAATTTTATAAGTATTTAAGTGGGATAGTGGGAATTTATACTTTGACTCTCCTCATAAGGTTTGAACCTCAATATGTACAAAAAACACCGTACATATTTTTTATTCAATATATATCACTTTTTATATAATATAAATTATATAAATATATATAAATAATCCGGTTTGGTTCGGTTTTTTTGTCAACCCGATTTTGTTTACCATTCTGTATGTTTTTTATTAATTCGTGGACCAACTTGAAATAAAACTTATAGTTAATGAGAAAATTTCAAATATTTTATAGTTCGTGGATTAACTTGAAATGAATCATATAGTTAATGGGAAAATATGAAATATTTTATAGTTTGTGGACCAACTTGAAATGGACCCTATAGTTGATGGATGTAAATACATTTGAACCTAAAAAAAATATAAAGGGAAAAGTTTGTGCACAGCGTCTTACTCTCACACTATCATGTAATATTAATAATTCACATAATAATATAAAAAAACAAAAAATTTATTTTTTTAAGATATAATATTAATAAATATACATATATTATAAAGTAAGTAGATTAGTAACAGCGCGTGCTAAAATGATAGTGACATGTAAAATTTTTTTGTTTATTATATATACATCAATACATGTCATAAGTTTATAACATAAGTGGAGTAGTAATGCCACTTGGCAAAGTGACGGTCACATCAGAAAATTATTCATTAGAAACAAATTTATTGGTCATGACTCGTGAGAGTAAACAAATAAGGCAACTGTCTCGGGTCCCTATATTTTATTAAAAAATATAATATAATAAAATCAAGTGAATGTATATGAAAAATTAAGAATCTCATTTTAACGGCTGGTTTTGGTCCCTAAAATTTCAAGGCCGGCCTTGATTTTGATATCAAAAGGAAACTACGTATTTATGCAATCATGTTAAGTAATTAATAATCGATCTGTAATGCGCTAATTTTAATTTAGATTCAAATTGTGTCATCAAGCCATACTGAAAACTACCACCCTACAACTGCATCGAGTACTTGATGATGGTTGTATATTAGTTGCATTCATTATTGGGAGCTCGCACTCATTGAATGATTGGAAGGAGAGTTTATTGAGAGTTAGTGCTTTTGTGATGGTGCGTTCGTTGTGCAACTTGTACATGAGTTTACCATAACTTCTCTCTATTTATGCGTACGATTCAAGCAATGTTGGTGTATCAAGTTAAGCTATAATTTATAAGCATATAAAATTACCCAGGTTTTGATTATCAAATATTTGGATTATGCAAGTTTCTAAGGGAACTACAAGGCAAGCCTTTCAAATCACCATAACTAGACTTGAGCTGTAAATAATGTTTCAATGATTCGGGTATGTATGGGTTAAAGGTTGAGCGTAAGAATCCAACTACCACTTTTCTGTTTAGTTTGCAACTTGGATGTATTAGATGGGATGAAGTTGACCCAACAAGACAGACTAGCAAAAATAATTGAATCCAAGCCTTCTGGCCCTTTGGTCATGCAAGTTTGGATCACAAGGTTGCGTTTGGACTAGTTTCAATATCATAATTAACTTCCATGCAAGTTTAAATAAAGTCAAGCATATAAGAGAAAAATTTGTGTACGATGTGTCACGTATCTTGTACGTGTATGAGAGACCGACACAGTGCGCTGGCAAAGCATACACAAGTTTCTTTCAAGCCATCTAGTTGGGTCTCAATTAGGGTGGGAGCTATTTGTGGGCTAATCAGAAATATATTTCGGGCTCCACCAATGTTTCAATTGATCATGGTGGTCAAATCATTTCCAATCTATGTAAATGCAAAGATAATTGACAAAGCCTCTTTTGCACTGAAGCTCATATACAACAGCTACAAAGGAAGAGGTAGATAGTACATAGCAAGCTATGTTTTTTATAATATGAGACACACATCCAAAACGAAAACATCGATCTCTATTCTCTGCACAGTACACAGACTGAAGTGTTTAGTCAGTTGTGATCTGCTCGCCTAGCCCTTTCTAAACCACTATTACATGGTCGGAAAAGGAAGGCAGAAATTGTAGGCAGAATAGTTGGGTTGGAGGTTTGGTGGAAGCTGGTTATTAGCTGATGGTATCGGAGGTGTAGTAGGAGCTATGGAAGATGATGAGAATCCTGATGATGCTGCAACAGAGAACACTGGCATTGGGGTCACATTGCTGCTGTTTCCATGAATTTGCCATGCCCAATTTGTAAATCTTGGTGAAGAAACTGCTTGGGGGACTACTCTCTGGTGATGATCTGTAACCATTTCCTGCACCCACCAAAAGTTTAATCAAACACATATAACATATATGACTTAGTGTCAAGTACTGATCACCGCTAATTTTGTGTTGGGTTCGTGTCGTGTTATCTTGTCACCCTAACCTAACCACTCTGTACTCTTAAATAAAGAGAGGACAATGATAATTACTTTCATTGCAGAAGTAAAGCACTTATAATATAAAACAAACAATGTGGTATTGACACAGATGAGAAGTAGTAGTAGTAGTACCTCATGTTTTTGTAAGAAACCAGGATATATCCCAGAATATATGGCAGGGTGTTTGGACACCATTGCTAGAACATGAGCTGGTTGTCCACCCACAGGTCCAGAAGCAGAGCCATTGCCCTGTAAATCCCATTGTCAACAACTATATAATAAGAAATACATGCATTGAAAAGTACCTTTACTTCAAACCCAAAAAGAAAGAGAAAAAAAAAAATTAGGAAACTAAGAAACATTACCATTGGCCTCTCCTTGTTGGACATTTCAAAAGCATTGCCACCAAGTTGAAAGCCCCCCAGATTGCCATTCGCCTTTTGACCATTAGAAGGCTGAGAAATCCCAAGGCTCAGATCAAGATTGTGACCCCTGCCTGCATTTACAGCAAAAACCAAATTCATTGTATGTATGACAAAATCAATAAGAGAAACAGACATTGGTTTCATTTAGTACCTTCAATACTGGCATCTAAGATGATCTCCCCTTCATAAGTACCAGGGTCAAAGTTGGCAACTCCTTCCCTTCCATTGCATTTGATCGCCGGCGGCGCTGCCTTCTCAAAGACCCTGAATTGAGAAAAACAAAAGAGACATTTATTTTAGATTAAAGAATATAAGTTTAATTTGTGCCAAGGAAAATGAATATTCAACAAGGTCTAAGAATGTAGCCATAAAGGGTGTCTGAAATATAGCTTCAGTTAAAAGGGGTGGTTCAGTTCTCACTTTTTCCCAAGAAACTGTCCCCTTCCAGTTTCCCATTGACCACATTTGGGCAGGGTTACACCTCTGTATTTCGAGCTCGCACGTGAGGCTCCATTGCTTTGGCGACGAAGCACGTGCACAAATTCTTCTTTGTTCAGATGCCTCATCTGCAAATCATTCATAGTATACAGCTTAGTAAGGGATACAAATTTCAAAAAACTCACAAATTTCAAGTAATTAGTCCTATTAGTCGACCTGTTTCATATCTTCCTCATAGTCGCTTAAGCTAAAATTGATATCAGCATCAACTCCCCTAAACTTGATTGCAGCCCGATCATATGCTCTGAAAAGTGAAAAGCATTAGGCCCCAAGTGAGCAAAACTTAACAAAGTAAGCAAGAAAACCAAACCAAACCAAATATGTTCCTCAGAAAAAGTTGATCAGCATATACACTCACTTAGCAGCAGAATGAGCAGTGTCAAATCCACCTATATAACAAAACCCAATTCAATTTAGATCCAAGACCTCAAAACCATGAAACTAATTCCCTCAAAAGAGCATAGTCATGAATCATGATGATCATCTACTTACCTAAATACACCTGCTTCCCACAATCCCTTCACATCAAACAAAGAAAGAAATAAAGTAATTAAAATCATTGAACAAAATCAATGAACCATTTAAGCATGATAATTGATGATGATGATGATGCATCTATCATTGATCACAAGCACACAAAACGCACCATATATGCGACTCCCACCGCCCGGTCCTCCGGTAAAACGTAACGCCCCGGTACTGAGAACTCCGGGATCTCGGCCCCCGGCGACTTTTCCTGGGCTGCGGCGGCGGCGGCGGCGGCTGCTGACGTGTCTGCTGTTGCTGCTGCATAATTCTCAGCTCTGCCTGCCCAACGGAGTCAGCAAACGACAAGTTCAGCCACTGAGGCCTCGGCGACGACGACAGTCCGAACCCACACTCTGCCTCCTTGCCTCCGGTCACCGGAAAAAGCGACCCTGTAGCCAATTCCGGCGACTGGGTCTCCTCTCTCGCCCCATAAGCGTTGCAGAGGCCGTCTTTCTCTTTCTTCAGGATGTCGAAGATGTACGAGGAGGTGGTGTTGGAGGAGTCTTCGTCTGCGGCATTGCTCGGAGTTGGAGCTTCTTCGGCATTGACGACGGAGGAGTTTGAGGTCCCGGAGTCTTCTTCCATCTGCGGGAGCTTCTCGGCCTCCAAAGCTTTGG
>QANW01000662.1:0-16819 GCA_003254865.1 Dryas drummondii
ATCCTTTCAATGGCCAAGATCAAAAGCCTGGTACAATCCTGGTAGAGAGACCCTGGCAGAGGATCCTTATCCAAGATGCTTGAGCTGCTTTATTTGCCAGTCTATTCATTTTGCTGAAAGATGACATTATTCTCTTGTTTGACAATTTACTTGTCAATTTTAATCGTATATGTAACAAGATTTTGTCTACTTAATGATTCAGATTGTCTGCTGCGATGAGTGAAAAAAAATAATGGCTATCAATCTCCAGATTTCAAATTCTTATGCCAATGGGATCAATTTGCTTGTCATCAACTCTGTGCTATAAACAACATTTCAGACAAGAGGATGAGTTACATCAATTTCAAGCTTATTTATGCATGTGGGTTCATATGAAAGTTTCATATCACATTTACGTAGAGTGCAGAACCCATCCATATATTATAACTTATAAGGGTAGAACTTTGAATTGCATGTGATATAGTTCCACAAAATCAGAGAGAAATTAGGAATATATTCCTTATAAATTATACAGATCCCAACGATGCTTATATTAGATTTAGATACATAAAGGGATGTTCTGACAAAAAATATATATATATATACATATAAGGATGTGTACGTTTCATACACAATCAGTAGTGCTAGATATACCATATTTTTATACCATAATTTTATACTACCTTATGTGGCAACTTACATGCCATTCATACATTGGATACTAAAAAGTAAAAATAAAAACCCAAAAAAGAAAAGAAAAATTATGTCCAATAAAGTAATGACACGTGAGATGGTATAAAAATGTGGTATAAGAATGTGGTAAGTATAGCATTATTCATACACAATAAACCAAATTCTCATATTATTACAAATGTGAGAATCTTTAGGCAATACAATCTGATATGTGGCCCTGACAACCAAAATAAATTTGAAGGATTATTATCCTAAATAGATCAAAAATTTAAATAAATAACACTATCACCTTTTTTTGTAATGAATGAAACTTAGTAAATAAAATTGAGAAATTTAAATTATTAGTCAAAATTTATGTCATTTAAACACATTTAATCATTTTTGTAAGATTTATAAATATGATCGAGTATGAATTCTTCTCAAGAACTACTCGACAAGATTCGAACACTCGTCAAGAAGGTTGGAGCGCTTGTTAAGAAATCTCCAGTACTACTAGCACAGTAGCACCCGAGGGCTATATTTCCAAAATTCCAAAAAAAAAAATTGCTAAAATTTTTTAATAAAAACAAAAGCGGACTGGTTTTAAAAATTTCCCAATAATTTAGTGAGTGGAGCATTTGTCTTTTTTTTTTTTTGGTTAAATTCTAATTTTACGTAGTTAAATAAAATTAGAGAGTTAAAAAAGAAATTAGGGATTAACGTGCAAAACTTGGATTTGAAATAGACAGAGCCGGTGACCCTTGACCCTCTCTCTTTATATTTTAAGAGCGTGGCGTGGTTTCAAAGCAGCTGTTCGCTAGAAGAAGACTCCAATAACACCAAAAGCAAATCAAAGAAACCTCAACAACATCAACAAGATGTCGTGGCAAACGTACGTAGACGAACACCTGATGTGCGAAATCGAAGGCAACAACCTCTCCGCCGCCGCCATCATCGGCCACGACGGCAGCGTTTGGGCCCAGAGCGCCACTTTCCCTCAGGTTTCATTTTCCTCTTCTTCTTCTTTCAATAAATAGATTAATGTTTAAACCCATCTTGCTTAAAGCTTAAAACTTTGATTTTGGGTGATTCAAAGTTTGATTCACTGAATAAACTAGTTTGTGTCTGGTTATTAGCTCTTTAACTGATGTATTTTGGGTTTTTCAATCAAATCACATCTTTGGATGGATGCATAGATAGTGTTTGATTATTGTTTTGGTTATTGTTTGTTTGACATAGTTGAAGCCTGAAGAAGTAACTGGCATTATGAATGACTTTGCTGAACCCGGTTCACTTGCTCCAACTGGGTTGTATCTTGGGGGCACAAAGTACATGGTCATCCAAGGAGAGCCAGGAGCTGTCATTCGAGGCAAGAAGGTAGATTAACCACAATCCACATGCATAATTTATGCCTATGCATTTTAATTTTTTGATTTTCATGGTTTTAGTCTGAGTTTTTGGTCACTTCAATTTCAGGGGCCTGGTGGCGTTACTGTGAAAAAGACCAATCTGGCTTTACTCCTTGGCATTTATGATGAGCCAATGACTCCTGGCCAGTGCAACATGGTTGTTGAAAGGCTTGGTGATTATCTCATTGATCAGGGTCTATAGTCACCTTGGTATGTATTTTTCTTTTTGGGGTCTACCTTTTAGGTTTCTGAACAAGTTTGCATGCATCTACTCACCCTGTTTCTGGAAATGTTTGGTTGCAGTGAAACAACTACATGTATCAATAGTGGTAGGAAACTGGTGTGGAAACAAGAATTGGTGCTTGAGAAATGATGATATTATGGTCTTTGTCTAATTGTCTTTGTGTCCTCCTTTGAAGAACAGTATTGTATGATTTTCAAGTCAGCTACTTGTCCACTGGATTTCAGTAAATGGATGTGGCAAATTGATTTGCATAAAGTTATAAATACTCTCCTCTGCGCGTACTTGCATATGAGTATTTCATTTTTAGGCTGTGCAGTTGCTAGTTGGTACTTTTTTTTTTTTTTGATAAATCCTGTTTTAACTTGGATAAACTAAAACCCTTTAATCATCATAGCTTGTAGCATACAGGAGATCATACCTACTTTTATGTGCTTGCTCGAATAATGGTATGATGTTTGTGTTGTACCCTTGGATTCAGGGGAACTTGTAGCCATGTTTGTACCGAACCGATGAAATCTGCAAATACGAAAGTTAAAAATTTCCATAGCATTGTTTCTTAGAAGTGTACCTTACAGTAATGGTCATGGTGGTAATGGGAGTTACAGTTAAAGTAATGAAGCTGTAGGATAACTCCAACCGAGTTTGAAAATTTGAGAATTTATGGTACTTGAATAGTTCATCAGATCTATCAAAAGAATTATATCAATCAAAAGAGAGCAAGGGTAGGTGCTTGCACTTCAAAGTTTTAGGATTGAAAGTTTGAAACCCACATTGGATATTTTATCTCACAGAGATACTGAATCGTCCTCCCAATTGAGATGTGAAGTTCAACCATCAGATGCTGCAACTTTTTTGGTTCAATCTTAAGCCTCCATATGTGCAAATTTATAATTTCATGTTCAGAAGATCAATCACTAATTCACTATCATACAAAACTTGGGGAGCAGATTGATATACAGCAGATACTATCTTTCTCATGCAAAATGCATGGAAGCAAAAATTTTCAAACCAACACCACTCCCTGCAATACACAGAATCACCATTTTCTGGTCTCCATGGCAAAATATCTACGGCTTTAAATATTAAGCTGCTGAGCCATGGTCAGCTTAAGGAAAGAAATGATATCAAAGTCACAAGAAGGCAACCGAAAATCCATGCTGGAACACCATTCCGTATGGTGGATGAAGACGTTGAAGATATTGCTGTTGTATTACTCGCTACAGTTTTGTTGCTCCTGTATGAAAATTGCAAAATATGAAAAACTGGGTAAATATGGAGTGCCAAATTGATAAACAAAATTTGGAACTAGAATTGTCGCATACATAAAACTTACCCAGCAATCAGATAGATGCAGTTGTCATAGCCTGCACAAATGAAGTACGATTAGTTTTTGGTGACTCCTCTTAAAGGAGATACTCAAGCATACTCAGCAACTTGTACACAGAACTGACTTATTATCTAGGTTTGTATATGCATCTGACACTTAGATGAAATCCACTAGTAAAAACGAGAGTAAAGAAATATGGTTTGAAAGCATCTCTGTGTACATACTTGGGTTCTTATTGACTTTAATCCCAGTCCCTCCAAAACTGCAAGCAACATCAGTAGCCCCATTTTGCTGGTAATAACTGTTGAACGCAAACGATGCATGAGACACTGTAGTATCTGGCTCAAAACAAGGCTGGCTAGGCTGAATAGGAGTACAGTCCACATTCCCAGAACCACAAGCCCAATCTAAGGCATTCTGCAAGTCAATTTCAGAAGCCTTAGTTGAAGCAATGCACCATGTTGTCCCATTTGAACTGGTAACATTAGCCTCTGTAGTCATATCCACACCACTTTTTCCAGTGAAATCCAGGCTGTAGACGCTTGTCTGGTCCGGATAAAATAGCCCCCAGTTCCTCTCAGATTCCAACCCAGGCTTCCTATTTTCATTGAACAAAGAGAAGATATAAGTATCCAGCTTCTCCCCAGGCTTTGCAGGAGTACCAGTGTTATTCAGGACATGGCGAATCAGATTAGTATTGTAAGTTTGGGCATTATCCGGAGTAGCAGCTGTCTCTTTAGGTGATCCTTTTGAAGGCCAGCCTGTCTCAGTGACCATGATTTTGATTGTTCTGAAATTCAGAGCCATCAGCGCGTAATATAGAGCATCAATCTGAGCATCAAACATGTTAGTGTATAGCAAACCAGTGTTTGGATCAATGACTTCTGAGGATGCCTGAAATAGAGCGTAGTCGAGAGTGACATTGCTTGGGGAATCTCTGTAAGCATAGTATGGATATATATCAATCATGAAGGGTGATTGGTTTTCGGCAAGAAATTCCAACATAGGTTTCAGGAAAAAGGCATGGCTACTATTAAAAGCCCCTGCTGAGGGAGGGAATGATCGGGACAGAACACCAAGGGAATGGGTGGTTGATACTTTAATCCTCTTATGCAGACCAACTTTTTTCAGGGCTGTGAGGACATTTTTCATGGCAGGCACTAGTAGGGCAGACGTATTACTGGGGCTCTCAGTAACTTCAGCTCCAACAGTTATGTATGTGATCTTTGTAGCTGGGTAGTAAGGCAGGATGCTGTTCTTAAGCCAGGTGTCTGCATTGGATTGGAACTGGGAAAATGGCAACAAGTCTGAATTTGGAACCCCAATCATAAGTTCAATGCCAGTGTTTGCAAAGGCTTTGAGGACCTGTATGTTGGAGTCATAAAGCCTAACATACTTAATGTTATGAAGCTGAACAAGCTGTGCCGCTTTGTCAGGTGTAGGAAGGTCATCAGCATCTCTTCCATAGCAAATTCCAACAATGCTTCCTCTGCAAAGATCTGCCACAAAGATTAACAAGATTCAAACAAATGAATAAACTTTGAAGAAATGGGTTAACCAATGGGCACCAGCAAACTGGCAAGTGACTCAAATATGCAAACACCAAAAACATTGTAGGACCGTCAAATGGAGAGTGAGTCGTCTCCAGCCAAGGCCTACCACTAAAAACATACATATTACCAAGTCTCTTGGTAAAACTCATTGTGAATTAAATAGTTTCAAAAGATATTACTCTGAATAAGGGCTTCAAGAATCATGGCTTCCTCTTAAGAGTTAAAGCCATTTTCTACAATGATTACAAAAAAACAGCAAGCATGCTACATCAACAATGTACCCTATTGAATGCTTAATAACTTCAACTTAAAGAGATAAAGAACACAGTAAACAAACAGATGTGCCCCTTCTCATACATAAAAATTGAAGATTATCCATTTGACCATAGTATATTATAATATTGTTTACGGCCAAAGTAGAAAGGGTCCCCAAACTCAATAATAGCAGTATAGCTGTCCATCAAATGGAAATCCGAAATCCCCACCAACTTGACAAAAATACAGATGCAGACTTAGCAGGGCACTACTGAAGAAAATCATTAATTTAGCATTGGCCCTTTAGAACCAAGATCGGTAAGCTTCCAAATTAAGCATATTTGGCTACCATAATATATAACTCAACTAAATATACCCAGAAAAGTTTTATAAAAATTAGAGCATTTGATTGCTGGGCTAAACTTAATAACAAAAAGAAATTATATATGTGAACCTTGGAGCTATCAGCTAAAAAAATATGTTAATTTGGAGGTATCAGTTAAGTAAGCTAAGACAATAGTTAGTCTCCGACCCATTATTCCTTAAGAAAATATATGAAAGAAAGCTGAAAATGTGTGTGTGTGTGTGAGAGAGAGAGAGAACCCAAATGGCCAATAATGTAGCAAAAGTGGTAACTTGCAAGAAAACACACCGACATTTGTTTTTATTATGTGTATCTGTTTGGGTTTGGTCTAGAAAGCTTAGTCTTACTTAGTCTTACAGTTGATAATCAGAGTGTCAGAGACCATTACTTTAGAAAAACAAAGATCCAAGTTGGGCAAACTTGAAAAATCACTTGGAGTACAAAGAAATCTAAGCTTAAACATATCAAACACCATTAACATCGAAGTATCGAACCCCATTGCACATTAAAGAGAAAGAAACAAAAAGACAGAGATAAAGGAAGAAGAAGAAGAAGAAGTAGAAGAAACCAGAAAGAGACACAAACCCAAAAGTGTAAGCAACAGTGAAGTGGCAAAGATAAGCCTGAACCCCCTTGCCATTGCTCTCTCTCTCTCCCTTTCTTGCTTTCTCAAACAGCTCCTCTACTCCTTCCTCTGGCCTCTAAGCTAATTAATCTTCAACGTTCTTGTTGTAGATAGTAACGGCTCCTAAATAAGCTCCTTTTGCTTTCTAAAAGCCTTTTTCTCTATGTGTGTGTTTTGCTGAGCTCAGAGCTCGAGAGTGAAAGCTCTTAAGCTTAAGCCAAAACACTTGGTAGAACTCAAATTAGAGGTCTATGTACGGCACAGGCTTTAGAGTTTTTAGTGCTTGTGTCAGGGACACAGAAGAGATTGTCAGCAGAAGGTCCGGACTTGAGCAGTTGTTTATGTAATCTAGTTTATTCAAAGGCCTCGGTTCCGGAACTTTGCATGTCTGTGCTGTTCCCCACAATATTTATATGTACAATTGTACTACTGCTACTGTTGCCTTTCAGTGTCTCACTGGTTATAACTTACTGCACGCCACATGAACGGTTAAAATATTACAATATACAAATATTGCACCAAAACAAATCTTTGTTTCTTACTTTCTGGATTTTGGTCTGCTATATATATGCCCCACCTTTTGCGAAATGGAGTGAAAATCTAAGGTAAATCTAGGAGAATTACCTTTGCTACAAGTTATGTATCTACCATCTACTCTAAGATTTTCAAGTTTCATCTACAATATAGGAATTATTCATCATATCATGCATTCTCCACCCGCGCGCAGTGCTGATACATAAAATTTTAGGGAAATTTTTAAAAAACCGACTTCAACTTTGTCTTATGTTTCAATTTACAAATGAACATGGGTTGTACTAATCTGTTTTCTTAATTTTATTTTCAATGCCAATATGATACTTCTGTCAATTAATTTGTAAAATTGTCCAAAAGTGATTATATTTTACGCACCTGATTACTTTTTCAGGGATAAATACATCATTCTACAAGTAATACAAATACAAATAAATCAAACTACTTCATGTACGTGGCCTTTTTCTGAACGAAAAATATAAGCGGACTAACGAAATGAATAAATTAGCTTAAGAATTAAAGTTAAGGGGGCACGTTAATACAACTCATAATACGTATCCTAAATTAACGCATGGGTGAAAGTTTAAGTCATTCTTAAAAACATTTCCAGAAATTATATTAAAATTCTTAATCAAGTAATGCTACTTGTAACATTTCTAATTTACTAAATAATTTTAACGCAGATATCAGATTTTCCATCTCTTAGAATGAAGCATGTGGAACTTCAATATCATGAATCAATTTGGCCAGTCTCTTGCTTTCAATGTTGCAAGTCGGCCCAATGTTTGACTAGGCTTGGGTTAGCCCACTCAGCATACAAGGCCCGAGCTAATTTTATGGGCCTAGATACTTAACGTGATCACATACAACAATGATACACTTACCATATTTTTATACCATAATTTCATATTATCTTACATGGTATTCATACATTGGACACTAAAAATTAAAAAATAAAACATAAAAAAGAAAAAAGAAATACCCTTCCCACATATCTTCAAACTCAACTGAAACAAATTGTATCAATAATGCTAGTTGTCCTACATTTTTTTTCCTACATTTGTATCTCACCTGATGTGTCATTACTTTATTGGAAGAGTATTTCTTTTTTATTTTTTATGTTTTAGTTTTTAATTTTTAGTGTCCAATGTATGAATGCAATGTAAGATGGTATGAAATTATGCTATAAAAATGTGATAAGTGTAGCATTGTTGCAAATTGTATTTTATTGTATTATGTATTATTATTACAACGGAAAGATTACAAAAAGAAAATAAATAAATAAATAAAACTTGTTATTATATAATTTTCGCGGTCTCGACGGTTTGAATTGCATTGTTCTACTTTCAGGCAGTCAACTCCTCAACCCCATGTCCATAAAAATTGAAAAAAACAATCTCAATCTCTCTCTCTCTCCTCTACTCTGCCATTGAAACCCTAGCTAGCGACCAGTCCAAAACCCGACACCACAATTCCACAAAGATGAAGATAAAGACGCCATTGAAGCAACTCAAGCTCTCTGTTCCCGCTCAGGAAACCGCCATCACCAACTTCTTGTGAGTAGTAACTCCATTTGTAAAGGAAGTGACTTTTTCAATATTGAAAAAAATTGTAGATTTTTGAAACCTTGTATCTTTCCACTACTAGCTGAAAGTATTTATAATTTTAGGTTATCAGTGTATATGGAAAATTCATAATTTGGTACTTGATAGGAAACCACCATAATTTGGGGACTTGATAAATTTGATTACCTAATACTATTAATTAGTTTCCTTAAATCGCCTTTTTGTTAGTGGCAATTCTCTCTTTCTATTTAGGTTTGTGGATCTATGAAAATGTCCCTGCTTTTGTAACCAAAAAAAAAAAAAAATCGGGCTCTATAAATTACAGTGCTTTATGTTGTTGAATTTCAGGACTGCTAGTGGTACATTTCACGATGGCGATCTGCTTCTAAACCAGAAAGGGTTGCGGCTCATATCTGAAGAGAAGGAGGCCCGCGTAAGTTTTAATCTAATTACCATAAAAGGAATTGAACCCATTTTTATTTTACATTGATGTTGAAGAGTTCTATTTTCAATTACCAATTATCAATCTTCTTCATCTGATCCTCATTTCTATGGCATATTAGTTTTGCCCCAGATGGGCTTAATAGTCTATTGCCACTTGACCATTTGGTATATTTCTCTTCCAATATGGGTCTTTAGGAGTGATCGAATTCAGAGACTTTGTGGTTTCCTAGGAACTTGGGTGATGAGGGATAGTGGCATAAGAAATTAGTGGCTAGTGCTTCATTTTGTTAATCTTCGAATTGCAGAATCCTGACCAGTAAAAGATCAGGAAGATCATGGAAAGGAGTTGCTTTTGCATTTGACTCTTTCAGTGTTCTTGGGTGGTTTTTTGTTTTCAATTAAAATGTCTGAAATTGTCCATCCAGCCCATTAGTAATAAAGTGCGTAAATCATATGCTTATGGATAAACCTCTGAGGATTGATCTCTCATTTTTAAGTTAGCAAAGTTGAATTCTCATGTTTGTGTGTATTTTTGCATGCTGCCATGAACACATGCTCGATATTCTCGTATTTTGATGTATATTTTGGCTATTATATGCACAACTATGTTGTTGTTAATGTTTTCATAATATTTTTTTCCCTTTCTTACTATATTGTCTGTAGCCCCATTTATTATTATTATTTTTGATTGCCTTTTTTGCTTATTTGAACAGCCTTCTGACAGCAAGGAGCTCAATTTTGAATTTTCATTGGAAGACCTTGAGACTATCAAAGTCATTGGGAAAGGAAGTGGTGGTGTTGTACAACTTGTTCGTCATAAATGGGTTGGAAACCTATTAGCCTTGAAGGTCATTATACTAGCAACTTTCTTACCTTCTTCGACTTGCCTCTATTGTGTTCTGTCAATTTATCTGTTTCTTCTGTTATGCAAATTTATATGGCCCTGTCTCAAAGTGATGCGTTATGCATATTAGTGCGAGTTATGTAGTGGTGAAAGAGGAAGGGAAAACAAAAGCTCTCTGTAGTTCCGTTTACTACTTCTAGTTTGGTGACTCTTTAAAATTAAATTTCAAAACGTTGATGGAGGTTATGGAAATTGTTTTAGTAAAGACTTGGGTAGATTGTAATCCTCATTATCCATTTTTCTCTCTCATTCTAATACTTGTATTCACATCTTTCTCTTACCTCAGATATAATTGTGGTTCTTCTTTTCAGTTCAGTGTTACATATGATAAATATCTGACATAATTAGGATATTGCTCTTATAGTTCAGGAAGTTAGATAAGTGTGTATTACTAGGAATTCTTTTCTGTTATGCTTTACAGGTCATCCAGATGAACATACAAGAGGAAATTCGTAAACAGATTGTGCAGGAGCTGAAAATAAACCAAGCAGCACAATGTCCACATGTGGTGGTTTGTTACCACTCCTTCTATCACAATGGAGCCATTTCTCTTGTGTTAGAATACATGGATCGTGGATCTCTTGCAGATGTGATCAGACAAGTTAAAACAATTCTTGAACCATATCTTGCAGTCGTTTGTAAGCAGGTATATGAGCTTATCACTTTTTAATTAATTGTGTAGCCTAAAATCACTTGCAATGTTTTGAAGAAAAAGAAGTCATTTGTTCCCCTGAGCTAAAAGATCTATACTTGTGCATCAGGTTTTACAAGGTCTTGTCTACTTGCACAATGAAAGGCATGTAATACATAGAGACATAAAGCCATCCAATCTGCTAGTAAACCACAAAGGGGAGGTGAAGATTACTGATTTTGGTGTGAGTGCTTCACTAGCTAGCTCTATGGGTCAAAGAGACACTTTTGTTGGTACTTACAATTACATGTCGGTAAGTGACGGTCTGTCTCTCCGTTTTCTATTTTTTTCACATGTAATACATTGAATTGGCTGGTTTTTTTCATCTTTGCTCTGGAGCTCAAACTATTGTCTTTGTTTTCAAGCTTAGTGCACGCTACAGATAAATGCAGAATATGAATTATGAAACCATGATATTAATTTCTCTTTCAGCCAGAGAGAATTAGCGGGAGTACTTATGACTATAGCAGTGACATTTGGAGTTTGGGCTTGGTAGTACTTGAGTGTGCTATCGGGAGGTTTCCTTACATGCAATCTGAAGATCAACAAAGCTGGCCAAGCTTTTATGAGCTTTTGGAGGCAATTGTGGAAAGCCCACCACCTACTGCCCCAGCAGATCAATTCTCCCCAGAGTTCTGTTCATTTGTGTCTGCCTGGTAATCAGTTATTTGCATGCATTCTTCACCTTTTATATATCTAACTGCAATGCGACTGCTTATATTCCTCATTGCATTTGCAGCATACAGAAGGACCCTCGAGACAGATCATCATCTTTGGACCTTTTGGTTAGTAAGCTGTTTTTTTCTTTTTCCTTTTCTAATATATGAATTTTTTGCTTCAGTCAGCAATTTGATACCAAATTCACTTTATCCTTTCAGAGTCACCCCTTCATCAAAAAGTTTGAAGACAAAGACATTGATCTTGAGATTCTGGTGGGTAGCTTGGAACCTCCTGTAAATTTTCCTAGATAGTTTATCCTGAAGTGTAATTTTGAGGATGTAATGTTTTCATTCATATGTACGGGTGTTAAGTTTTGATCAAACATAACACTAATACTCTTGTAGTAACTAAGCAGTTCGAAGAATTTACAATGAGCAACTTGATGAGAAATGCTCATCTTATTGGTGCTGCAATGTAATTTTTCATTACTACTCTTTGGTGCTACAATTTATGTGGTTCATCATATAGTCATGAAAAAACATAGAGCTGGAAGATGTGAAAGCATTCCTACTGATATATGGTTATTGGTTTTCATTTTTACACAGTTAGAATGAAATCTTTATACTTAATAAGGTCAATGTTCAATCCATGCTTGTGAGGTAAAGGAGTCCCTCTATCATTTAAATTTCCCCAAACAATTTAAAATCCCAATTGCAAAAAAAAATTCAGACATGTTGGTTGTTGGTACTGTGATGAACTAAAGGTGCCAAGCTGCATATGTCCACCATAACAAGATGACGTCGGTGAAATCATATTGATTTTCATTTCATATTTAAATACCCTTTTCAAATTTTAGCTGGAAGAATATAATGAATGGCAGAGGTTATTTGGGGATGTGGTTACCGAAGAAGAGGAACAAGTGATACAGATAGGGGTGGTGGAGCCGGCAAGGTATGTTTCTGTGGGCTTTATATAAAAAACCATTAAATTATATATACAAGATTCAGAGGTCCAACATATTAGAAATTGGCATTTGGCAATTGTCAATTTGGCATGGATAAGATTACAAAAATCAACATGGTAATGGTAGCAGTAGGAGCAGCATGTGGTGGCCATTTGAGTGCCCATCAAAATACCAACCAAAATCCAATCATCATGACCTGTGCTTTAGTCAACCTCCTTATCCAAATTAAATAAATAATAAACAAATCTTATAATTTAAACTAGACTTAGCCCCCTGTTTTATTTTTCTTTTTTCTTTCTATGAAAAGTAGCACATTGAATCTCGACGTGGGTTAATAGCTAGTACTTATTATTATGGCACAGTATCTTTTGTGACTTTGTCCTTCCAGGACTTTCATTATATTAATCTTTTTATGGATTAATTTTAAATTTGGGATTAATCAATATTGTTAGATTTAAAAACCATAATAATGATGTGCATGAACATTGAGCCCCAATGGCGTAATGTTCACCCATGACTAAGGAAGCTTTCAAAGAGGGAAATTTCAAGGTCAAAGGACAAAGAAGGAAGCAAACATAACCAAAGCTAGCACAAGCATTGCCCAACTAAGTACAGAGAAACAGGGTTTTTCATGGTAAAACTTGTGTCAAAGACAAATGAAATTTGTACCCATTTCAACTGTGAAAATGGAGACAAATTGAACTATTTGGACTGTACCCCATTACAATGTATGCAAAACAAGACTTGTTGAATTATACACCCATATACGCCAAAAATCATAAGGGTTTCTGTTAAATTTAAACGATTCCCATTGCCTCTGGAGATTTTACTGGTCGATGCCTTTGAAACCCTTTTTTCTATTTTTTTAATTTTTTATACTTTGATGCCTTGAAACATGAAAATATGGAAACCTGTCACGGCTTTATGGGGCAAAGGTGCCTTAGATGGTGACCTCAGTTTCAACCAGAGAGAGAGAGAGAGAGAGAGAGAGAGAGAGAGAGAGAGGGTGACTCAGATAGTCAGATATGGATGTCTTCAAATTTAGACCTTATCCTCTTTTCTAGTAATATGGGAAAGCAAATAAATTTAGACCATAAGGAGGTGATAATGACAAAGTTTGGGATAAAGCGTTATAGACAAATAAATATAAAAAATAGTAACAGAGAATAGAATAGTCAGTGACTCAGTGTTATCCATTTCTTCATTATAACAAACGTAACACCACCAAGTATTTTATCCCATAAAGGCATATATATATGCTCCCTCAAAAAGGGCCTGTTGGAAAGAAATTCTATTCTACCAAATCTTCAATACTAAGACTAAGATTTCTTCTTCTTCTTCTTCTTCTTCTTCTTTTCTCTGAAAATGGGTCTTCAAGAAACAAGGAAAATCTTTGGAAATCCAAATAGAAAAGAAACAGATGCTTATGATCAAGGTGGGCAGGTGAATTGGGTGATCAAGGAAGACCCTGATGAAGATATTTATGACTCAAGATCCATTGAATCATCTTTGGAGAATTCAATAAACTCCATGGCATCATCATCATCATCTTCATCAGATTTGGTTGAGGATGCATCTTCCTCTGCATCACATTCATCATCATCAACATCATTGTCTTCATCACCACCTTCAAATGGGCCTCTTTATGAACTGTCTGAGCTAATGATCCATCTCCCTATGAGGTAAATATTAATTACTATTAGTTTTGCTATGATATATTCTGAAGTGTTGGAGGTGGATATTGAATTTTGATTAGTGGTTTTTTACATATGCAGGAGAGGTATATCTAAGTATTATCAAGGGAAGTCCCAATCTTTCACATCTCTAGCAAGTGTGAAGAGCTTGGAAGACCTTGCAAAGAAGGTGTCACCTTATACAAGGAAAATAATGCCATGCAAGAGCTATGGAGGGGGTTTAGATGGTCACAATAAATCATTTAGTCCCAAAGCCATTATCTCAAAGAAAGCTACAAGAGGATCTTTCTTATATTCCATAAGTAAGAGAGTTTGAGGAAATTTATTGGGTAGCTCTAGCCATATCCCTGTACAATAGAATTTCTGATGCGCATACCTTTAGGACTTGGATATGGTTTTCATCTGGGCTTTTTGTATGCCATGACATAATTATTGTTTTAAATTAACATTTTGAGGCTTTACAATTTCAATTGTTTATTATTTTTTTAGTTTTTGACTTTAATGAAGAGCACTTTTAAGATTCTTGAAAGAAAAAAAATATATATATAAGAAAAGTTTGCCTTATTGATGGATGAATGAGATTCTCTGAAACTCGGAATGAGATGAAAGATGAGAAATTTACATATGATGTGAGATAACGTTTAAATGTTGATCATAAAGCATTTGGATACTCATAATTAACGCATTAACGTTTAAATGTTTAGAAAAAAGAAAAAAACGTTTAAATATTCTTTCTTATCTCGCATTAATCTCGTACCTCTATTTTGCATTAGAAAAATCTTGCTCCGGTGATTATCACTTCCAAAATCTTTTATGGTCTAAACTCTAAAAGCTTCTTATCGATTTATTAGCAAAGTACTGAAGCGACAACACATATATATGAATGAATGAATGCCTTGTTTATTGCATTTATGCTGTGTTTAATTAACCCTGGAAAGGAGCCTTACAAAACTCTGAACATGAGTTGGCATTCTGAAAATCCATCACCTCTCCCTTTGGCATTAATATTTTATAGGAGTGGTAGGTGTTCGATTTAAAGGCTCAAAGCCTCAAGTGGCTGTATGTGATGCATTCTCATGATTTTTCATCATTCTAATTGGAATGTGTTTATTCGAAAACGATAGGTCACTTCACTATAACCAACTAGGTAATCGTTTTTCATTAGGATTTAGGAGATACAAGAACGAGAAGAACTGAAGAACCCAATTCAAACATGTATAATTTGTTGAGTCGTTCTAGTTGAACCACAAAATTTGCACACTTACCCCAATTTTTTCTTTAAAATTCTTATTTCTCATTTAACTCCTTTTTTCCCACAAATTCTCCCCATAATCTTAAAATAAATAAATAAAACTCCACCCTTAATCCCTTCCCCTCCTTGTACCTTGGCCAGCATATGGTGCGAGCTTTTGTTTGGAAGTTTGTAAAAACTGAAAAGAGTAAGGCTCAAGTACATTTACCTCCATCAATTATAGGGTCTATTTCAAATTAATCTACAAATTATAAAACATTTTAAATTTCCTCATTAACTAACAAAAAACATACGGAATGGTCCATCCGTTAGAGATTTCGTCAAAAGGATTGTTAAGTGTCATGCTGAACATAATCCACTAAACCTCTTTAAACACTAATTCTCATAATATCTAACAAAAAATCAACATTTGCACTGTATAATATTCAATTTGCGATGAAAATCGTGGACAAAACTATTGCGTGAGCAGAAAACCCTAATTTCGATGGTTAAATGCATTATTTTTAGCCTTTAGAACAAAAACTCGATTTTTTTAATTTATGGGGCAAAAGGGGAGAAAGTGGTGGCCCATGTCAGAGTTAGGTGCCATGCATGTGTCATCGTGGAATAGGTGGGAAATTATTTTGTAGTCAAAACCCATTTTTGCTCCTACCAGTCAATGTCACGTCCTTAAAAATGTTAAGTGGACTATGTTTAACGTGGCACTTAACGATCTCTTTGACAAAATCCCTAACAGATGGAACATTTTGTATATTTTTGTTAGTTAATAGGAGAATTTTAAATATTTTATAATTCGTAGATCAACTTAAAATAAACCCTATAGAGTTGATGGATGTAAAATGTATTTGAGTCAAAGAATAATGAGGAATAAGTTAAAAAACATAAAATATATGTCACCAAAAAAAACATTAAAATATAAAAATCAATGAATTGCCAGAAGTGCATATCAAACCACAAGTTTTATCATTTTTGAAAGACTGCCAAGAAAATGACTTGTCGTTTATAGAGGAGGGGCAATATATTTTTGTTGCGTTTTTGTTCTCTTTCTAAATCTCCCGATATGAGCAATTCTTTGTAATTCTAAGAAGGTTATATGCATGATTGTATAGTAGACCATCATATCTTGTAAACAGGTCTGATTCCAAGCAGGTCAAAGCATTTCCTCATCACCGTGGCTGTTGCTTCACAAAGCAAGAGTCGGCTCCTTTCCTCTGCAAACCCGACAACCTGCCCAATTTTACAAAGCAAAGAAATGGAATAAGATTTTTGTGATTGTATTATTTTTATGGAGTATGACCCAGCAATAAGATGTCATCATTCTACTATTGACTAGAAGGTTTAGAAAAGTCCTATCAAATTAACACCATGGGTTGAGTTTATACTTTATAGTTTGCTTCGCTTCCCCCCAGATAAGTGACACTATCGATACTCATCAACATAATAAAGAATGAGACAAGTAATTGTGGATGATACCTTGCAATTAGGATAGAACTTTTTAGTAAAGATTTCTGATAAATTATGTAGGTATTCGCACAACAAATTTGACAATAGATTGGTGCAGGCCTCCTCCACGACCTGAAAAGTGAAAGGGAAATGCAAATGTCAGATCCTCACATATCATAACAGTAATAAACGAAGACAAGCAAAGGTCAAAAGGAAGGCAGCAATCAGTTCCATTTATGCATG
>QANW01000715.1:0-209705 GCA_003254865.1 Dryas drummondii
CCAGCAAAGCACCTGATCAGCCAGATCAGCTTATCTAAGTTGTTGCATCTACCTTACGAGAATTTGCATCAACATGTATCATCGATCATTCTTATATATGTTTGTGTCTCTGATATTAATTAACATTAATTGTATATATATGCTTATGGATATTTTAGGTTATTCATTTTGTGGACAAGCTAGGAATATGGCACAGGCTACCAGTTTTCATGGGACTTGCTTACTTGGGGATTAGAGGGCACTTGCACCAGCGTTACAACCTTTTGCATGTCGGAAGAATCAATGGTCGAAAATACGATACTGAAACAGTGTCATATCGGACGGCTGATGGGACATAAAAAAAAAAATTTAAAACTAAAACTAAAGTAGAAATGTAGAATGAGACCTAATTAAAAAGACCAATTTTATTTGTCAAATTATTGGTATTTTGTTGTGTAGCTCATAAGTGGCCCAATGGGTCTGGGGATTGTTGGGCTTCTGGGTCGTTCCATTGTTTGGCAGAGAATTATAACACACGCGCGTTAGAAAAGCGTAGGGTTCAGCATTATTCATGCGAGAAACAAATAGAAAAAAGGCGGGAGTTTTCAACAATATTAAGCGGTAAAAGAAGAATAGCCGAAAGCCATATCACCCTCCTTTCCCTGTAGCGAACCAAAATCACAAACCAATTACATTCAACCACATCAAGGTTAACAGACTTTTCTTTATAGTTATGGAAACGTGTCAATTTCTGATTGGTCTGTACAAATACTTTCTCAACAGGTCTGTTTGTTGATCTGCCAGTGGCAATTTTGAATCGTCGCCTCCTCAATCCTCACTTTGCCATTTGCTCCCCTTCCCGCCATTTTCTCTAAGGAAAGCAAAAAATTTGGTGAACCAAAAAAACCCAAGCAAAAAAAAAAAAAAAAAAAAAAAAAAAAAAAAAACAACAAGAAAAACCCAAAACCCAGAGGTATCAGGTATCAGAGAAAAGAGGGAAGGTCGAAGGAACAAGCAAATGGGTATCAAAGATCTTCTCAGATTCATGAAACCTTATATTGAACCCATTCATATCAAGAAATATGCCGGCAAGCGCGTAAGCATCATTCTCATATTTTAATTTTTAAGTTTCTTAGTTTGATTTTGAATTGGGTCTCTCTTAGAACGATTCAGTTTCATTTCTCAAACTGAAATGCGAGAGTTTCGTGAATTGTTTTGCAGGTGGGTATTGACGCGTACTCATGGCTTCACAAAGGGGGTAATATGTTATACATTATTCCTTCAAAATGCGTTTCTATATTGGTTTGATTTTCTTTTTGGGTCAGATGGGTACTTGGTTAATGGGATTTCGTTTATTTATTTATAATTTTCTTTTTTTTGGCAGCGTATTCATGTAGTATGGAGCTTTGTCTGAATTCAGATGGCCCAAGGAAATTGAAATATATAGATTACTTTATGCACCGAATAAATCTACTTCGTCACCATAAGATAATTCCAGTGGTCGTTTTTGATGGTGGCAATATACCATGTAAGGCTGCCACTGAGCACGATCGCCACAGGCACGTTTCTTTAATTTTTATATCTAATTATCTATATTGCTTCATTTCTACCATACCCATTTTTTTTGTTTTCTCCATTTTTATTATTTGTTTTGAAACCGAGATTGTGATTTTAATGTACAAACATGTCACTGTGATTCAGGAGAAGAAAAACTAATCGTGATATGGCAATGACTAAACTTAAAGAAGGGGATGTTAGAGCTGCCACTGAGCTGTTTCAGGTATTTACTTAATTTTATTCCACAGGTGTATTGCATATCTATATCATAATTCACTAATATACTGGCGCTCTTCTTCTTCTTCTTCTAGTGAAGTTCATTTTCAGAAATGTATTGGGTTTATATTCTTTGGATTAAGTAAGCTGAGGAAAACTTTGAGCTCATGCTTGAGTTATGTATTATTTCTGTACCATCTCTGTATTCATTACTTAGTTTTCAAGATTACAATTTTTGGACCAGCTGTCCTGGTTTATATAACCTGTCCAAACTTATAATGGATGCAATTTGATTTAAAGAAACAACAGCTGTTCATGGTTGTCGACCCATGACTCTATGGGAAGTTCAGAAAACATGGTAGGCATAAAGAATGAAGTTCAAAATTAACTAGATTATTTCCCTTCATTATTTTGAGGACTTATTCATCTTTGTTCTTAAATAGTTTGTTTCTTAGTTCAAAAGTGTTTTAGCGAGACTAGAACCTATCTGAATTATATACTGTGTTTTTTTCTGCACTTGTAGAGGTCAGTGAGTGTAACTCCATCGATGGCACATCAACTGATACAGGTAATTTACTTGGTGCATATATTCTGTTCAATCATCAAAGTTACTTAATTTCTGTAAAGTTCTAATTTAACTGTGATACCAGTGCTTTTTGATTCTTGGTTTCAAACCTAACCCTGACTAATTTTTGTGCGCTATTGGTCTTTCAGGTTCTGAAATCAGAGAATGTTGAATTTGTAGTAGCTCCGTATGAGGCTGATGCACAGTTAGCATACATGTCCAGCCTTGAACCTGAAAAAGGTGGAATTGCAGCAGTGATTACAGAGGATAGTGATCTAGTGGCATACGGTTGCCAAGCTGTAAGAACTTCCATGAAACTTTGATATGGTGCAAATGGAGGTCAAATTCTCTCCTATTGAATTCATTTTCATCATATATCATTGAACTTGCTGGTGTTTTGTTTGTTTTGATCTGCACTGGTTGCAAACAGATTGTCTTTAAGATGGACCAATTTGGCAATGGTGAAGAGATAATGCTGGACAATGTTTTTAATCCAATAGGTCGTACACCTTCCTTCCAAAATTTTGATCAGGAATTATTCACAGGTTAGTTCAATGTGACACTAAAGCTTGTTTCTTTATGTATAGATATTCCATGGAAACGTCTAGGGAGCTGCAATCATCCATAAACCATCACCAATCAGTAACAAAATGTGCACAGCATAAACTACTTCTTACATTGTCAACCCTTTGTTCCACTCAATCTTGTTTTAAAGTTTGCTTTTGGTCCTGAAAACCTGTATCTTTTGTCACGAGAATGGGGCATAACTCAGTGATTCTAAAAAGCCTTTTTAAAGTATGAACCAATTTTTGATCCAACATTTTTGCAGGTATGTGTGTCTTGGCTGGCTGTGATTTCCTTCCATCTGTTCCTGGAATTGGAATTGGAAAAGCTTATGCCTTGGTTTCTAAGTATCAAAACTTAGATCGTGTAAGTATATTGTACAACTTCTTAATAAGGTCAATTAAAAATATTGAATCTCTACGTACTAAGTTAGAAGAAACCATCATCACATTTTTTGCGGATCATGATTGAAAGCTCAGCAGAAAGTCAATACATATATGTTGTCCTTTTGTATATAGTTTTTTGTTTTTTTTGCCTTCTATTTTTTGTCATTTGAACTGTTGGTATCATGCTTCATTTGTTGGTGGCATGCTTGCTTGCAGGCTCTATCAGTTTTGAAATTGAATAAGGGCAATAAAATGCCTGAAGATTACTTCAAATCTTTCACAGAAGCAGTTGCAGTTTTCCAGCATGCTCAAATGTGAGTAATATAAAGCCATCTTACTTAAGTAACAAATAATACTGGTCTTTTCTATTTGTTTTTACCTTTTATTAGTGATTCCTGCTGAGTGCTGGTTTTCTTATTTACTTCCGTCCAGCTATGATGCTGAAATGAAAAAGGTCAAACACATGAATCCCATTCCACAAAAGCTTGTGCAGTCTTTAGATGGAGAGCTTGATTTCCTTGGACCGTATCCTTATCTTCTTTAACTCTTTTTGTTTCTAGGTTAAATTATTATTGCCTAAAAGGTGCACTGTGTGTGAAGCTATCTACCAAGATAGCTTCTGTCTCAGTAGTTGCTGTGTAAGACACAGCAGCCTGTGTTGCTTATGGCTCTATGTGATAAGTCAGCCCTGGTGCCCTGCCTGCGGTTCAATTTTAGTAACATAATATTTGAATAGCATTGCATGTGAACTACTAATAACGGAATCACTATGGTTGTACGAGTTTTAAGTGTGTCTTTCATATCTGCATTTCTTTTCCTTGACCAATTACAAATTGAACTAGAGAAATCCCTTCTTCAATAGCTACTGCAATTGCTGAAGGAAAGTTGGACCCCATAAATATGGAGGCCTTTGATCATTTCCCCAGTTCCAGTTCTAGACATCATCCAGATCCTGTTAAGAGCCAAAAGTTTGGTAAAATTCAGAGATCTGAGACTGCTGTGGTATCTCTACAAGGTGGCTGCTTTGTGGCCTGTTCCTCCCATAAAAACAGAGAGAAAGATAGTGCAGGGCCTACAGGCAAGTTTCTTTGAAGTTTTTCAACTTTTTCCCCACATGACCTCTTCTCATGTGCTAAAGAATATCATGCCATCTACTGTTTTTACTCAAAATCCAAACTATTTTATACACACAGATACATACACCAACAAATGCATGCATGTCTTTACATAAAAAAAACATATTTGAACTTATCTATACATGCATCTCAATATTTGAACAAATGTATGTACATATGCATAACAAAATATATGCATGTGCAAGTTTTTGCATACAGGGATGTAAAGTATACTTGAAACAAAAGTAATAAGAGATGTTCAAACCATTGTATAAGGTGCATAATGCATGTTTTACTATCGTAAGATTTTGTTGTATAGAGAAGCAGAATCCAGTTTCAAATGACAAGAAGTATTTGAATGAAGCTGCAGCACTTGGCAAACTAGTTGTGCCATCAGCAAATAATGGAACAGTGGAAAGTACAATGGTTCCCAACATCCCGTTGAAGGTTCCTGACAACAATCCTTTCAAGAAACGAAAAGATGATAGTCATTGCTCATCAGTTCAAATAGGGAGCAACACTAAACAAGTTTCAGTTGCAGCTGAGGTGGAAATTTTGGATACCTTGTGTGTCTCTTCCAGTGGCGTCGCTTTAGAAGTTTTTGAAGACCGTCCTTCCAGAAAAAGAAAAAATGATATTCACTTGTATCATGTAGAAAGCATTAATGAACAGGTTTCGGGGGTGACACAAATAGAGTCTTCAGACATATTGTGTGCAACTCCGGAATCAGAATCCCAGCAAAGTGTAAATTCTAAACTTCCCAATGGAAAAAGGACGGGGAAAATTGAGAGATTGAAGAGAAGCAACTGTAAGAGTTCGGGGGATAAAAAAAGCACTAGCACTATCTTGAATTTCTTTTCTCGTGTGTGATTTATTTCTCTATAATAAATTATGTTTTGATTCTCTTATTTTCATTTTGGATATTTGTTGCTTGTTTCCTTGAGCTGTTAACTCAGTTGCAGGTGTGGCAACTGCACCATCAGATGTGAGATTCGCTTAAGAAGTTAGTCAGTTTTGTAATTGTTTTCCAGTTTTAATCTTATATAAATGTACTTACTGCTCATTGTTAAATTAATGAGAAAGTCGGTCTATTGTTGAAACTTGAAAGCCAGTTTCCTTAAAGTTTTCTCTCTACTTTCTCATCCCTTTCTCTCAAAGCAAACAGTTTGATTCTTGAGCTTCTAGTTACAAGTTTGGGAACCAATTTGAGAAAAAAAAATAAGAAAGAAAAAGAAAATGATGGTCCCATATATCACAATCAAAGTAGTGAAGAGAAAAGGAACGACGCTTTGAATCGCAATAATTTGGGTGTCGTATGTGTTGGAATAAAACAGAAGCGGGGAGTCCCACATCGAAAAAACGCGAAAGGGAAGTAGCGAGTACACGGTATAAAAAGGAAGGCAGGCAAGAGGGATAGTCACTTACCTGGACGGGGTGAATGGGTGATCAAGGAGGCCCATAGCCTAGGTTGGTGGCCTCCATTGCACTACGGAGGGGCGCCCGCCTATGGTCTCCCCTAGCGGGAGAGCCAACGTCATAATTTGTGCCAGTGGGGGCCTGCGTTCGCGCGGCCCCTTCCAATTTTTAGTCTAAATGTATATCTCCGTTCGATCGGAACATTAGAATTTTTGTTACTTATGTTGTTCTGTTTTATTAATATTCAAGCCTAAAGATACAAACGAGGTTGTTCTGTAGGGGCCTAATTCTTGTTTCTTGTAGTGAGCAGTTTCTTGAGCCAGTAGGCAGACATCTTTGGGTACCGCTTGAGGGTGTTGAAATCGACATAGACTATGCCAAACCTTGAAGTGTATCCCAACCTCCATTCGAAGTTGTCGAGCAATGACCACGCGAAGTAGCCAACCACATTGGCTCCATCATCAACTGCNTTTGTTGTTCATCGGTGTACCATTTTCAGATAAAATCACGGTTGGGTTTCCATAATTCTCTTTTATGTACATTAGAGCTTTGTACATGCCCCATGGTACTTGGTACAGCCAATAAGAATTTGCCTGCAAAGTGTTCAGTTTATCATATCATAAACCAAATCGAAACCTGCGAGCTAATGCTTCTAAGTGAAAGGGATGCATGAATAGATCCTAAATTACCCTAGGACCAATAGGCACTCCATTCTTGGCATCTGCAAATTGAATGTGAAGTACAAGTGAGTGTCAAAATGATTAAAAATAATAATAAACTTTTTTATTTATTTTTATCACATATCTAATATGAACAGGGGAACATCTTACAAGCAAATCCTGAATTCCCAGCTGTGCAATTTCCAAATGCTTTGGAGCACCGTCCAGGAGCAAAGATTCCATTATCATACCCAAGAGCAGCCACCACTCTAGGCTCATTGAATGTCATCCAGTTCTTCACTCTGTCTCCAAATGTCTTGAAACAGAACTCCGCATAGTCAGCAAAATCTTTCCTGTTGGGTTTGAAGCACATCTCAGATTCGAGTCTCGCTAGTTATAACATTTTGTTAAACTATAATTTTAATACTCAATGACATCAAAACATGAAAGAATTTTGATAGACAGGCTTATGTATAGTTTGTCATATATGGTACTTACACTACTTTGTCACTTAACAATCCCAAGTACTGCTTCTCAAGTGCTAGGGGAAGATCATAATGATATAAATTTGCATAGGGAGTAATGCCTACAGAATACAGGAGCAAGACATAACAATCAAACAATGGTATTCTCATATCACTCTGTCACCACACACTATGAAGACCAACAAACATTGTATAAGTTGTAGTTCACACTGCTATATCAACATATATATTCCGAAGTTCTATTCTACAGAATGTACCTCTTTTGAGCAAGTAGTTAATTAACCGATTGTAGTATGCAACTCCTTTCTAATTTACTTTCCCAGTACCATCTGCATAGATTATATAAGAATGAGATACAGAAGCTTAGTACAAATAAAGAAACTGAAAAATTAAAGTGGCAGAAGTATATTTAGTAAAGGCTAGATAATGTCGAACCCTCTAACATGCATAAAAGACAGTCAATGATAGATTACTTGGGAAAATTCTGGACCATGATATTGAGAACCGATAGGCATCGAAATTCAGGTTTTCCATGATATCAACATCTTCCTGTAAAAACAAAACGTTATTTTTATTTTCTCAACCAGAAAAGAATCAACCATAATCAATATCTAACTTGAATATGCTACACTCTAATTTTGTGTTAGAAATTACTTAATACAGGCTTTTGCCTCACCCAGAAGACCCCAATCCGGCCTATTTACTTTTACAATTTTTGATAGGTACGTGCTATGAATAATGAACATTACTACTTCATAATTTGACATTCCAAGTAATGTTGATAATATGAAGTCCTAATGTTAAGTATTTAGTAAGACATTAATCAGAATCCTATAGTTCAGTCCACAAGTATATATATACTGCTACCGTTTGTATTTTTGTAGGTCATATAACTATGCATGTGTGGCACTTGGCTGATGCATCCTCTGCAGTTCACAACTGCATGGACAGGTTGGATTCACAGAGGAGTCTTTATCTTTCTGATTTGTTCATTGAAAATTAATTATAGTGGTAAAGACGAAATGAAAAAAGAGATCAAAATACCGAAAACTCCACTTCTTGATTAATTTGTACTTTATCCCAAAAAAAGACTTACTTTTTGTTAAAGTTGTGACTTCGAAAACCCAAACTTACTTTGTAGCGGTGATACTGGTCCACGGTGACATCTCCGGTAGCATTATTTGCAACAATACC
Organism: Dryas drummondii; assembly: GCA_003254865.1. NCBI lineage: Eukaryota > Viridiplantae > Streptophyta > Magnoliopsida > Rosales > Rosaceae > Dryas > Dryas drummondii. The sequence continues at coordinate 8,137 of QANW01000715.1, forward strand.
TGTCCAAAAATAAAAATAAAAAATCTCACATTAAATTAAAAAACAAGAAAAAACGTTTTATTGGGATTAGAATTTATAATTATTAACTGGTAAGGACAATACTGGTCATAAAATTTAAAAAATAGAAAATTAGGATTAAATACCAAATATCAATAGTTTTTCAATAAAGCAGCAATAGACTAATTTTTTTAGTTTAGGTACTAACTTAGAGTAAGACATTTTGGATTAGGTTACAAATCAGTTTGTTATACAGTTGTGACTGTCGAACAGTTACAGTTGTAATTGTCGAACAGTCACAGTTATGACTGTTTAAAATTTATAAAAAATCAAAATTTTTAAGGGTTTCATACTTTGGATTTAGGTTTGGGAGATGAAGTCCTATAACCCAAAAACTAAACATTAAAATTTAAGCCTTGCAAATATTAAAAAAACAACAAATTAATAAAAAAGTTATGACTATTAGACAGTCACAGCTCGATATAACTATGTTTTTTAAAGTTGTTACTTAAACTGAAATTTAGTATTTAAAATGAAATGATAGAAATGTTTTGATAATTAAAATAAAAAAACATTAAAATTTAGTACTTAAATCAATGAACCTTTTAAAAAATGTGTGATAAAATTTTTTTTTTTTGAAAAAAAAAAAAAAAAAGTTTACCAGGAATTTTAACGAAGGTATCCCAAATGCTGGGCCCACGACCGTCCTTGTGGGCCATGCCTTCGACTTGATAAGCAGACGTCGCCGTTCCGAAAACAAAGCCTTTCGGAAAGCTGGCTCTGCTGAGCCCGCCGGTGTCCAAATGGACATGACTCTCACTCTCAGGGAATGAAGCTCCATTATGCTCAGCTGCATGCGCGAAGTACTGGATCACAAGAAGACTAAGCAAGAAGAGCAGCAATGGGGTTCTCATCTTGAAGAAGCTACAGATAGAAAGTAAGAGAGGAGGGAAGAGTGCTATATGGCTACTCTAGAGTGGGAGTGTTTTTACTTTTTATAGATAAGAACAGAACACTGAGAATATAATTTTCATGAGCTTCCCACCAGGGCGGTCCTGACTTTTGGAGGGCCAGGGCGAAAATTTAAATGAGGTCTCTAATTTTAGTTGTAGAACCAAAAAAAAAAAAAAATTGTAAAACAATTGACAATTAACAATTTGAAATCAATGCATTATAATACTTTTATTAAAAAAAAATCTTCTTCTAACATTTCTTTAAACAAAATCATTAATAATAGTTTCAAATTAACTATGACAGATTGACAAAAGAAAAATAGCAGCAATATCACACTTTTTTCATTAACCACATCACACTAGCTTCAATAAAATCCAACTATCCAATTTAGTTAACACAACAATTTTTTAATTCATTGTCATCTAATTCAGTTAACTTTTTTAAATTAAACAAGAATCCAAAAATATCTTCATATATTTTCAACTATTCAAATATATTATTTATGAAGCAAGAGCATTATTGCTAAGGCGGAAGGCGTAAAAACTGTATTGCTGTAAAGCTTCCTCTTTCTTTGAGTAAAGAGCTTTCTTTGAAAGGCCAGACGTAAATTTAAGGTTTCTAAACTTTTGTTTTTTGAAATCTGAATCACATTAATTGAATTAATTGATCATTAACATTAAGGCTCCGTGTAGTTCTTTCTACTGATATTGGATTTGGCTATTTGGACCTTTATAGGCAAGTAGGCTTATAGTTTTGCTTTTTTTTTTTTTTTTTTTACAGCAGAAATTTTTTTTTAAATATATATATTAACACATATATAAAAAATTTGTGGGCCCCCCTTGAAGATGGGCCCTAGGTGGTCGTACTCGGTGCCCCCCTTCAGGGCCGGCACTGCTTCCCATAAGAAACATGCAAAATGTAATTAAATAAATGGAGTGGCACCTACCGTATCACATATCACACTTGGTCATTTTTCTTTTCTTTTTTACAGCAAAAATTTGTTTTTAAATATATATATTAACATATATAAAAAAATTTGTGGGCCCCCCTTGAAGATGGGTCCTAGGCGGTCGCACTCGGTGCCCCCCTTCAGGGCCAGCACTGCTTCCCACAAGAAACATGCAAAATGTAATTAAATAAAGGACACTACTTAGGTCAACCCCAAGGGGTACCCCAAGGTCACACCTCCCCCCAAAATCGTAATTTCGGTTATGCCAGTGCATGATCGAAACCATTCACTTTTTAGATTACTTATTATAGATCATCTCTGTAAAAAAATTAACTCAATCGGAAATCGTTTGGTTATATAACTGTTGTTGATTAAATAGAAAAAATCAACGGTTTGGTCAAAAAATCATTCTTTAATTGAAAATTATTAATTTTTTTTACTTAATTGACAACAGTTATATAACCAAATGATTTCCGATTGATTTGATTTTTTACAGAGATAATCTTTAATTAGTTATCTAAAAAGTGAACGGTTCCGATAATCAAAATTTAAAGAAATGACATGACCTTGGAATACCCCTGAGAGTGACCCAAATATTGTCCTTAAATAAATGGAGTGGCACCTACCGTGTCACAGATCACACTTGGTCCTTGGGCCATGGCTGGGGCTACATGTGACCATCTGCATTGAATAATCAACTTGTTTTTTTCTTAAAAGAATATGCCACCTACAATTTTAAATTTTCTTTCCTTCCCAAAAGTCTACAATTTCAATATTAATTAGAGAACTATTAATCCAACCAAAAAGAAAAAAAGAGAACTATTAATGAAGTGTGACGTATTCATGTTTGATTGTATTAACTTCATTACACTATTAACACGATGCTTGTGAATCTAAATATTAAAAATGGGCATTTTTTGAATATCAAGATTCACAAATTTTTACCAAGTAACTTATAGTTTAGTGGGTTTTTTTTCTACAATGTTGAAGAGGTAAATAAAAAGAATTTCACTAATTTCTTATGAATTTGGGTCTCCCCGTGTGGGAGAGACAACGTCATAATTTGTGCTAGTGGCCTGTGTTCTCTCTCAATTCTTGAAGTTATTTCTTCGTTCAATTGGAGCTAGAGAGTTTTTGATGCCTGAATAAGTTCTTAGTTTTTGATTCATATTGATATGGTTCACAATTATTTTGTTTTACTACAAATTAAAAGCATAGAGTTTTATTGTTCTTGAACCAAGATACAAAGTCCATCTGTAGGCGCCTAATGCTTGTTTCTAGTAAGCAGTTTCTTGAACCAGTAGGCAGACATCTTTGGGTACCGCTTGAGGGTGTTGAAATCGACATAGACTATGCCAAACCTTGAAGTGTATCCCAACCTCCATTCGAAGTTGTCGAGCAATGACCACGCGAAGTAGCCAACCACATTGGCTCCATCATCAACTGCCCTCTTCAGTTGTGTCAAATAGCTCCTGTAGAAGTTGATNTTGTTGTTCATCGTTGTACCATTTTCAGATAAAATCACGGTTGGGTTTCCATAATTCTCTTTTATGTACATCAGAGCTTTGTACATGCCCCATGGTACTTGGTACAGCCAATAAGAATATGCCTGCAAAGTGTTCCATTTATCATCATATATCAAAACTAAACCTGTGAGCTGTATCTAAGTGAAAGAAATGTATTCATAAATTACCCTAGGACCAATAGGCACTCCATGCTTTGCATCTGCAAATTGAATGTGAATTGCAATTAAGTGTTAAAATGATTAAAAAATAAATACACTTTTTCTATTATTTACTTATTTTTATCACACATCTAAAATGAACAGGGGAGCATCTTACAAGCAAATCCTGCATTCCAGTCCAGCTGGTATCCCAAGACCTTTGGTTTCTGTTGATGTGGGTCATACATGTAGTAAGTAGTATATTGGTTGATGCCTACAAAATCCATTGAACCTTTCACCATCTTAACCTCCTCTTTGGTGAACTTGGGTAGCCTATTACCAACATTTTTTTGAATTGTTCTTGGATACTCGCCATATACAATGGGATGGATGAACCTATGAAAATTGAGCCAATCCCACAATATAAGTTGTTGAATCTGTAAAATATAGTTCTAAATTGCATTCATTATATGTTTTTCTTAAACACATGTAACCCTGTTTCAATGTCCCAAATATATGAATGATTTTCCATAATTCTACTAATGTTATAGTACTCAGTAAATAATTGTTATAGAATTAGTTCCAGATATCCAACTTGCTAGTGGTGGCAAACAAGTCATGAATTTTTTCAGAGTGTAAATTTATAATTATATATGTAGAGCAGTATTGATAAAATTCATTAACATATATGGAGGAGGTATGTGCTTGCCATGTTAAGGAGTATTACCATCCAACATGAAAGTCTCTTGCCCTTTGAGCTGCATAGTTGTCAGCCTTTGATCTGGTAAGAGGCTCATACCAAACAAAATCCAAGAGAATACCAATCCTTCCTTTTTGTATTTTCTGAAAATGCACATTCCTCAGCAGTTGTTCAAAACCAAATTCTTTTTCATGTATCAAATTGAGGTCAATGTCTCTCTTACCTGATACTTTTCACGGTATCTCTGAACTGCAGCTGCATGTGATAAAATCAAATGATGAGCAGCAATGTAAGGCTCGGTTGCTGAATTTCCAACCGTGCAATTTCCAAATGCTTTGGAGCACCGTCCTGGAGCAAAGAATCCGTTATCATAGCCAAGAGCAGCCACCACTCTAGGCTCGTTGAATGTCATCCAGTTCTTCACTCTGTCTCCAAATGTCTTGAAACAAAACTCCGCGTAGTCAGCAAAATCTTTCCTGTTGAGTTCGAAGCACATCTCAGATTCGAGTCTCGCTGCTTATAACATTTTGTTAAACAGTTTTTCACAAAGTTTAACAAATTAATTTTAATACCCTATAAAGAACCCCAAAACATGATAGAATTTTGATAGGGTAAGTTATATATAGTTTGTCATATATGGTACTTACACTACTTTGTCGCTTAACAATCCCAAGTACTGCTTCTCAAGTGTAAGGGGAAGATCATAATGATATAAATTTGCATAGGGAGTAATGCCTACAGAAACATGACATTACAATCAAACAATGCTATTTTCATATCAGCCTTTCATCACACATTGTATAAGGTGTAGTTCACACTGCTATATCTGCATATATATTTCTAAGTTCTACAGCATTTACCTCTTTTGAGCAAATAGTTAATTAACCGATTGTAGTATGCAACTCCTTTCCAATTTACTTTCCCAGTACCATCTACATAAATTAAGAATCATGGGATACAAAAGCTTAGAAAAGATGAATAAAATGAAAAATTAAAGTGACAAAAGTATATTTAGTAAAGGCTAGATAATGTCAAATTAACCCTCTGGCATCAAAGAAAATCAATGATTACTTGGAAAAATTCTGGACCATGATATTGAGAACCGATAGGCATCGAAATTCAGGTTTGCCATGATATTAATATCTTCCTGTAGCAACAAAACAAGATTTTCAATTTCATAATTTCAACCAGAAAAGAATCAACCACAATCAGCATCGAACTTGAATATGCTAAACTGTAATTTTGTGTTTAGAAATTACTTAGAATAGGCTTTTGCCTCATCCAGTAGTCCAGCTTGAAGGAATTTAGGCATCCATCCCAAAACCAATTGGCACTAGCAAGGCCCTCACATTTTCAATGTGAGATTTTTATCAACACGCTCCCGCACGTGTGACTCATTTAAGTCTAACACGTGAACAATTTATATTGGGTAACGTGAGAGCACGTGTGGCCGTTTAGGTGCATCACATGGATAGCCTGCTTTGATACCATAAAGGAATTTAGCCATCTATCCCAAAACTAATTGGCAATGGGAGGAGTAACTCAAACCCTTATAAGACACTAGCAAAGCCCTCAAATTTTCAATTTGTTACTTACAAGTTACAACTTTTGAAAGGTGACATGATTAGATATTATTACTTCATATGAATTCCAAATAGTGTTGTTAAAATTGTGAAACCATTAATTATGAGTCCTAATGTTAAGTAGGATATTAATCAGAGTCCTATATATAATTCATTCCACAAGTATATACTTCTACCATTTGTACTTTTGTAGGTTATATACAGTGCATGTGTGGCACTTGGCTCATGAACGGGTTGGATATACATGTGTACATTGAAAATCAATTAAGTGGTAAAGACGGAATGATCAAAGAAATGAAATTACCGAAAAATCCACTAGTTAACTTATAATTTGATATTTTACTGTTCTTTTGCTTAGGTATTCAGAAATAAGTATTAAGGTTATTCTTACAATCAATCACAAAAGTTTATAATGGGGCTTACTACTTTTTCTCTCATGATAAACTTTATTATCACCTCATGTAATTAGTTGTGAAGACAATCTTGTACTAATTTATGAGCACCCAACATTGCTCTTTTTGAAATTTTTCTCTAAAATTACTTTTTAATAAATTAACTCATTTATCCCAGAAACGAAGGCTTTTACTTTTTGATAAAGTTGTGACTTTTCTGAGAAAAGATAAAGTTGTGAGTTTGATATTGAAAAAAACCGAAGAAGAACCTTACTTTGTAGCGGTGATACTGGTCCACGGTAACGTCTCCTGTAGCATTATTTGCAACAATCCCTATGTCCAAAAAAAAAATCTCACATTAAGTTAAAAACAAAAAATAAAACGTTTTATCGGGATTATAATAATTTAAAATTATAATTAATTGGCAATATAATCTAAGTTTTGCAATAAAAATGATTTATTATAATAGTTTACCAGGAATTTTAACGAAGGTATCCCAAATGCTGGGCCCACGACCGTCCTTTCGGGCCATGCCTTCGACTTGATAAGCAGACGTTGCCGTTCCGAACACAAAGCCTTTGGGAAAGCTGGCTCTGCTCAACCCGCCGGTGTCCAAATTGACATGACTCTCACTCTCAGGGAATGAAGCTCCATTGTGCTCAGCTGCATGCGCGGAGTACTGGATCACAAGAAGACTAAGCAAGAAGAGCAGCAATGGGGTTCTCATCTTGGAAGAAGCTACGGCAAGAAAGAGAAAAAGAGAGAAAGAGGGAGTGTGAATATGGCTAGTGTAGAGACCGAGTGAGTGTTTTTATAGATAAGAAGAGAGAGCAGTAAGAGAATATAATTTTCATGAGTTTCCCAAGAGAAACAAACAAAATTATGTGAATATATATACAGAGATCGAGTGGCACTGTTTAAGTGTATGTATCACTGTATCAGAGTCTCACAGATCGATCACACTTGGTCCTCGGGCCTCAATGGGACCATCTACATTAAATGATCAACTTGTTTTTTTCTTAAAATAAAATATGGCACCTACAGTTTTGGTTATTGTACATATGTGATGTATTCATGTTGATCGGGTTAACTTCACTAATCACACCTCTATTAACGTTTCATAACATACACAATTCTTGTGACATCTTGTCATTAAAAATTAGCTTCTTCTTTTTTTGTACGTATATAATTAAGATTCACAAGTTTCTTATGAATTTGGGTTAGATTGATTGAGAGAAACCCAAGCTAGCCATAGATAAGGTAATCAGAGAATAGTATGGTGCTTCACCTGAAATTTCCCCCTTCTGTAAGGATATATAATATTGATTGATTAAGGACAAGTAACGTATGATTTTATCACCAAGAAATGAAGTAACAATAATCAAAAGACAGGGTAAATTAGTCAAGTTGGAATGTCTTTTTCATGCGTCAGCAATCGCACAAGTAGGACCCATGTGTGCTTGCCTTGATATCTAATAGTGAAATCACCAAAAAGGACAACGGGATAAAAATGTAGAAATATTAATTGTAGCGTGCTATAATCACAAAAAGAAAACAAATATTACACTTGAAAGTACATCGATGATTCAATCATACAACTTTTTTCAAAGTAGGCAACTAGAGTAATAATTCTAGTCAAGTTTTTGGCTAAACAAAAGGAATATTAAAATAAAGAGATACCATTATCATTTAGTCAAAAGTATAATTCATCATTTCACTATGTCGCATGGAATCATTAGAGGGTCTAAACTGAGTTATGAGTAGTTCATATAAAGGTGCGCAAATCACTATATATATTAGAGTTGCAAGTTCTAGCAATGAGAAACCAAATGAATAGAGTTTGAGTTTCTTTTTTGACCAAATGATCATTGCCTTTCTTTTCCTTTGGAAAAAATAATATAATACCCATATGAAAATATAGTAGATATCACATTGTTCATCTTGTCTCTGTTTAATTTATTTTAGGAATGTACCATGATTTCAAATTGGTGATGTATAACACTCATAGTGGTCCATTTTGAGCAGAGACCCAATTGATCCCATTCTCTGAATGATTGTTGAAAAGCATGCAAATGATTTCTTTATGGCATATACGTCTGCTGACTCTGCTCGTTATTTTGTTAGGACTTAAAAGAGTTAAGAGACACGTGAACTTGAATTTTGGATTGTTGAGAAGTCTACTACTGTGACCCTTCAGATCAATAATACACCTATTGAGGAAAATAACAAATGCCATAACTCCATTAAAGTAAAAATATGTATTGGGGACTGACAAGTGACCCAAGTCTGCTAGGAGTCCAAATATTAGCAAGGCACCAACAATTCAAAAATGAAAGAAACTAGTGGCCAGAAAAAAAAAAAAAAAAAAAAAAAAAAAAAAAAAAACAGAAACTAGTTGTGAAATCAATTGGACAGTAAAGTCATGTTGGTGCCAACACTAACCAAGAAACCCATGAACTCAGACCCCACACCCCATCTTCTCTCATCAAGCCGCCTATATTGAATTTAGAACAGTTAGGTGTCAAGAAAACCCCACACTTTTAAGTTTTAAGAGCAAGTTGAGCAATACATTTGCAATTTGCAGCTTACTGCCTTACTGGTGGTTAATAAAATTTAACTGGGGTATCAAACACTTGACTACTTGAGCTCCAGACAAACTGGCACAAAGAGTGGATCAACAGCAACTGAAATGTAACCCTTTACAATCCATGTTCAGTAGTAGCATTCTTAGTTGCTTTTTTTACTTCTGCCATACATATAAAGAAGTCTTCTCTAATATGGGACAAGAAATGCGAGATGTGAGAGCGTGTTCAAATGCTATCTCATATCCCGCATTAACATCCGATTTTCCTCCATTAAATAAAGATTAATGACTCTACATGTATCTGTGTTTCCATGCAAAATTAAATACCCTGGTATTCATAGGGCACAATGGGACTGCAATATTAGAGCGCCTTTAATTTAATAATGCAAGATGGGTTAATGGGACAAGGATCACCTGCACAAGTCTCTTGTATTATAATATATAAATTTTCTGTCCACTATTCATATGGTTAATTCTGATATGCGTGACTGAACTTAACAAGCCATAATTTACCCAAACCAAAAGCATGCATATCATATAATCAAGGAAGATATTCATATAATTAATTAAAGTGGAGTCTTTTTTATGTATAATGTGTGTTTGCAATTCTAGCTACTAATTGGTGCATGTTAAAAATGCAAAGAAAAAGCACAGCAGCACATGGGAGAAGCTAGATTTTCAGTTCCAAGTGATTAAGCAAGATTTATTTGATAGTATAAAACAACTATATCCACTTAAGAAAATAAAAAGTATAAAACAAATCCTATACATTGTGAGGTAACATTCAGTAAACAAGTTTTTAAAAAATTAAACTACCTGTTATCCCCTTTGAGCTTCCCACAAAAGGGTGCTTAGGGGCATGAAACACTAGAGGGTATGAAATATTCATCATCTGGACATTTTGGACCAAAAGTTGAGCAGAAAGAAGCCCATCAGAGCAACAAGCACAATACGGACAATAGGGTTTGAAAAGATCTTGTTCAATCTCCAGCCATTGATCTCCACCCCATCTTCATATATATAGTCAGCTTCATTTTCAATACGTGTGGCTGCAATGAATGAACAAAATATAGATAATATAGGTTTCAGAACCACCTCCACATACACACAAACACACACACAGACAAAATTTGAAGGACAATTGTTAACACAAATTGTTAGATATAGCTAGAATGTAATACATAGCAATCCATCCCATAAAGTTCAAATAAAGTGAATTAAAATGCAAAGAAAAGATGTTAAGAGTGTACCGGCGGATAATCGTAGAACCCGACAGGAGGCTGCACAAAAAATCAATGAATCAAGTTATAAGAGAAGAAAACTAAATTAGAGCTATCTGCTACAAGCCTGGAACCACAACTTTGTTGTAGTCAAAATAGGGGATATGAATGAGAGGTGTTAGAACATATTACGTCTACATAATCGGGGTCGATATCCTTGAGGACTCTAACTGGGAACTTGATTGGTTCTCGTTTCCTTGGTGGGTACATTGTGTTAAAGGGGCAAGAAGCACACACGCAGTAATAAGATTCAGTGTACTCCATATTCCCATTTTTGCAAACAGGGCATTTGTTTAATGAGCCGTAAAAAACCAAGCCTTGGCTGCACTCCAAACAAGTATAAATGAATTAGGAACTTAGAAATTGAAACTAGTTCAAAGTTCAAACAGGTTAAAACAACCAACTATACTATACTAACCATCTTTGAAGAAGAGCAGCATGAGAGCCAGAGGAGTCTTGGCCATTAGCTTCCAAGATTGCACGCACGTGTTCAGTTGACAGCTCCTCTCTGAAACTTGTACAGACTTTCTCAAACTCTGTTGGTATGTCTGCTGTAGACAGACCGTGGTCAAGAGTGGGAGTCATGTCAATCGTTCGCCCAACCTGAGTCAGAGAGACAAGAGGTATCAATTTCAATGCAAATGCAATGCCATAAAACGATGATGCGTTTCAACGGACTACATACGTTTCGATCTCTAGCTGCCATTGGAAACCCTAGAATGATAGCAAACTATGAATCTATGGATATTTTTTATTTTTTATTTTGGTACGAATCCTAATCTAATTCGGAAAATTTTTGTGTGCTAATCCTAATCTAATTCTAATTATTTGCCACGTGTCATTGTTTTGTTTTTTCAAATTACACGCGTTTTATCTTTTCTTTTCATATCGACTCCAGCCATTAGAAGCATTTTGCGGGGCCACAATACACCCATAGGCCATAGTTCCAACGCAGCCCACCGAAGCCCATTCCAAATTTAGCCACCCCGGCCCACAAACCACACCATTGATTATTGATCGTTGGGTCATTTGCAGAGAAGAGGTTCCAAGCTTGCAATCACTGTTGAGATTCTAAAACAAAGTGTGGGTTGATTTAACTAAATCAGGATCCTAAACAACTTCTAGAATGAAAAAATCTTACTTTTATTTTTTAATCTTAGAAGAATGAGTTTAAATCAACTTCATTGCAGCAAACAAAAACATAAACACAACATACATACCAGAAAAAAGAAAACAAACAGGCGATAACAGAAGTGAAAAATTGCAGGGATAAATAATTCTAGGAAACCAAAACAATATCATGAAGCTACTAATTAACTATGAACGATTGAACGAACATTTAAAAGAAGACGAGAAAAGGATTTGCGGAAGATATAACGAGTCCACACAGCCTACTGCAGAACCTCATTTAGACAAGACGGTCCACCCATCAGAAATTTCTAGAACAAAGCCTCGATTATCTATTTGTTCCTTGCATTGTGCTTTTGAAGCAGAGAGAGAGTTACAGAACTAGCTTACGAATTGAGAGCGCAAGGTATGAAATAATGAAACCTGTTTGGCTCCTGATTGTGAAACTAGTACTTTTCTTGTAATGTAAACGATAATCAAGTCTGAATTCGTTAAATCTTCTTTTAACTCTTAGGTTTCGATCTTTGATCTTCAATCAACGACGCAAGAACGCGATGGAAGGAAGAGGACGACGATTTGCAGTCCTCAGAAGCTGTGTTCCTTAGTACGCTCTTCTTCTTTTTTGCTTTTTTTTTTTCGTTTTTTAGTGCTATTTCTTCACCGATCTTTAATTTCATTCAAGGAATGTGTCTTTTGACTCTTTTCTGTGGGAACGATGCTCCGATTGCTGTAATTGACAAAAATCCATCTAGTAATTTTCCATTTTCAGCTTGTTGTTTCAGTGTTCTTTCCGTCGTAGGAGTATTTCAAGATTTATAGTCGCGCGATCTTCTTTTTCTGACTTCTCTATGATTTTTGCACTGATTTAATGCGTGTTTTTAGTGATTTAATTCGTTTGTTTAACTATGAAGCTGCGACTCAAATTCAATGCACCGCTGATGAATATATATAAATTAGATCCAGGTCTAAAAATCTATTCAGCCGTTAATTTTTATTCAGTGTTCCATACAAGTATTTTACTCGCTTCTCTTTGCAGTGGTAGCCAAACACCCCTGGTTTTTGCCTTTTATTGATTTTCTGTGCTATTTCTTGACCGATCTTTAATTTATTTCAATAAATATTTATATTCTCTGTTGGAACGATTCTGTTTGCATGCTCTTAATTTCAATTCCTTAAAGCAGTTTTGTGCTTTCTCTATGAATTTGTTAAGTTATCTACAAAATCGATCTCGTAAATTTCTATTTTCTGCGAGTTATTTATTTATTTTAGTGGTCCTTCCATACGAGGAGTATTTCAAGATTTCTACTCTGATTCTCTGTAGTCTGCACTCTTGTTCCAGTAGGCAGTAACATTCTCAAATCGTGCATTTTTTAATTTTGACTCCGACACAAAATTAAATGCATGTCTGATGAATATCATTTAATTAACCATTCTATATTCTGCTTGCCTTTTCAATGTTCTTCGACTTCTAAGTGCTTTAAGTAATTGTGACTACTAAAATGGTGCACGTGATCTGATTAATATGCAATGAATATGGTAATGTGGCAGCTGAGGGAGTGGGTGATGTGGTAGCTGAGGAAGGCAGAGTGGGTGTTGTGGTAGCTGAGAAGGTGGAAAGCGGAACTGGGCTCATTCAAGGTGTATCTGCCACCGACCTTTGCTTTGATGATTATATGGCTGTGGAAGAAAATTGGGGGAGCTTGGACTTTGCTGCTACTGGCACTGTTAATTCTACTGATTCTTTCAACAATATAATTCTACTCATTCTTTCAACAATATGGTCGTTGAGTGATGTCTTGCTTTATGTTGAGTCACGTCATTTTATGTACGAGATCACGTTGAAACCGTAGCTATAGTTTTTTGTTTTGATGCTATAGTAAGTGGAACCTTGAGGTAGGACCATATTAGACTCATAGCACCGTAACAGAAAACTATAGCCATGGTTTCAACATTCTCTCGTGCATAAAGCAAGACATCACTCAACGACCATATTGTTGAAAGAATCAATAGAGTTAATAGTGTCAGTAGCAGCAAAGTCTGAACTCCCCTAATTTTCTTCCACAACCATGTAATCATGAAAGCAAAGGTCGGTGGCAGATACACCTTGAATAATATAACCACGTACTTTAGAAAATCATTCAAGATGACTTTTCGAGTTGGCTCATGGATGATCCCAGTTCTGCGTTCCACCTTCTCAGTTGCCACAACACCCACTCTGCCTCCTTCAGCTGCCACATCACTCACTCCCTCAGCTGCCACATTACCCACTCTAGAGCAATAAAAATCCTGCAATTACTTAGAATATTAATTGATTACTCAAAGACAAACAAGGAATTAAGTTTTCGTAAAGAGAAAAACCTAGCAGGTTTGAGAGTCAGCCACCAACCCCTTTCTCCCTTCCCGTCCCCACTCCTCCTTTCCCCTTCCCGTCCCACCCCCTTGCCTTTCTTTCTCTTTTGTTTTTCTCTTTTTCTGTGTTGAGCTTACGTTCACCATCTCATGTGGTGATTTTCTTGAGCTATATGTTCACTTTCCTACACCTTCTTGTGGTGATTTGTTTGAGCTTTATGCTCAGATCTGGGTATTATATCCTCTCTTAGTTCTTACTTTTTTCCCCTTTTGTTCTTCTATTTTGCCCCCTTCCCAAAACCCACCCAAATCTCTCTCAAACCCTTGTTGGATTCATTTGTGTTTTAACATCCGGTTTTTCTACATTGGATAAAAATTAATAACTCTACAGAGGAGTGCTCTAAACCTAACCAGTTAGCAAGTTAATACGAAACTAACCATGTTTTTGAGTCGACCACATCACTAATTTCATAATCCGAACCATCATCAATTATTTAGATCCTACTTCAAAGATCATCATTGCAAAAAATTAATTAAATCGAAAATCATGTAGTCATATAATTGAGATCAAATAAATAGACGATCAATATTTTCGATAAAAGTATAGAAATAGTTGTTATTATAATCAAATGACTAAAATGACTTCCGATTTTAAAAATTTTGTACGGGGATGATCTTTAAAGTAGGGCCTACAAAATATACGGTTCGGATTTTGAAATTATATTGTGCAGTGGGCCTAACATGGTAGTTAGTTTTAGAGCATTCTTGTAACTCCACGTATAAAAAAAAAAAAGTTGTCTCGTACCTATTTTGAATATGAGTTGTTTCTACTCATAAATTTAATCACTCTACCCATCATCCTAATTAATTTTCTATGCCCTCATTTTAAATTTCTTTAAAGTTTAAAACTTGGAATTAAAAAAATAAAAACTTTATATAGAGGTGATGGGCCTTGGTTGGTCTCTCCCTCTATTGGGCTCATAAGTATGAATACCATATTACCAATCTTTTGGGCTCATATAGATGTGGGTTGTGGGTCACTCAGATTCAGTTGATCTCTCGCGTATTGGAGCGGGCCTAATAAAACGCAGCATTTGGCTTGGACGAAATAACGAACACTGTACGTTTTATGACTAAAGTAACCATACAGAATCTCATATTTCCTTCTTTCCCACATTTTCTCAGAAGCCATAACAGTCATTGTCTCACCGTTTTTGGCACTTTTGCCCATAACAATTCATCCAAACAAATTGTAAGTGTGGATGGACAAGGTAGAGGAAGAGGTGGAGAAGGTGAAGAAGGAATGGGACGAAACATACAATAAGGTCGTAGAGCAAATAAAGGCAATTGAGGACTATGGTAAATCACCTGCACTTAGTACTACTGGTACCAAAATGGAGACGCAGAAAGACTCGCTACCGAGAATGAACGGGATCGCACAGGACGGCTTGGCCTTGCTCAATTCTTTGCAGTTCAAGCTCGATCTGTTTGCTCCTCAGTTGCCTACTGAAGATCAGGTCCAGTCCGCCAAGGCCTTGCTTCAGTCCTGGAAAAACCGATCCCAAAGGTATCAATTTTATGCTCTCTAATTCTGTTTGGCTGCAGAGAAAGTGGTCGAAAACATAGGAAAATTTTCAGTTCTGTAAAGGAAAAGAAAATCTTGAATGTTAGGAAAAAAAAGAAGAAAGATTTTTTGTTTTTTTTCTAATTTGGAATGCTTTTAAGTTAGTCATGTCTTTCAATTTAATGCAACAATCGAAGCTCTCAGCTATCGTTTTTATGTTAGAGCTCTGTCTGTGTATTTAATTGTTATGGTAATGCTAGTTTTTGTGGTCTTTCTGATCAGTTTGCGGTTGAGCATGAGGAATGCCAACTTGCAAGCAAAGGCTAACATGAAGAAAGCTGCTCAGAAAGAGGTAACAAAACGGCCTTCTGGACTAATTTTAGCCAATTTATTGTCTTCGACATTATTGCTTGACATCATCATTATGAAATGTTGGTTACTTATTACTATTATCTTCATGTTAAACCCTTTTATGTGGATACTATTACCCTGATTTGAGGCAAAATAAGTTAATTGATGCATTTTCCTTGTTCATAATAAGCTTAAAAAGTTATGGACTTGTAGTTTATTTATGTGTGATTGATTTGACTGCGTTTGTTTCAGAGAGAACTTCTTTTGGGAGGTGGAGAAGAGTCCACAATTCGTAGACGCAACTTACAGTATGTATCAAATATTTTGAATGGCTTTCAGTAAAATAGTATTCATGTATGGTTTGCGTATGCATTGTCTTTAACTTGGGGATTATATTGATGGGCATGAATACAGTTTACTTTTAAATGAATTTGTTATTTAAAGCATGTCATTTCTCATTGTGTTCCAGGACAAAGGCTGGAATGACATCTGCCGCAGAAAGCATTACAGAGAGCCTTCGCCGTACACGTCAACTAATGGTTCAGGTCAGTTGCTGTATGTTTGTCGTTTCCATTTATTATTCATCCACCTTTATGCAATGATAGTGTGAAGCTTTTGGTGGGATGCAATATTTGATTTCTTATTTCTTTGTGTGTACACAGGAGGTGGAAAGAAGTGCAGGCACACTCATGACTTTTGGTGAGTTCCTTTCATTCTTACGTATCAATTCAATCTTCACCTTGCTCCGAGTGTGGCACTATTTTCTTATTTTTTATTTTTTTAACAACTTATCTTGTGACGCTGACTTTGGCTTTCATACTGGAGTACTGGAGAGTGTTTGAAAACTTTGCATTTCCGTAGAGATAAAAGGTGAAAAATAATAATAATAATAATAATAACACAAATAAAAAAAGAAGGAATGATGTTATAATAATCTTCAACACTCGGTGATCTATCAAACAGAAAAGGTAGAGGCTGTTAATTGATGTTGTCTGTGCAAATCAGCAGAATGCTTTTTTTTCTGGACCCTCTAGTTATACTGTGACTATGGAAAGGGTTTTGGATCTATTAGAATCAGGGATGACAGGTACAGTTGGCTCAAACTTCCTCTAGCGTATGAACATGTTTTAAAATTGGTATACTTTGTTCTGCGAGAATGATTTGATGTCTTAAGACCAGGTCTTTTATTACAAATTCACAGCTTTGCTCCCTGATCTTTCATGACTAAGAGGTCTCTTATGTAAACATCAATATATTGAAGGCAACATATCCCACCTGATCTAGTGTATCATCCATGTTACAAAGCATTCTCATATGACTTTATTCTGATTTAGCTATTTGCAATGCTTATCTAAGTAATTGTCAAATGCTAAAGACAAATGATGTTTCATTCATTACTTCCAGAGTCTACGTGTATGCAATGTTGGAATGTGAATGCTCAGTTGACATTTGTTTGAAAAAATTGTTCACAGGCGGCAGACTAATACTATATATGTTGGGTTATGCAGAGGAATCTACTGGAGTACTAAAGAAGGCTGAAAGTGAATATAAGGGACACCGTTCATTGTTGATGCGAACCAGAAACCTACTCTCCACAATGCAACGTCAAGATGTCATAGACAGGCTGATAGTTGCATTAGGATTTTTCTTGTTTTCTTGTGCTGTTCTATATGTTGTTTCGAAGCGTATTGGTCTACTGACGTTGCAGAGGCACGTCACTGCTGCCATTAAGGCTGGTTTGGTTGGGCAAGCAGAACTCAGACCTGGACCTGGACCTGTTGAAGATGGCATAAATCATGCACAGGCCTATGGCAATGCAGTTCATAGGGTGGAGGAACCTCTAGAAAGATTGATGCACGATGAACTCTGAAACTCTAGTTCTGTTAAAATTACAAGTTGTCCATACCATGGGTTTTTCCTGTCCTTGCCTTTACGGACGGCTGTGCTTCAGAATTCACTCTTACGGAGGGGCTTTTTTGTACTGCTATCTCTAATTTTTTTGGTTTTCACGTTGGTTTTCACTTTTCAGGAGCCAGCATTGTTAAATACGTACAATTTTTATTCATATTGGAATAAAAGAATGCCGTACACATAGCTTACCTCTTAACCAAAAGAAACAACAAAAGAATCACTCACTAAATCTAACAGTCAACCGATTTAGCAAAACTGAAGTAGTCAAATTGGTCGCTGTAATTATATCTTATGAAGTTGCCTAGTTTGAGCTTCATGTTGCACCAAACCCATTGTTTTCAAAACCAAATAATGACAGACAAATACAAATCCCACGCTAACACATTCAGCATCTCATACAATATAAATATAATAACATAAATAAAATAATTACACAGTAAATTGAAAACTTCAGACTTTCCTCATACCAAAAACCCAGCAAAGAAAGGTTTCATCAAAAGGTGGGGGAAAAAAAAAAGAAATACAGCTGAAAATCAGTTTGATCTCCTGGTTCTGCATTGAAAGTCATGCCCACGACCTAGATTCTTGCCCTATGACTACCGTGCATCAACTTCTATCTCAAAACTCTGGGGGTTCACAAGCTAAGACATCTGGTTCGAAACCTTCGAAAAATTTGAATGGCCAAACTAGACATAAGAAACAAACATCACACATAATCACCACCTACTTTTATTTCTAGCAAATAGAAACCACCACCAACTCCAAGTTGCAAGGTTATGAGTGATGGAATAAGAGAATTGCTTGTGAATTGCCGTTTGTGACACACCAGATAACTGAAATGGTTAGCTTACCATCTCATCCTTCAATCACATGGCAAGCTCACAACTGTATAAACACACGAAATCTAGCAAGTCCATCAACTTTCTTATTGTAGCCTTGATATCCCTAAGAAGGCCTCCATAATCCTTCATTGCGGAGTCAACCTCCAAACACGAACAAATGCATCCTCACCAGAGCTAACCACAGTGCACTCATCAGTGAAAGCCAAACCATACACCCCACCCAAGTGGGCACCCTTAATGGTTGTACGGCTCGATGCAGGCTTGTCAACTTCATAAATGATGACACATGTGTCAAGTGATCCAGTAGCAACCATGCTGCTATCAGGAGACCAAGCAAGGCAGTTTATTCGAGCAGTATGGTACAACATGTTCTTAAGCTTGACCTGCAATACATCATGTGTCAAAAAATGTGACTAGTAAGTTCAAGTTCATAACTTTACTCAGAAAATGCAAGTTGTTCAAGAGTATTAAGAAGACAGTAGTCACAACCAGGCCTCTAGAGAAGATGTTACTGAAGCTCTCCCTTCACATGGGAGATTTTGAAATGAACCAATATTGAGGCACATTTGGCATTCCATGTCTAAGGACCAACTTATTGTCTCGTATTGTATGACTGTGAGGCCTGACCAGCTCAAAAAAGGCATTAACTCTACAAATGGAGAAACGACACAGACAAACACACATGACTAGCGAAACAGACACAGACACTTGCTATTATCCTTTTCATCCCCTAAGTGATAAAAATACCAGAATGATGGTTATAATGTTAGAATGACAAAATGATGAACAGTAGCTAAGGACAAAGAGCACGCTACCTCTCGGGAGACACGATCCCAGATGACAGCTTCTCGGTTCAAATCTCCTGAAGCAAACATTGAAACATCGGGAGAGTAACGTATGACACTAATAGCACCCCGATGTTTCTCTAGCGCAGCCTCTTCTGTAAGTGTATCACCCACTATAGAATATATATGCAGTTTACCGTCCTGCCCACCAATGATGGCTTCACTTCCATCTGGTGCAATAGCAGATGCTGTCACAGTAAACCCAAGGTTAATAGTTGACACTACTTTTGTGCCACGGAGCATGACAACTCCAGTATCAGTTGAAACCAAAGCAAGTTCAGGAGATTGAAGGGCAAGGCTTAAATCCTTCGGCTGACTGCCAACATCAACAGATTCTGCATCTCCACATTGATCACCATGTATAGGAGCTCTCCACACCTGGTTAGTCATAAGACAAAAGCAATAGGAAGAAAGTGAGATAAGGTGAAATCTAAAAGTGGCAAAGCAATTTCCCCATAGAATATTTGTGAAAAGTAGAAGCAAATATTTCTATCAGCCAGAATCTTGTGACCATCAGATTATAGCCAAGTATGCCTAAATTGTTGACTACAGGTAACCTCTTCTTTCATTAGGTAAATGAAACTGACAAAATATTTTAAATTTTTATCAAACAAATGTTTTTTTTTTTTTTTTGAAACAGCTGGGGGCTAACAGAATGAAGTACATGATTTTGGTACATCAATCATTGTCCATGAAGCTTTATTTACGGAGCAATAGTCATTGCAGATTAATTGATGGCTTTATACTCACTGAGGCTTTATCAACTGCTTTATACAAAATTCAGTAATTGTACGTGGGATATCACATAATGGTACAGAAACCATGTTGGTAAAACATTTGGCTCACATGGTAAACAAAGTGAAAAGGTAGTAGATGCAACTGAAAAGCACATTTTTGTTTTCCTCAAGAAAAATAAAATTGTAGAGTAGATATTATGAAATTGCATCAAACCAAAATAAATAAAATTTTAGTTACCGTATTATCAAATCCAGATGAAACGATTTCTTCATCAACAGCTGCAAAACATTTTATTTGAGAGTTCTCCTTCCTTTGTAATTTTCCACTATATCCAAGGCCTTGAATCCATTTAACAATTAGACCATCATAGCTGCTAGACAATATAACTTTTGGGTCACCTTTTAGAACAGCTAATGAAGTAACATTCTTCATGTGCCCAGTAATCAAAAGTGGGTCTTTATCAAGGTCAGTTGCTGAGAATATACTAATCATGCCTCCAAGTGAAACGGTAACAAGATGATCATTCTGCCATAGACACCCGACCAACATGTCATCCACTCCACCAGATCCAGGACAAGTCAATGTTTTCTTCACCTTCCCAGTAGTACCATCCTCAGATATCTCCCATACTTTAGCGGACTTGTCAGCGGACACAGTGAGGATCTAATATTTAAATTAGAACTGATTAGCACATTCAAGCAGGAAGGAAACATTAACAAATTTTATAACACAAAGATAATAAAAGATGCAAAGCAGATAATACTTGGTTAGGCCTGATTACATGAAACTCCCCGCATTACTTTTCATAGCACTTGCATTCCCCATTTTGCTCAATCAGTAATTGAACGAACCAAATCTCATATTTACCTGTTTACCATCAGGACTAAAGCTAAGTGCATAAATGCTGCCTTTGTGGCCATCTTCCGAGGAGAGTTCTCCAATCTTGTCTGCCGTCTTTCCATCATAAATAATAGCCTTTTTATCTGAGCTTACAGTGATAAACTTACTGCCATCTGGAGAAAACCTTACACAATTCACAAAATTTGAATGATCCCTGACATCCAAAAACCAAAAAAAGAGAAAGAAACTTTGAGTGAGTCCAGTAACACTAACACATACATGCATTAATACATACAATGTGATTTGATTGGCCATCAAAGCCTCAAGTTTTAACAATGATAAAGAAGAAACCTGTGAGATAGCTTGAATTTAAAAGGTGGTCCTTCGTAGAAATTGACCAAGAAATCCTCTCCACACGTGACAATGCGAAAGGGTCTTGTTGGCTTAAACACACAGCTCAAAACTCGTTTTGAGTGCCCATCAAAATCCCCCACGGTTGAGCCTGAATCCCACCTATTCAAATTCCAGCAACAACTTTCTCACTAACCAAACAGAAAATCCGCCATGAAAAGAAAACAAACAACTTTATAAAAAAATGATCAAAACGACGACGCTGGGCGCTTACATGAATGCGCGAACCAAGGACTTTCCTTTGCCCTCACCACAAGCGACGATCCTCAAGCCGTCGGGGGACCACTGGAGGTCGTCGATCCGACCCGAGAGGACCTTGAACTCATTTTTCAAGACGAAGTCGTTGTGGGTCCCCCAGATCCTGACGGTGCCGGAAACGTCGGCGGACGCGACCCACTCGCCGTTGGGCGAGAACCTGGCGACGGTGGCAGGGTAGGCGTGCTCGGCGTAGACCTGGACCTCGAGGGGCTTGTTGAGGTTCATCATAATTACGGATCTGCCATTGGTGTAGAGGAGCTTGTCCGATTTGGGGTCGCCGGAGATCAGAATCCCACGGCCTCGCTCCGTGGACGGCGCGCTGGCGTAGGCCTCGGTCAGTTGTGGCATTTTGGGGATTTTGGGAAAATTAGAAGGTGGGATTTCAAAGCTTCAGGCTTTTATAGGTCCCCGAGAGACTGAGATTGGTCGTAGTCATCATGATGACCACTGCATGTTTTTGATTTTGGAAATGTTCAAAAGGTAAAGTAAAGATGGACACGTGTCAAAGAGGGATTCGTCAGATCCAAGAAGACAGATTTTCTCCTCCTTTATATTTATATTTTATTTTTTATGCGTGCTTGCAGCACCTTAGCAAGACTGGTCAAATTAATTTGATGGGCAAGGTTAGGTTGGGCCATCTCCTTAAAGTCAAATCAAATTCCAGGCCTGGCCCAGCCCAGCCCAGACATTGGGCCTATTTTTCAAGCTCAATTTGGTTTGGTAAGACCGACCTTGTCTCTTTTTTGTTTTTGTTTTTTTTGGGGGGCTACCCACTTATGAATATTGTGTTAGTTGGCAGGTGGTGGAAAATATGCATGTCAAAGTTAAGTGGTGCACATTCTCACCTCACCAAACCATGCACATTCTTGTCATTCGTACGATGTATGATGACGTTAAAGCATGGGTAAAAAAACAACCAGTCCATGTCCACTTAATTAATGAATTGATGAAAATCTCCATCATCTAACCCCAAAAGAACCCCCTACACACACACACACATATCATTTTTATATATTATAATCTTGGACGATCATTTGTATTGCTCTACCTATATACATCTTGTATCAATGGGCCTCACTAGATTCTTCTCTTCCTGATCATCAGGAACTTTTTATACCCTAGCTTGCTAAGTACTGCACATAAATATATATTTATATATATGCTTTTTAGTTGCATCTATATATATATATATATCTGATCTCTTTGTTTGCTCTGGGATGATATAGCTACCAATTAAGAGTCAACTGGAATGAGGAAGCCCTGTTGTGAGAAAACAGAGACAACAAAAGGAGCGTGGTCTAAGCAAGAAGACCAGAAACTCATTGACTACATCAAAAAACATGGCCAAGGTTGCTGGAATTCTCTTCCTAAGGCTGCAGGTTTATATCTCAAAAATATGATAGCTATCGTCATCTCTCCTCAATCTTTGATCTTCTTTATTAATTGGCCGGATTGCATCATATATATATGGACGATTCTAGCTAGCTATACTTTAATTAATTCTAATATATACATATATATATTGTTTAATTAATATTTTTCAATGATGATGATCGACTAGGGTTGCGTCGTTCTGGTAAAAGTTGTCGACTAAGATGGATAAACTATCTAAGACCAGGTCTTAAACGCGGAAGCTTTGGAGAAGATGAAGAGGACCTCATCATCAGACTTCATGCACTCCTTGGAAACCGGTACGTACGTATTAATTACATCTTAATTATAAGTTATAATTATAAGTTATAACTCATGTTAATTCGATCTCAATTCGATCTCATGAGTCATGATATATCTATAACATGTTCCTGCCCTTTTTCCCAAATTAAATTAATTCCCCAATAACACCCAAGAACCTAGCTAGAGACTCAGACTAGAGAAACAATAGTTCTACTTTTATGCCTATGGTGTAATTTAATTTAATTAAGAAATATTCATTTCAATAAATTTGCTATACATTGATCAATTTAGAATTCCTAGGATACCAAAAAAAAAAAAATCATGAATACCTAGCTAGCTACAGTTGACACTTGAATATATATCGATTAAAAATTTATTCCCTTTTTGCATATTTACAAAGACACAAATTCTGATAACCATAAAAATCGATTAATTAATTGACATACATGTATTTGTATATAAATAAATATTAATTAATGTGAAATTTTTGATGAAAGAATACATTTATGTATGAGGAATTTAGGTGGTCATTGATAGCAGGAAGACTGCCAGGAAGGACAGACAACGAGGTGAAGAATTACTGGAATTCCCATATCAGGAAAAAACTATTGAAGATGGGTACTGGTACTATTACTACTACCACTACTACTCATCATGTTGTTCATCATCATCCCAATATCAATTATAAGCCGCTGCCTGCTACTAATAAAGTTGTGAACTTGGGCCATGACACCAACAAAGATGATCAAGAGGTCTCCGATTCCATGGCCACTTCATCAGGTACTGCTGCTATTAGCAACTGTTTGCCTGATTTGAATCTTGAGCTCACTCTCTAATATATTAAGCAGTAGTACTCCAATTATATATAGTCCAATTAATTGCTTGTGGAAGATATATCAGAGCTCATGAGGAAGCAAATTAGATAGTAAATATTGATATATGGATCATCAAGTACCCTCCACTCCACCTCCAGTGCTTCTTTTAGACAATGGTGCTTGGATACGTGGACTGGCTTTCATTATGACTACACTTGAATATATACTATAGTATAGTATAGTCTACGGTTGTATAAATTAAGGTGTGAAATTGTACTGGTCATTAATTATAGTACCGTACTATACGCACTTACCGAGTTTGGCATGCACATGACTGCCTAACAATGTAAACTATCTCTCTTTAACTATATATGTATATTGGGAAAAGTTATTTTGTGTGTCATTGTGTACAATTTACGGATGAATAATTAACTAATAAAATGAGGTTTAAATTTTACATAAATGCTTCGAATTCATCGTATATATCATATGACGCGTGACAGGAAATATTAAGGAAAAGAAGATCATGGCTGTGAATTATATTTTAACTTTTTCATTATAATGTTGCATTAATCGAAGACTCGAAGTAGTAGGTCATTCCTTCATGCAGAAATTGTTATGCCACGTACGCTACTTGCAATACACAGAAATGGTCCACTAGCAAGGTAGGTAGGAGGAGAGCTTGGCTACTTTGCTTAATTCAAAGAGTGTGCATGTGTGTGCGCGCTTGAGCGCAATGAGAGAACTATTTGATAGAATTAGAATATCTAAACTAAAATCAATTGGTAATGGGTGGAGAGGTCCAAAACTTATAAGCACATATACTAAGCTTTAGTTTTTCGATATGGGACATTGATCCACATTACTCTCAATACGCCCCCGCACGTGTGACGAGATTTTGAGCCTTACACGTGAACAAATTGTATTGGGTGATGTTGGAGCACGTGTGGCCGTTGGGCCTTACACGCGAATAACCAAGCTCTGATACCATGATAGAATTAGAGCATCCAACCCAAAACCAATTGGCAATGGATGGAGAGGCTCAAGACTTATAAGCACATATACTAAGCTTTAGTTTTTCGATGTAGAACATTGCTCCACATTACTCTCAACATATTGTAACTGTAGGAGAATTAATCCGAATGCAACTCAAGAAACATGATTCTTCCTTTGAAATTAATGCTTAATTAAGTTCCCCACTTTTCTTAATGTAAACTAATTAAGAAATGGTTGAGAATCGTCATTGAAAATAGCAAAAAGAAGAACAAGACAAAATGAAGTATACGTATGGTAAAGGCTGCAGAAAATTAATAGGTCTGAACTAGAAATGAGCTATAATCTAACTTAATTTTAAACTTGTGTAGTTTTGTAAGTTTATTCGAATTAAGTATCTCTTTTGGCATTAATTGGTAACCTAATGTTCGATCAAGAAGCACCTATATATATATATTTCAATATATGTTATATTTGTACAATGTAGTCCTCAAAATCGATCTAGCTTAGATTCCTGGCCAGTACTCTTTCTTCTTGCTGCTTTTTGACTTTGTCCTATTTTTAAGTAGGTATTGTCAGTTGCTACACCAGTTTCCCTGATAAATCAAATATTAATCATATAATATATATATATACATATCACTGAAAGTATGTCCTGCGCATGGCTGAGATGTGTAAACACCAGAAGCTTTAGCTGCTGAAGAGGCAGAAGCACCTGCAAACACGTAGTGCTTGCCACTGTACTATAGATGTTCGTGCAACTAGCTACGTACCTAGCTTTCTCTCTCTCTTAACTCCTCCTCAGCTGATGTTAGTACGTAGTTTTGGCCAGGTAGCTGAAGTTAGTTGTTAGTTGCACATATATATATATATATTCAATGCCTTAATTAGTAAAGAATACCTCCGGTACGTACTGTTCTTGTGCACCAAGTTTTCAAGATCTATAATCATAATTAAGGAAGATCAATTGTTATGATTTGTTGAAAGAATTAAATATTTTATTTTATTTCCTTATCAAAGATGAAAAATGGTTTAATCATTTTATGCACATATATTGCACTCAAATTCTCATGTCGTCCTTTTTGTTGGTCAGCTCAACTCCTCAAATTCTTATGCTTAAAGGTAAATGTTAGTAATTTTGATATCGATCACCCGTTCATAAAGTCCAATAATAAAGCTCTTTCAATTATGCTCAAAATTGACTTCTCGCGCTCAAATATGTGAATGCGAGGACCACTTTAGACATCCCAAAACAACGGAGAACATCCATCGATCGAGAGCCCTAGCCTTGATATCTAACAGTCAAACAGTCAACTCTTCTCCAATCTCTGCTAGTTTCTACCAACTCTACTTTTTCAGGCTTGCAGTTGTGGGCTGATCGAGACGCGTACCATATATATGATATTATATATATTAAATAATATTTCTACTGCAGAAAGTTTCACTGACCGGATAAATTTTAGTGCCGAGAACGAGGTTTTAATGCAGTTTGTCTAGTTTTGAATTTTAGCCAGAAATTAAAAGAGCTTGATATTCTTTCATGCATGTATTTCTAGTTCTTCATTTTTCATATATTTTAATTTCATATATTTGTCCGCTTGCAATTTAAAGTATAGATATTCCAAATAAGTCCTGCAGTAACATTTTTTTTTTTAAAAAAAAAAAGAGCATGCAACAATAATAAAGTAATTATGACTGTGAAAATCGATGAATATATATATATATATATTGGCTCTGCCTATTATATATACTAGACTAGACATGCAGTTCATCCATTTCTTTTGTATTTTATACTCTGATGAATTTCATTGGTATTGTAAACCTTTTGATCAATCTCAGTGATGAAATTCTTTAAGGTTGGCCGGTGTTTCTTCATATTTATGTTGACCTTATGGAAAAGGAAGCCATTCGTTCTATAAATGGCAGATGTGAAATATATACAGTCCAGTCTTGCATGCCACTGACAGCAGGAAGATGACATGTAGGTCTTATGAAAGTTTCCCGAAAAGAGCTCACTTGTGAATCTACCATTCAACTCTCAGTGGATAGTACTGGTCTACTGGATATATGAGTGACTATGACCATGCAGACTTGTCAACATTTGCTCCAATCCAGCCTTTTGAACCCGGCCCTAGCCTGAGTACTCCTATTTAAGGAAAATTCAAACTCATAAAGATAGAGATCGAGTGACTAATTTATTAAGCAGAATAATTTATATTAACTTGTTTCATTTAGCCACAATTAGGTTACCTTTATTTTTCAAGTAAAAAAATGATCCACTATCAAATTAAAACATGAATCTAACTTGATTGGATTCAAATAAACTCAACTCAAACTTAATCTCTAATTGGACGAATTGAGAATTTAAATGAGTTCAGGTTGAACCCTAGCTAGCTCTAACCCAACCAGAATTTGATTGGAGAATTTAAATTAAAACTATCAAGTTGCACCCTTAATTATATTGGTTTTAACATATGAAGTGGATCTTTTTAACTAACCTTCACAAGTGTCTCATACTTTAATTTTTCTTTCTTCTTTTTTTTTGTCTAACATACTTTCTTTTTCTTGTTTAGTGTCCCATACAATTAATGCATGGTGAAAAATATTAGCTAGTAAAAGTTTTACATGGGTAGGGCTTGTAGCTCGATTGATAGATAGCATTTGGCTCACACCCATGGCTTAACTTGGAACTTCTCCCTTTTTGGCCTCTTAATTTGTATTAAAAAATTAAAGAAAAAAAGAAAGTTTTGCATGGGAAAGAATATATATATATATATATATATATAAAGGTTTCCACAGTTTGAAGTAACTGGTTGTAAAGAGAATTTAGGGAGGTTTTAGAAATATTTCTTGACCTTTGCACAAAGATAGGAAGGACAGAGTTAAATAAATAAGTAAATAATTAAATAAAGGTTGGCATAGTACCGACACACCAAACACTCGACAGGTGATGTAGTTTATTGTACAACTGTAAGTCAAGCCCAGCATGGAAAACTCTAGCTGTTGTGTATATTGCTAGCTCTACCTCCTCACTTGGCTCCTTCATCAGTTGCTCTCTCTCTCTCTCTCTCTCTTTCTGTATATCTCTCTCTGTGTATCTGTTTAAGCTAGCATTTTCTGGAGAATTTTTCATTGTTAATTAAAAATTACAAATGAGAACACCTTGTTGCGAAAAGAAAAAGATGAATAAAGGAGCATGGTCGAAGCAAGAAGACCAGAAACTCACAGATCATATTCAGAAACATGGCGAAGGCAGCTGGCGCTCGCTTCCCATGGCTGCAGGTAATGCATGATGTCTTAATTATTTACAAATTTACAATCAACCAAAAACATCACGCACAAGTGCACAACACATGCAGTTCTTTAATCTTGCATGTAGTCGTTGCTTGAAAAAAATGGTGTGTATTAATATTATTGCATTAATTAATTAATTAATCAATTAATTATTGAATATTGGTGCAGGGTTGCTTCGTTGTGGAAAAAGTTGCAGATTAAGATGGATAAATTACCTTAGGCCAGACCTCAAACGTGGCAACTTTGGTGAAGATGAAGAGGACCTCATCATCAAACTCCATGCACTTCTTGGAAACAGGTACTGCGCTCTACTGCGCCATCTTTTCTTTTATCTTATATATACCTTGTATAGTACTATCTGTCTATTTAGCTTTTCTGAAAATTCCAGCAACATAAGATAAAGGAATATTTTGGTAAAATAAAAATTGTAAATTATTTTTAAACATTTCATTTGAACTTATGCATTGGCCTCGAACATTCTGAATAAATTGCAGCACAAAGAACCAAATACCAAATATAATTTTTTTTTTTTTCTCTGAGAATCCCCTATATATATAGCTAGCCAACGGCTAAAGCCACAAGCAATTGATCATATAATGCATGTTTTTGCTGCATATATAAATTCCTAGTGCTGGTTTAAAAATGTAATACTAATACTAGTAGTTGCTAGCTAGCAAGCTAGGTTTATCTTTTTCAGTCACTAATTGATAATTAATTAAAATTAATTACCAAAACTATATATGTATTGATCCTTGTTACTTTAAAATTTAAATATAGGTGGTCATTAATCGCTGGAAGATTGCCGGGGCGGACTGACAATGAAGTGAAGAATTACTGGAACACTCATCTAAGGAGAAAGCTAATACAGAGGGGAATTGACCCAAGTAACCATCGGATAGGACACATTGGCGTTACCAAATCATTTGGCTCCGGCAGGAATAATAATATTAATCATTCATGTAAACCTGAAATTTCTGAGGGGGATAACGAAGACTCAGATCCATTGTTGGATTCTACAAGTGGCCCCGAAAGCAACACAAGCTGTAGTGCTTTGCCTGACCTGAATCTTGAGCTCACCATAGGCCTTCCAACTTCACTTGATCAAAAGTACTGATCAAACATTTTAATTACATGTCTAATTGGTTCAGATCTATTCCTTAATTAGTACTGGGAAAGATATGGATTGTCATAACTAGCTAGCAATTAAGTCACTTGTAAAAATTAATGCTTACATTTGCATTAATAAGGTGAGATATATAGTTCAAATAGATAGCTTTTTCATGCTAATTAGATAGGAGAAATACAGAATTAGAATTACAAATTGGGTTCTAATTAGTTTATGTGTAAATGGTGACTGGAGAGAAAATTGACTCTAATTAATTAGTCACACAATGTGCTGATCTCGATGAGGCGCTGAGGAAAATTCCGTCCCCAAGTAATTTATGCAAATTAATTATGCTTAATAATTGAGTTTTTTTGTCCCCAGAACCTGTGAATCTGCAACAGGACCAATGTGCAAGGCAGTAAGCAAATGCATAAATGGTGGTGAACCAATATTATTAATGTGCATGGTGTGTGTGTGTGTGTGACGAATGTATGAACTAGTATCATTTCATGAATTACAAATATTATATATTTTTGTCAGGTGGAGATTTGCAGCTATATTTTCAAATTAGGTAGGGAGAATATTATGATCGATCATATATATACGTACGGTAGAGAATTGTTATTTTGTTTTTCATGAGAAGTGGTAACTGGGTAAGTAGGCAATATTGATCGAGCAGGGGATTTTATATAATTATTTATAAAAAGCAATCTAGGTCGCCCTTTTTATTCTGACAAGTGGCCGGAAGTTCAGTTAGCTAATATAGCAGGTAGCAAGATAAGGCAGAAATGCATGTGACCAATTAAGAATATTCCTATTCTGGCCGGAGTTAATTTACTCGCGAAACAGTTACGGATAAAGACTTGCTAACTGAAGAAAATCTAAGTTGAGATAGATTCTATCTGAAACCACAGGCTGGATGAGAAAGCTGACTGATGAAAATCTAAGTTCAGATTCCATCTGAAATTATAAACAGATTAAGAGCTATATATATATCTAAGGGACGGTCCTGGCCGGGTGGCCGGGGGAAGCTAACTGAGGAATTGAATCTGCTTCCAACTTCTCAAATTTTATGATCCTTTTTAGTGTTAATTAGTCCCATACTTATGCAATGATTTGTAAGACTTGGTAAAAAGAGTTACGTCAATGTACATAGAGGATCAAAAATCTTATTTTTATTAATTGTTCACCTAATTGCTCCCAAATTTTCATAACCGGCCCGTCAACGAACATAAATAGAAGGGCTGCAATGTAATTTATTATCCCATTTTGGGAATAATAACCAACACGTACTGATAATGACCTTTAAACTACAACTTGTCTAAGTTTTTTTTAGTTTTTTTTTTTAAGTGATATTAGGTTAATAAGGAGTATATATGACATTTTTTCTTTTCTATTTTCATAACTTGACAGGTAGTTTAACTTTTTCAAATTCAAAAATTTAACATGGCTTGAATGTTTTGGTGAACATGTCTCCTTTTCGCCCACCCACATGTATATATTAATCCAACTGAAATTAACCACCATTCCAAGTCAACCAGTGCAATAATAAACCTATAGTTATGTAGGAATAAATTTAAGGAAAAAGATTGTGCTTTATCGATCAGGATGCTAATTATAATTAATTAGATTTTAGAAGAACCTTTTTACCTATAAGTACTTGATCACTGATCAAAAAGCCCATGATCTGCAAAGATCATGATCATATATATGATTACTACCATATTTCTTATTTTCCATTAAATAAAGGTTTAATTAAGTCTTCAAAAAATTATATTACCAAAGAGAGAAGTCATAGATATATCTTTAGGGAATGCTAGAGTGTCCTAATATTGAGTGCCCTAATGACAAGGCATTGTTACATAATTTTTGTAAAGACAATTTTAACCTCTCTTAAAATTTTGCAATTATTATTCATCTCACAAAAACAATTAAAAAATATTTATCCCTAAGTTTAAGGATGGATTCTATTAATTTGAAGCCAATAGCTTCTCGAACTTATCTAGCCTTTTCAATTGCATCCAACCAAATTAAGGACTCGTTTGGTAGTGCTTTTAAAAAGGCTAAAAGTACTTCTAAATAGATAAAAGCACTTATGGATAAAAAAATTTAGTGTTTGGTAAAAAAGGTAAAAGCGCTTTAAACCAATTTTAAAAGCACTTGAAGTGGTTTTGAAAAAAGCACATAAGAGGTGATTCTTCTTAGAAGTGCTGCCAGGAGAATACACGGGAAGCACTTGGCTCCCTTTAATGAAAATTTCAAACTTCCCAATTTATCCCTATTTATTATAACAAATGCCCAAAGAACCCTTATACTGTTTTATTTTAATAAAACTTTCTTTATCGAACTGCAAACTCCTCAACTGCCTTGAAACCCATCGCCCACCGCCACCATCCATGATCCAACACCACCGCCTTATGCACCAGCCCCTCCACCACCAATTCATCCATACTTTGCTGAGAATCACCACCTAATTTGCATTGTAGCACAACTTCATTAGGATATTGTGTTTAACAAAAAAAATGAATCACCACCTAATTAGCTGGGACTCCATCCTCCAAATCCCAGGACCCGACTCAGAAAACCTTCTACCTAGCTCGAGAAGCTCGCCACTGTCTTGAACCCTAAACAAGAACCGATTCGCTTTCTTTCAAGAGGCCTTCAAGCTAGTCTACAAATCCATTTTGAAATTGACTTTTAAGAATGGGAAAGAAACCCCAAAAACAGAGAGCAGAAATAAACCGAAACTAATAAAAGGGGTATCTGCTATTACATCTTTGAGTATGAAGTGTATAAGAATTGTTGCTTGAGATTGCAGAACTTCAAGTTCAAGAAATTA
This sequence comes from Dryas drummondii, assembly GCA_003254865.1. Lineage (NCBI taxonomy): Eukaryota > Viridiplantae > Streptophyta > Magnoliopsida > Rosales > Rosaceae > Dryas > Dryas drummondii. The sequence continues at coordinate 40,196 of QANW01000715.1, forward strand.
TATGACGAAGAGAGACAAGGGTGTTATAGAGAACTTCAAACAAATTAATGATGATATATGATTCAGTGGATGGTTATGGTGGGAATAGTGGCGGTGATGGAGGACCATGGATGGTGATGGGATGAGTTGGTACTGGGCAAATGGGTTTCGGGGGTAGTTCAGTAGATTAAAGAAAATAGTTTCGTTTTACTTATTTTGCTATTTAGAGCTAAGGAAGATGTTACTTACAAATTTATAATAAATGTTTTCGCACAGATAAAGACTTTGACTGGTGCAAGAAAATTATAAACATCTGTTAACTCCATTAGCAAGCCATCTGTAAGAAATTTAGAAACAAATATATTATAACATATGTTACTAACAAATCTAATCAAAAGCATCTATGTGCAGGGAGTCCTCCACTAGCAAGNAACAACTTTGACTTGAAATCTCAAAAAATTAAAACTTTAAAAGTTTAAAACTTGGAATCTCATTCAAATCCCAAATTTGGCAGAAAAAAATTAAAAACCCATTGCTCAATTTGAACAATTGTGGTTCTCCTAGCTAGTTTCCATTGGGTCATTGAACTATATATACATGCTTGAATTACTTCTAGTTCGTACGTAGAACATTGATGCTGCTAATCAAATATATATTTTTTACGTTTACTTGTTGATTCATTTGAGTTGAGTTGCAAAGATATGAAAGAAGAAAAAAACATTCATTGATCAAGAATCCATTGTTGGACATTACTGGAGAGTTATGCTTGCAGCTAGAAGGAAATAACTTTGAATTATGGAGAAGATGCAATACAGATTTGTTATTACTAAAGTAATAATTTTAAAAATTAGATTTTGGTTGGGTAATATAGTCTTTTAACAATAATTATAGTAATATGATGTGGCAAAATAATTTTACCGCATCAGATTAAGGGCACATAGATTTTGGGTCCTAATAGGGCACAAAATCATTTCCTTATATTTTTATACTATTATAAAGCCAAAAGAAGAATTGGTGTTAATTTCAGGCTTCACCAAAAAATGGAATTGTCTAAATATCCTTCATTCAAAAGAAGGGTAACATAAAAATTAACAACATAATAAATAATTGAGGGTATAGTTATAAAATATAATCATTAAAATAAAATTTAGAAAATAAAAAAAGACACACTTCACCGGCCACCTTAAAATCTAGAGACTAGAGAGAGTGGTGGAAAGTTATTAAACAATGAAAAAGAAATACAAAAACAAAATGTCAATTAACACGTGAGAAGCGCATGCCAAAAGACTAGTATAAATAAAACTAATAAAAACTATAATTTTGAATAATCACAAGTTAATTTGCAGTAAATTAATCAATTTATTCAATGTGTATGTTTATTAATATTATAAATTAAAAATATAAATTCATTCACTTCTATTATAATAGGCAAATTAGTAAATATCAAATGTTATCCTAAAACATTTTTTTCATCCCGCTTGTGACCATATTACATATAAAAGTTATTTAATTTGCTGGTTTGTATATCACTTCTGCAGTCTTGCAGTCTTGCAGTCTAGTATAATAAAATTAATTCAGTCATTGAAGTTATCTTATAATTAGTGGCCAAAAAAAAAAAAAGAAGTTATCTTATTATTTGGGCGTGGACCCTAACTTAGACTTGTAGTGTCAGACTGTCAGCAATTAAATTTTAGTAGCTAGCTAGAGCAATTAAAAAGCTGCAAAAGCCAAGTGTACGTACTGGCGGGTAAAATTTATATCTTCGTTGACAAATTGAGAAGGAGACAAATAGATTGCACGCAAAAGCCTGAATCACTAATTCAGGTTGGGGTGGTGGTGGTGGAGCAACAAAGCCAACAACTTACTAAAAGATATCTACTTTTAACGTTTGAGGGACATCCAAATCCACCCAAAGTTTTCAGTCAGATATATCAACTACTCGTGATTTTGACAATCATGAAAAATAACTCATTAAAATACCATCTCAGTTTCCAATCTTAATTATAATTATCTGCAACATCTGCAACACAAATCTTGCCGAAAATAACTTAATTAATTATTTAATTATTAATTACTTACAAGTAGAAGAAAAAATTTGTTAGGCACCAAGCATTCAAGGGAAGTTAATAAGAAAATTATTGTGTTTCTTGATGAGTTTAATTATAATCGATCAAATTATTGGTGGTTGTTGCATGCATGTGATGATCGATACAGTTTGTACGTGTAAGTTTCTAGCTAGCTCTAAAGAGTAATTAAGGAATATCATATACCTTGACCAAGCAGAAGGCCGGGTTTATGTATGCATGACTGCGTGTGGGCTACCTAGTAGTTCTATCTACCATTCAATATCATCAATTACATAACTTAATAAAATATCAAATTTAGGTAAATTAAACTAGCTAGTACGTAATACGTATTTTCATAATATTATTATGAGATTAATGACATTTTGTTCCACAGACTATTAAACTTGTATTAGTTTAGTTCTTAGATTTTTAATTTAGAAAATTAAGGACTCTAACTTTTTTAATTTTGTCAATTGAGATTATTCTATCAATTTAAATATTTTTCATCTAAATTTAGTGGAAAATGAAAGAGGGAAAAATGGAGCATGAGAAAAAGGGTAAGATCTAAATAGAATGGACCATTTTGCCCTAAAGAAGGACTCAACCTGATTTGTACATGGTGCTATGCAAATGGAAATTAATTTAGATGAAAAATGTGTAAATTGACGGAATAACCTCAATTGGCAAAATTAAAAAAGTTAGGGTCGTTAATTTTTTAAAGAGCAAATTACACGTAAGTACCTCAAGTATATTCTATATTTCAACTTAGTACCTCAAATTTAAAAAGTTGCACGTCAGTACCTCAACTTTCATTTCATGACAACCACATACTTCCGTTAGATTTTCCGTCTAAGAGGTCGTTAATTGTCTAAGTGGCACACTGACGTGGCTTTCAAAAAGGCCACACAAATCAACCCACCCCCCGAAACCCCAAAACTCGAGCAACCATCCTCCATCCCAAACCCCGCTGCCAAACCACAGCCCAAACCACCCCAACCCACAACCACCACCCCTCTTGGGTCTACTTTCAGGCAATTTTTCGGGCAAGTTCAGGTAGAGGGAGGAAGCGGGAAAAGAGACGAGAGAATGAGGGGGCAGCTGAGAAAGGGAGAGAAAAGAGAATGGGGGGGGAGGGGGTCGAGAGAGGAAGAGAAGAGAGAATGGGGGGCGGCTGAAAGAGGCAGAGAAGAGAGAATCAGGGGTGGGGGCGGCTGAGAAAGGGAGAGGAAAGAATAATGGTTTTTTTGTTTTTCACAATTTAATTATTAGGGTTTTTAATTTTTTGTTTTTTATAATTATTTATTTTATTTTTAAAAGTTTATTATTATTATTTGTCTATGTGGCATTTTTTAAAGCCACGTCGATCAGTGTGCCACGTAGAAGGTTAACGGTTTTTCAGACGAAAAATTTAACGAAGGTATGCAGTTGTAACGAAATGAAAGTTGAGGTATTGACTTGCAATTTTTTAAACTTGAGGTACTAATTTAAAATATATAATAAACTTAAGATACCTACGTGTAATTTGCTCTTTTTTAAATTATAAATCTTAGAACCAAACTAATAAATTTAATAGTCTAGGAAACAAAATGACATTAATCCCTAATATTATTATATATATATATATGCATGCTTAATTATCATAATCCTTTATATATCTATTCAATGTATTCTTTCTTCCTTTAATTTTAGAAAAGGGATTTGAACTCAGAACTTTGATAGAAAGTGAATGCTTTTAACTATTAGAGCTACAAATGCTTACTATTTAATTTTTTTTTTTAATATTTTCCTTTGAATTTTCTAATTAGTTTGAATCGATTTCATAATATAATCTTTATTCTTCTCTCTATCAAACAAAAATAATAATAAGGACAAACTATAACCGGGCCAACCCCAGTAAAGGAAAAAGGACAAATCAATTTCATACATCGCATCATCACGTGTGGTACTAAACAGTTATGGGCCAATCCAATCGCATTCAATAGGCTAGGCTTAGGCCTTAGGCCTTGATTAACTAAACTTTAGCCCAGGTCCAGTTGCTTTCTTAAATTTTAGGTGCAAGGCTTGGTAAAGCGTTTGTCAAGTGAACAACCTCTTGCACTTTATATATGTTTGTTTCATTGCATGTGTATTCGACCCAGAACTTAATTATCAATATATCTTCTGCTACACATCAAGCAAAGCCTCGACTACATTACAATTTCAATGTAATCCGGTATATTATATATAGCTCGCCCATACCAGTTATGAAGTTAAACCCTTTAATTAATACAGTAGCGCGCATAGCAGAGAAGATCAGAGACTCATCTTATTCTTATAAATGTATTCTATATATTCTCTTCTATCTGTCTCCAATCTCAATGGTAATATATTCAATGTAACTATGAGTCTCCGTTTGTTCTTCCTCTTTGAAAAATTTAATCTGGGATTTATAGTTGACATATATAAATGGAAAGTTAGTTGCCCTAATTTCTTGCTTGGTTGGTTGAACTCCAAAAAAATTTCAATCTTCTTCATGTACAAGAAAATTTTGCTTTTTTTCTTAATTCATTTGTTTAAAATGCCCAATAAGGAAGTAATAATATGGAAGTTTCGAATGTTCGATCAGATGATTTTTTTGGTATTGATTTGTGCTAATCTTCTCATAATATGGCTACTTAATAAGATGACCATCCATTATTCAAGATGCATGGTACATACCGTTGAATTATCATCAAGCTATTTTGGACCTTTTGGTAGGTGGTAGCCAGCTAGCTTTATAGGGAGGCACTATATATATATAGTTCCCAGGAAACAGTGTTTAAAATAAGCAATATACACTTTTTTTTAATCGAGAATCGAACTTGAGACCCATTTCAAAATTAGAAAAAAAAATATACACTAGACTAAGAGTTTAGTTGATAAAAACAATATATATTGGATTAATTAATTATATATGATGGGTCACTAACTAGATTAATCAATAGCTTAATTATGTGATTTGCTATTGTTATTACCAGGGCAGGGCCTACACATAGAACATAGCTCGCTAGCCAAATCCTAGAAAGTAAGAGAGGAGAGCTAGACATTAAGGCGGTATATATATATAAATAGCCTTATACTGATGAACTATCCTTTCAATCTTGAAACCAAGTAACACTAGCTAACTAGCTAAATATATAATCTTTTATGATTAATGAAGAGCTACAAAAGATATAGCTAGGGTGGAGAAAATCAGATCAATTAATGCAAGAGAGCAGATCGAGTACCTAGAAATCTGGACTACAAGCCCAATATATAGCTAGGGTACAGAAAATCATATATGGGATATATGATTGAATCAAATTTGAGGTCCAGCTATTTATGAAATTCTGTTCAAAAATTGAATACAATGATATTTTAAATCCAAGATTTAAGGAGGAAAACAAGATGTTTTCAAATACAAAATATAATGTTGCAAAAAGGTTTTAACGTATGTGTTAAGGGCATTTATAAAATTCAGAATTTTTAAGTTGACTCATGAAGGCTTGAAATGGAAATTGGGTTAGGCAAAAGGTAAATCACATGAGTTTTTATGAAAAAAAAAAAAAAGAGTTTGAAGGGGTTTTGTCAAATTTACTATATTATTAATGAGAAAGGTAGGGTTTAAATTGTTTAATTAATATTTTGGTCGTATATATGGAGGGTAGGTAGGACAAAATATATATAATCGTACTTAAAAATAATTATTATAATTCAATTTACTCTTCATCAACATCCACAGGCCACACCTATGGAATCCCATCTACCCTCAAGCCTCAAGCTAGCTTAATTAATTTGGTTCATTGATCAGTCATCACCCCCCCACCCTCCTCATATATCCCACTCTCAAACACAAACACAACAAAAACAGACACATGCACACACCTGAAGGTCAATGGTAACAGGACTAGTCTGGTAGCTAGATAGGTACGTAACACATGCTGACATGCATTATATATCTATTTATCTTTCACCGGCCGGCCGGTATATATAAAAAGGCAAGTGTGGACAACCCAATCCAGACCATCGATATCTCAAGTCTCCTAGCTTGCAGTCCTTTTAAATATATCGACCTGTCATCCCCATCATCTGCGTCTTCTCTTCAATTTCCTGATCGAATGAATAGCTTGAGTTGGAATACATCATTCTTGTTGATGCAATGTATGTATATATCGGTGAGTGATTTCCATGCTAACCTTGTCAACTGAACAGTCTCTTGCACTTTATATCTTTATCTCGTTGTCTGTTCGACCTTGATCAACTTCTATACATATATAGTACATATTCTCTATACACATATATTGCGCCGGTTCTAATAAAGCACACTTTTGTTTTTAATTTAATCATAATAATTCGAAGCAAGTCAAATTAAGAAAATAAATGATCAAGGATCAATCAATCAATCAAGGTCAAACAGGCAACAAAGTTGAGGTATTAGTGAGAACTGTTTGTTTGACGGGGCTTTGTATGGACATCAACCTCCTCATCATCCTCGTCGGTCGATCGGGCACAAGCAACTGGTCCCACGCAGATATGTCGTTTCATTCATCTCTCTCTCTCTCTCTCTCTCTCTCTCTCTCTCTCTATTCCAATGCAAAGACATTGTTGCATGCGAATATATCTGATCAATTGTTATTTAGATCGATCATGATGAACAGGACAGGAAGGGCCACAAGCAGCTTATCGACAATGGCATTGATTTGCAAAGACAAGCGGAATTCCCCTAATTATCAAATTAAGTCATTTCGTTTAATTAGTATGTAATACTGTAATTTAATTTTTAGGTACTAGTCGATCAGGTTATACTGTAATTTAATTTTAGGTACTAGTCAGGCTATCCCTTAAATTGTCATCGCTTTGTATTGTTGAGAAAGTCTAAATATATAAAGAAAAAAAATCTGAGAGAGAAAGACAGAGACAGAGGCAGAGGCAGAGACAGAGATGAGAGAATCGGGTTTCAACATAATTGAGAGAGAAAAGGGTTTTGGATTTTAAGGTTTATTCACATATTAATCTCTTGTGGCTGATTAATATATTCATGTTAATTTTGTTTACTTGTTTTTTAAATTAAAATGTTCACGAATACAAAAAAAAAAAAAAAAATTTGAAATGTTCACTTTTATACATAAACTAAAATTAATTCAAATTTCATCCACACATTGCATTTTTAGAGCTCAAAATTTCATTGGGCCATAAGCCTTAACTCAAGTTAGCTGTATATATATATATAGGTGAGGTGAGATGGGTAGATTCTAGTGGGTACTTCTAATTATAAACAAAAAATATTAAAATCATAATTTAATGAAATGTCATTGCTTTTGACAAGTGTTCGTCATACGTGGAAAGTTATAGTAGGCGTTACCCAATTTTTACTGTATGTCAAATTCAAATCATGTGTTATGACACACATAATCCCTAGCTAGAAAACTTTTACAATTGAGAACACGATCACCTACCTCCTTCAGATTTTGAACAACGTTAATCAACTAGGTTCAAGCGATCTTCTAATTAAACAAAAATAGAAACACTTAATATGAACACCAATTGCATTTGTATGACATGCATATATGTACCATATATGGAAATTCTTTCTTATCATAGTAGATTTTACACCAATTCTTATTTCGTGCTGACAAAGATGGCTTATATTTAGGATCGGCTTGATATATATATGATCCTTAACTTATTCGTGTTCATATTTGTGCCTTAAATGTAAGACGACCCATGAGTCTTTTTTCTTTTGGTTTTTTAAGGTTTAGAAATGTTATCTTGTATTACTTTTTTTTTTAAATTAAATTTTAATATGTTCTCGTTGAGAACTATTTTAAAAGAGAAAAAAAAAATATATGAATTGTGCCTAGTCCGGAATGATTTTATGCTTATGTTCGTATTCATTCCTGCCATATTAATTTGGATGATGGGCTAAAAAATTTATCCCGTAAATTATTAACTTGTGTCATGCTCGATCATACCAATTCGATCCAGACCATTAATGTGGACCATAGTTGGGTAATGAGTAAGTTTTTATTTTTCTTGTTTGAATCTTTAATAATTGTTTTTTTTTTTATGATACTCGCTTGCGTAGGAAGTTGTTTCTTACCATAGTAGACGTTATGCTAATCTTCACCCACACATTTGAATCAAGTTGCTATCGGACACATATGTTGGCCTTTAGTAAGCTCTTTCACCTGAGAACACGGCCAATCAACCACACCAAACTCTTGCAAATTTCGAACAAGAACAATGGCAACCGTATTGGGGTATTAATTAAGTTTTTCTTTTCTTGTTTGAATCTTTAATATTTGTTTCTACATGACAAGCGTTTGCCATGCATGGAAAGTTCTTACCATAGTAGACGTGTTACGCCACCCACGCCTGAAAACACAACAACATCAGGCTCCTTCACCTGAGGAACAGAACCGCACCAAATTTCTACAATTCCGAACAAGAATAAGGCCGACCAATTAAGTATGATTTACATTGATCGATTGATTTAATTAAATTAGGTATTGAGTAAGTTTTCCTTTTTTTCTTGTTTGAATCTTCAATAATTAAATTATAATTATTTTTTTCATGGATCGAGTTTGTTTTTCAGATTTTGGATTTTGGATTTTGGATTTTTGATATGTCATATATGTTAGAAATGAAAACTTAGACTTCATTTAATTGTTCGAAGGCGTAATTAAGATCCATCAATCTATCATCTATGCACCAGCCAATACTAGTTTTTGCATATAATTTTGCATATGATACTTTCTTGTTTTCAAAGTAGCACGATCTAATTAAAAAATTTCACTCAATTAAGCATGTCTTAGTTTGTAATATGTACTTTCCTAAATCTTATAATTATACTTTTTTTTTTTGGCAAAGTATTCATTCATGACGTGAGCACGAACACGACAACATGCAAGTCCGGATTATTTTTCTTATTTTATGATTGATTATTTATATTTCCATTTTTTGTTTAAGTTATTTTTTCTTCCTTAATAGTTTATTTAGTTATTCAAAAGTTGAGAAAAATAATATTGTTGCTTTGGTGGTGGGGCGTGGCGGACCTAAAAAATTTTCTTCGTGGGGTAAGACAATAGACATTGACTAATGTTTACAACATCAAAAAGTGTTTTATAAAATGACTAGCTTGATGCTTGCCCTTGTTGGCTCCTTCATGGAGGCATTTCAACAAACAGATTGCCCCCATCTCTAAAGAAAACATAAAAAAAAGAAATTTAAAAAGCATGATATTTCAATGGGTGGGAAAAGAGGGGAGTGAGGGCAATTGCCTACACTCACCCTAACATGGGTCCGCCCCTGGTGGTGGGCCTTGTTTGAGGTCTCTTGCATGTGCAGTCATTCTCGACGGTCAAGCAAAGCTTTGAGCCTGAGGTGGTCATGGCCTCCCAACCTACATGTAGCTCTATGCAATTTTTAGAAAAAAATTTTAAAAAATATTTGTAATATTTTTGAAAATTTTAGAAGAAATTTGTATGATGGCCCCCCCCATTAAGATATTTTAATTCATTGGCCCCTCTAGAAATTTTTTTTTGTCTCCGCCACTATCTAAAGGGGATGATATTAAATGTACGTATGCATATGATTAAGGAAGTGAAGTGACAGAAAGCCTATGATGTCAAGTTGATGGATCCATGTATGAAATTGATGATCGATGATCTACGTACCATGCTGTGAAATTGATGGTATGTCTCTTGCAATTTCTTTGGGTTTTTTGGTCATTTTGTAGTAATTATAGTTTGGTAAATGGTATTGAGGTTTCTTAATTAAAATGTTACTCAAACATTATCTTTCTATCTTGTTGTTCAAAAATAGATCGTATCTTGGCACAAGCACGAACACAGATCTCGTATATACCTTGGCACGAGCACGAGTACGTACGAGTATGCAGTGGCGGATCCAAAACTCAACTCTTATGGGGGCAAGATTAAGAGGCAGCGAGTAGAGGCAACAAGGGCGGATGCGAGTGACTGAGCGAGCAGCGGAATTGGGGGCGACGGGCGACGGCGAGGGAGCAGGGGCAATGGCGACAGGCGCGTAGCTGTGCAGGGGCGTCGGCGTGTCGCCTTTAGCAGTTCAGGCAAGTTGGGGCGATGGTTTGTTCTGGGTGATCGAGTTTTTTCATTTTTGTCATTGTGCGCAGGAGGTCTGGTCTGAATGCATATGCAATCTTGCCCCTAACAGCCATGGTCGTCGCCCCTGCTCCCTGCTTCCTTTGTTCTGGTTCTTCCTGCAAATTTGCAATCTTGCCCCTACTAGCCATGGCTGCCACCAACGCCCAAGCTTCATTCATGGGGTCAAGATTTTTTCTTAAGCTTAGCATTTATGGGTTCATGGGGTCAAGTGATCCCATTGACCTCATTGTAGATCTGCCCCTGCGAGTATGATCCCACACCTTGGCACAAGCATAACAACATGTACAGATTATTTTTGCTTATTATATAACTAATTATTATTTTTCTTTTTTTAAGTTATTTTTTTCGGCCTTCTTTAAATGTTTATTTGATTAATCAAAAGGTAAGAAAAATAATATTAATGTTGGTTTGGTGGTGGCCGGGCCTTGTTAGAACTCTCTTGCATATACGTGCACTTATTCTCGATGGTTAAGATCTGAAGTGACAGAAAGCCCATGATGTCAAGATGATGGAGTCATCTATAAAACTGATGATCGAGGATCTACTTATGATGAGAAAATGATGGTCTGTCTCTTGAAATCTCTTTGGGATTTCTTGGTCATTTTGTAGTAATTCTAGTTTGGTCAATTGTATTGAAGTTTCTTAAGATGTTACTCCAACATTATCTTTCTATATATATATGCATCTTGGATGTCGATCAAGGCTAGCTTACAGCTGTTTGGAAAAAACTCCAGTCCATTAATTTCCCCCCTTTTCCAGAAAAAAAGGTTAACAAAAATTAGTTCATTTAACATTACCTTATCCCCTTAAGTTGGCGTAATTTCTTATTGAAATTAATGACCATATATTTGCTTCATTTTATTGATTCTGATGCAATTTCGATCATGCCTGAACATGCTAAATTTTCGATCACTCTTGAAGATATTAGTTTTCTCAAGTAATTCTAAATCATAAAAAACAAATTAATAAGTTATAATTAGAATACATATATAGGAAAATTGAAGTGCAATGAGAATGAGGCATGTAATTTCTCCACATGCATACAAACACCCAACTCTACCCAAGAGTACACCAACCCCAGGGAGCTAGAAACACCCAAACACTCATGCATACATATGACATGCATATATTTATGCATGCAATATTACATAATTAAAAATAAAATCTTAATTCAGACACTCTAATTAAAAACACATTAATTAACAAGATTCACCCCCTTTATTAACTCTTGGACAACGTTTTTTCTCAACCTACATAACATTCATACATTGAATTCTAAAAAAAAAAAGTAAAACCCTAAGAAATAAAAAGATAAATTCTATTAAGTAAATTAATAATACGTAAGTTGAGAAACATATATAAGTTGGAAAAAATAGTTGGGACAAACGACATTTTCCTATATAATATATATATATAGGTTCACTCAGCCCTCTTGTTTGCAAAGAAGGCTTATTCTAGGATTTGAGGTACACAGTGGAAACTAGGGGTGCATGGATTTAGTCGGTAACCGAACCGATTTAGAGGAAGCCGACATCAAATCGACAGAGGACGGATGCCACAAAGCAGGACCGACGTTGAACCGAAGTAAGTTGGTCATTGACTTCTCGGGTTCGATTGGTTTTGGTAGGCGGTGCAGTTTGGGTGTTTTGGTGGTTTGAGGTGGATGGTATGCACACCGCTTCCGACCCCTATAGTCCAACCAAACCGAAAACTCACACATGCACACTAAAACCGATCGGTTTAGAAGTCGATTTTCGGTTAAAAATCTCAACCCTAGTGGAAATAGGCAAACCCAAGTCAAGTTGTGCAGCAAAATAGCGAGTGTTGAAGTGGGCACGAGAGGGTGGCTGGTCCATAAGCACGAGCACGAGCACAAATTGAATACCTCAACACGAGCACGACAACAAGTAAATATTTCTTCCTTATTTTATAAGGAATTATTTATTTACCCTTAAACATTGCAATGTACACCAATTAATACTCATTTTCCACAATAAATTCTAGATTAAAATCCAACACAAATGAGCAAGCAGATGAACATATATTCAAACAGCCTGAAAGAAATTAATTAACTTATAATTATTACAACAAAGACTTTGTTTACTTATATCCAAAAGGAAAATAAAAATATATATAGGAAAATCAAAGTACATTTGAGAGTGATGGCATGCAGTTTCTCCACATGCATACAAACACCCAACACTACCCAAGAGTATTCCAACCCCAGGAGCTAGAAACTACATACATACAACATGCAGCATATATTATATAATAATAAGATAAAAGCTTGAATTAAGACACTCTAATAAAAGACACAGTAATTGACAAGACCCTCCAGTCTCCACCCTTTATTAACTATACTCTTGGACTGCTATATATGTATAATATATTCTTTCAGCGCCTCTTGTTTGCTGGCTCCTTCTGGGAGTTGAAGTAGACGGTGGAAGTAGGCAAACCCAAGTTAAGTTGTGCAGCAAAATAGCGAGTGTTGAAGTGGGCACGAGAGGGTGGCTGCTCCACCAGCCCTATTGGAGCCTTTTGCTGAAACAGCACCAGAATGTAGCGGTGAATTCCCACTGGTGGCCGCGGACCCACGTACGGCAGAATCTCTTTCCCTGCATCAACAACTACCTCATCATTAAACTATAATTCTAATTCTAATTATTGTTCCAAAAAAATATGGAATTCAAACAACTTGGAAATCAAGTCCTAGCTAGCTTATTATGCTTTCCAAAACCCAAAAGCTATTTCTACACCAATAAAAAGAAGAAGTTATGCCGCATGGAAAAATAATTTGTGTGATAGGCACACGACACACTACTAATTTGTATTTTGTTTTATAATCAAAATACTAATTTAAATATTATAACATGAATAAACAAAGGTTTATATTTTTACGACATAATATATATATAGCCCAATCGAAAATCATTTGCCTATCTAACTTTGATAAAACAAATAGACGGTTTCATCGAAAATATTTGGTTCGTTCATTTATTTGATCAAAGTTAGATAGGCAAATGATTTTCGATTTGGCTAATTTTTTGCAAGGATGATCTATTTATGGAGATGTAAAAAATGAACGGTTCGGATTGACACAAAAAGACTTGTGTACGTCCCAACAAGGTATACCTTAAGATAAATAAGTTGAGATATACCTTAACAGAAGGAGCCTGTATATGTTATATTCTGTATATGTATCTATATATATTAGGTGAATTAATAAAAGCATAAAACCGGGTGGGGGTAAGTCGATAACACCCAAAAATTACTCTATAACATGCAAGCGAGATGGTAAGCGGTTACCACATCGACAAGGAAACCTTGACAAGTGCCACATACGTGTCAGGAAGATCTCTAGGTGCTCTATGGATTAACCACGTGTCCCCTTTGCTACATAGCTAGCTAGCGACAAAAACACCATTTATGAAGAAATTTAATTATTATTATTTTCTGAATATGAGTAATTGTAATATATAATGCTAATAAAATACTAGATTGCTAATTTTGTTAAAGTAGATAGAGAAAAAAGTAGAGAAATTCAATAAATAAAAAATTTAAAAAGAGAGAGAAATTGATTAAAGGTACGATGCAATTCGTGACACGTGGGAACGCAATTTGCGGCTAGAGACAGATGTTTAAGGGGTATAGGAGCATATGCATATTTTCGAGAATGACATCGATGATGTGATGTAACCCTGAAGATCTTCTTCATATTCAGGAATTCAGAATTCGTCTGAAAACTACGATCGAGGCCAAAGATGCACCATGCATGTTGATTAATTCGCCTGGAAATGAGCGTTGCCAGAGATTCTCTCTAGCTTTGACGCCTGTGAATGAGGATGAAATAGTGGTTTTTTTTTTTGCACGACTTTTTAACATATACAAATGGGTACAAACTGCAAATTTTATGCATATATATATAATTATATAGCATTAATTTGTATAAAAGTATAAAACTTACAACTAAACAATTAGAATGTAATATAATCGTTACTACTAATTGTATTCGATCAATAAATTTATTTATGGTAAATTAATTTGTATAATATCCTTGAGAGCCTTAAAACCCGTTTGACATTATTTTTAAAATTAAAAAAAACGCTGAAACTTTTAATTACGTTTAACAAAAATAAATATAAGTATTTTTAAATTATAAAAACACTAAGTGATTTTTTGAGAAGCATCTGACATGTGTTTTCTCAAGAAGCACTTAAAAGTGCTTTTGCATAAAATATTTGAATTTTTTATAAAAATTTATATGTGCTTATGAGCAGAAGCGTTTTAAAAAAAAATTCTAGTGATTATAAGCCTTTTTAAAAAACAGTATTAAACGGATCCTTAATTTAATTTGTCACAGTGTTGCATGCATGCAAAGCTGCAACAAAAAATTATAGAGATTTTGATTAATTTAGAATTACCTCTAACAGGACTTGTTCCTCCAGGGATATCAGACACGATCCTGATCGAAATCACAAACAAATTAAGAAGATTCATATTAATTGAAAGAAAATTCAACGAAAATTAAACAAGGCAAGGAGAATTAAGAAGCAGGTAACTGACCAATGGACCCACTCCCTCATGCTTGGTTCACTCGGACTCGGAGCATCCGGGTCAGTCATCACCTGCATGATCCAACCATATATCTTCTAATTAGGCACGATCATCATGTGAAACATACAAATTTAAACATAAATACTCATGCATGCAAAACATCGATCTATCATTTGAGGCACACACAAACACACACGTACACAAGGTTACAGAGACACAAAGAGAGAGAGAGAGAGAGAGAGAGAGAGAGAGAGAGAGAGAGAGAGAGAGAGAAAGAGAGAGAGAGAGAGAGAGAGAGAGAGAGAGAGAGAGAGAGAGAGAGAGAGCAGACCAGCGTGTAGAGCTCGCCGGGGTGACCAGAGACGGTGACCTTGGGAGGGTTGATGGCAATGGAAGGTTTGATATCACAGCCATTGGTGACATGCTTTGAACCAAAGTAGACAGACATGTTCACTGTGGGCACAAACAAGTCCACCACATCACCGATCACGCGCCCAACAACAAGTGGATCAACAGACGCCATGAGGAAAATGGATTGAAAGCTAGCAAAGTAAAACAGAGAGAAGCAGAGAGAGGAAGAAGCAAATCTGTGTGCAGTGAGCAGAGGATGAGTAGGGTTTATGTAGAGTGTGAAAAAGTGAATGGGGCTCTTGGAGCCTGTGTAGTCAATGGTACATGCATAGGCCATCAAAAAGCATCGACAAGCAGAGACCAACACGTGTCCGGCCACTCTAGAGCTGAAACCACCATCCCTTTGTTTCCTTGTTCCAGATGGCCTCATCTTCGCCGTCCGTTACAACTCACCACCTTACAAATGTATTAGAGCAACCCAAGAGTTACAGACCTTCATGCAACTCGAGATAAGCATGAATTCGGGTCACGACAAACAACCCTTGTGGAGCCCCCACAGGAAAAATCAGCGCTTTCTCGACGAGGGTACAGGTTGCAATTGTGAGCCTTAGTGCACTGCAGCATAGCCTTGTTAAATTTGTAACTCTAACTGGCTGTGGTTTTGTCTTTAGTTCATTGTGCATTGTCGCCTTTAGGGGTTGTTGAACGGGTGATAAAAACTTGCGTCAGCAGGACCTGAAAGATTCTCTTTGAAAATGTTTGTGTGTGTGTGTACTTCGTGTGCAATTCTGTGTGTGAAAATGTTTCAGAAGCCACTGATTATATAAGACTCATGGGAATTGAGTTGTTTTTACTTATTTTATCTCAGAGATAATGCGTAAGTTCGAGTGGTCCAAAGCAAATATATAGCACCAAATTACTTCCATATTCATAATGAGCCCCAGCTCTTCTGTTAATACGGCCTAATATGTACTTCCTAAATATCAATGGGAGCATGTTATATAGGAGTATATTTATATTAGCAATTTTTGATGTGGAGGCCGGCGACCTTACTGTGAAAGGTGGGGACGGGGCAGGAGATCTGCTAGGGGCGAGGCAGGAGATTGTTAGACAACTATTGTATTTCAAAAGTTTAAGTTATCAGAAAATGAGTCAACAATATATATATTAAGTTAACACTCTCCTTCATGAGTAGCCTCTACCTACACATGGAAAGCAGACAACCCATGACCTCATGTAAATAAAGCACTGATACCATGTTAGATAATCAATGTGTCCCAAAAGTTTAAGTTGTTAGAAAATAGACCAACAATATATATCAAGCTTACACTCTCCCTCATGAGTAGCCTCAACTTACACGTGGAAAACAAACAACCCAAGACCTCCTGTAAACAAGGCTCTGATATTATGTTTAACAATCACTATACCCCAAAAAGTTTAAGCTGTCAGAAAATATATAAACAATGTATATCAAGTTAACAAATATAGAATATCAAGCTAACAAATATAGAGGTAATTAAGGTAAGGGTGTGAATGCCCTTTTTATTTTTTATTTTCTTTAATTTTAAGAAAACAGTTTTTTATGTGTCTTTAGTTTTAAGTGAATAAATAATTTTCAGTAACATTTTAATCATTTTGTATAAGGGTATAATTTTTATTAAAAGGAAACCTATGGGTGTTCAGAGAGCAGTGATGGGTGTCAATATAATTACACTTTGAAGCATCAATAACGTTGGTCCAAGCCCATCATTGACACTTTGACCGGCCCAAGTATGTCCGTAGATAAGGCGTAACATAAGGCCTATTGGACCATGCCGAAGTATCCTTTGCTTACAGAAATTAGTGTAGATTGGCACCTATAGGCTATATCTTACCGGTCCAAATTCTAAATTTTAAAATGCTTCTATTACCACTTCTCATAAAATTTTATATAAAATAATTTATAAAAATTATATAAAAATTTCAAACATTTGGTCATCGCTGGTTATGTTAGACTAAAGTTAATACCACAATTTTAACAGACAATTGAAAGTACAGGACAACAGTGGAACTTAGCCATGCATACATATGTCCTTGAACTTGGCCCATTCAAGAAAGTATGAGTTGAAAATTGAAATAGTTTGCCCAAGTTGATTTTGCATAAGATAGAAGAATAAAATAATGTTTCAAGCTCCGCAGCACCACTTGCTCAATTCCTTCTGTTGCTCTGCATATTGAAATGAAACCATAGAAAATAAAGGCTCCTTGTTGGGAGATGTTGACATTTCATAAATTTCCCGTGAAGAACACAACTGTCACAAAATAATGCCATAATGCCACCAAACAAGTTACATGCAGCACCCATTATTTGTCCCTCTAAAACAAAGCACCAGTCCCTTTGGGACATGTTAGCACAGGCCCACATGATGCGAGGTACTTGTTTTTGGACAAACATTCTCCCTATTTTCATAGAATCACAGAAACGACATCTCTTATCTCAATGACACCAAAAAACTAACAATTCTAGTTGCCCATTATAAAGTATCCAATGCTGCATGGTGCAATTGAGCATGTCAATAATGGTAGAACAATTACACAGTACAAGAACTACACAAATCTCATGGACCATGGTTCATAAATTTTTGAATGTTGCAGCCTGCTTATCCCTGACTAATTTTGGTTGGAGCTAGCATAGGGTAAGCTGCATATATAACATACTAATAAGTGACATTATGCAGATAAAGATGGATGCTGCAAAGATATTGGATGAGGAATGATCAGAAATTTCAGAAGAATCAACGGCTAGAGGCATTCCATCGCTGTTCAGTGTGCACGATTGAGGATCAGAGCCATCGGTGCTCACCATGATAGCCCGGAATACAGATGTAACTGTGTGGATGTAAGCCATTCGATTTTTAGCAAGGAGCCATGTGAGACCCATCAGCTGACAATCTTTGTTGTGCATTTTAGTGGTCCTGTCCTCTAATTTGCTTGAATTGAAAGTTTTCTTCTTGTTAAGCTGCAAACAATCAATTCCACAAATTAGAAGAAGGAAATGAAAGAGACAGCCATTGATTAGACAAACTAACAGGGGTTTGGTACATGAGTTAATTTACTAACTAGTGGGTGCACCATCAAATCAAATTCATGCTAGCATACACTAATACACATTAAGCCTTAAAGAGTCAGCAATATTCCAAACGAATAAAAGAACCTCATTCCAATTCACAACCAACAAGTCAGAAATAAATATCAAGTGTCTGGAGTATCTTGGTTTTTATAATATGGCCGGAGACCTCCTTTGGAATGTAGCCCATTAATCCAAAATGTACTTACATAAATTTGGTAAATGTCTTGTATTTTACTCAGTACTCACTAATCACTTGTACTAGTACTAATTAATTACATTTTTAGCTTTATTTCTCTGCTCTAGCTCTATTTGTTAATTGTTATATATCCAGCATGTAATACACTCGCTTCCATGGCGCGTCTAGGGTTAAAGTAGAAGTCTTTTAGCAGGGTAAAGAAGAAGCAGAAACACTTTACTAATTACAAAGAAGAAGAAGACCCAGAACAGAAGAAACCCTTATCAGATTTATCTTCCTCTTCCTTCATTTTTGTGTAAATCAAACTTAAAACAAAAAAAAAAAGTGAAGGCCTACTACCAGTAACACTAATTAAAAAAGAAAAAACAAAAAAGAGAAATTTTTACAAAGTAAGGAACTCACAAGGTAGAGACTGTTCAAGCATTTGGAGCATCCACCAAGACCCGGAAATCCATTGGCATGGCTACTGCTGCTCAAGCAATCTCTCTCTAACCTCTTCACACTCTCATCCCCAACAAGTTTCCCCTTTTGGTTCACTGAAAATGCCTCAGGACAGCTCAAGGGGTGTAATCTTATTCCACAATAACAATACACCACATCACAAGTCTCATTTGGCTTCATCAGCTCTATTCCTTTCGCTTCCAGTGCCTTTCCCAAGCCCTGCACACAAGTCTCTGAGTCATCCGGCAGCAGTGGCGGGTCATAAGGCGTAGTGGTATGACCCGCCACTGCTGGGCCCACTCTGCCACCGCTTCTGCCCAGAGCGGTGGCAGAGTAGGCATCATAAAGCCACGCCGCCAACACAGGGCAGCACCTGCTACGCTGGAGCTGCCCTGTGGCGTCGCCGCCTTTTGGGGCCGCGCACGCGGACTTTACCCCGTGAAAGAACTCATCAGGGAGCTGTAGTGGGCACCCGGCTATATCAGATTGCTCTGGGAATGCAGGGATTGTGGCTGGAGGAGATGGGGTTGGCAGGAATGACTGGACCGGGGACGGGTCTGGGTCGGGTAGGCCCGGGAAGGCGGGCAAGAAAATGGAGAGGAAGCAAAAGAAGGGAAAGAGTGATGGGTTTGGGGACATTGCAACAGTGAACCTGGCTTTGTGGGTTTGTTGTACTAATGCGGGGGAAGGGGGAGTGAGTGAGGGTCATAAATGAATGAATAAAAGGCTGGTAGTGGTGGGTGTTGGAGCAAATGAAAGTAAGAAAAAAAAGGAAGGTGGGGTTGGGATTGGTTTGGCCGTTTGCTACCTCGGTTAGATCCAACTTTAGTATGCTAGCTATATATGTATCTCTAAAATCTGGATAAAGTTGGTAGAGATGGATTAGTAATAGTATCATGAACAAATTATTCATAAGCAATTGTTTAAGTTTGCTTTACGAGGCATACATGTCTATGTGTCTGTATAATGTATACACTACACATGTGAGAGTGACTGTGTGTGGAGACTTGCAATGTGGTTTTGTGAATCTATAACGAAAAGCAATAGACAAGACAAGCAAGTCCAGCAACAAATAAAACATGCTAAAATAATCATAGGCTAACACCATAGAGTAGCTCCATGGCTATAAACAATTCAGAAAATTCATCGATTTCTTAAGCGATTTATGTATATGTGTGCAACTTTGTCTTCTATTCCTTCCTCCTTCCACTACTTCAACTGGGCTCCCACTAACAATTTCAATTTGTTATGACCCCTTTTTTTTTTTGGCCAGGAATTTGTTATTACCTTGACAACATTGATAACATTGGAAACATGAAAGTGACTCAACGATCTTTGACTGTTTTCCAAGCCTTAGAAGTGAGAACCTTAAAAACCCATATATGCATTGATAGTATTTTTCCTTTGGGAAAACACCTAGCCACCTAGGCATTCGTTTAATGCAATGGAACTAAAGAATGACAGATATGGTTTGCCTTGCAGAAAGTGAACAGAAGAATTCTCACGCTTCAACTTTTCAAGTGAAATATACTTATCTTTCTTTATGCCCTTTCATTTTGGCTTATTTATTTAATTTCAACTGGTTTCATCCCCTTTGCAATAATAAGATGCATTTACCAAATTAAGGGTATGCATGAAAAATCAATAACAAATGTGTATTAAGCTCATAGATATGCGCCTGGGTTCGAGTTGCACGCGTTCCAGTCGAATCTGCTAGAAAAAGCTGCATGCTTCTCTATCTTTTAGCTTTTTGTCCAATTCTACATAGTATAATATCTTTAGTTGTCAATGTAAAGGAAATTAATTATTACCATTGCTATAGTTCTTATAAATTATGAAACGAAAGGACTTTAAGAAAATACATAGAAGATTTAACATGCTATAGTGGTCTAGACAGATCATCCTTATATTCAATGTAGCAATAATAACACTTTAGCATCTTATAATTATTTGTAGCTTATTGCAACCATTTTGTATTCTAATTTGAAAGACAAAAACAAAACTGATCCTATATTATGATTATAGTGGCAAGCACATCACTGATCACCTCTTTTTGTTAAGCTAAGACTCAAGTTTTGGCCATGACATGCCATCCGGCTTTTTTTTTTTTTGGCCAAGAGCCATCCGGCTATTTAAAGATCCCAAAAAGCATATATGCAATCCAGGTTTTCAACTGCATAATCATGATTCATGAGTAGGACATCATTCTTATATTGGAATGAATACCATGTAGATGTATGCTGGAGAAAAGTTGATTATCTTTATGGGATGATGCTTCTTAGCTTATGAAATGCCTCAATGAGGTATTTCATCAAACTGTTTTTTTGTCTCTCCCTCTTAAGGGAAAATTCAAGAAAGAAGGAGGCTAAGCTGAATCTTCACTCAAATTCAATGGGAGAAAAATAACGAAATGGGGTCAATTGCCCCATATATTAGACAGGCCACTAAACTTACCACAGACACTGGTATCTTGACACCACAACATTTGCAGACTACTTCATTCATATTGTAGTAGTATTATTCATGTTGTTTGAATATAATTCCTGACTTTGTAATCAGTCTTAACGGGGTACATAACATATAGACTCAAGGTTTACTATAAGGCTCCATGGTTTACTTAAACTATAGCCTGTAACCCTCAAAAGAATGCAGTCCTTAAGAACTTGGTTGGTATATATGAAGTTGCACAAAGAGCCATTCTCAAGTCTTAACTAAGGTTCTAATTTGAACAATATCTAGAATTTGCAGTTCACTTCAATGCATGTTTCTCAAGAGCAACGAAACCTTTTTACCAAAAAAAAAAGAGCAACGAAACCTTATTACTCAAGTACAAAGCCTATATATATGTACTCACTAGGAAAATTATGGCTCCAGTCTACAGACTGGTGTAACAAAGTTTTGTAAAACAACAATACTTTGAGTAGTCTCTGCTGAAACCTCAACATGAGGGAAGATCTTCAGGCGGAGGAAGCACGCGTTGAGATGGCCGTGGACCATTCTTAACAATGAAGCCTGAGGCAAGACCCCAGGAAGTATGCTCTTCAAGATGACAATGAATAAACCATACTCCTGGATTGTCGGCCTTTAATCGAATTGCAGCCCATCCTCCACTTGGAACTGCCACTGTGTTTCTCTCTGGAGGATCAACAAGATTATACTTTGCTGGATCCTTGGCAACATTGAAGTTTCCAAACCCCTGACCAACTATGAAGAAGTTGTGGCCATGCACATGAATTGGATGGTTCTCCACATTAAGAAAACTTGTACCCTGCAGCACAATTTCTAAATTTGTGCCATGGGGGACTACCAAAAGCTTTGTACCAAATTCTGTGTTCATGTTTTCTGAGAGTGGGTCCACTCCAGTATAATTATATGGCTTTTCAGGCTTTTCTGGGAAATCCGTGGAGAACTCACTGGTTCTGAGGTTCTTGTAATGAGACTGCAATATTGACATGGACGGACGAACAAAGGACTGGTTGTTCATAGAAGCAAAGAATCTCTTGCCAGCATAACCCTTGCAGGTTTTGTTAGCAGGACAATCTTGAAGGTTAAGGCTTATAACTGTCACAACTCGCTTGTCGACAGTTTTAGGCACATTACATGGATACTGAGGGGATGCAAGGCTTCTGAGCTTGTTAGAGAATTTAGTCACAAATTTGGTGTCTTCCATTCGAGGAAGATTGTCCATTGCAAAAGTAGTAGGCACCTTCTGGGGGTGCTCAATCTTTTGATCAGTCTTTGGGTTTTTGTAACGCAGGAAGCCGGCTGTGGTAGAATTATTGAAAGGAAAAACGGAAGTGAGGTATGTCCAGGCTGCCATTAAAAACATGCCTGAGGAGTCAGGAACTTGATTTGCAGTGAGCAGAACATTGGTAGTTTGACCAGGCCCTAACATAATGGCTGTGGTTGTGAAGGGTTTGGTGTACACTGCATCAATCTCCACAACCGTTAATGTGTGATTAGAAACTGCAAAGAAAAGCTCATCATTGAGTGCAGCATTGATGACTCTAAGCATGTAGGTTTTGCCCTGTTCCACAGTTTTGGTAAAAGTATCTGCACATTATAAGAAAGCATGTGATGAATCACAATCCTCAAGTATATATACTATTTGGTGGGGATATAAAGAACATTTTCGCCTCTTCTATGTTCAAAATTTGATAAGCCCTCCATAGTTGGAACTTTATTTAGCACTATGAATGTAAGATGAAGATTAAAATTCTTGGATACCTTTGTTAGAGCAAGGATAGAATGGTCCTGGCAAACCATTTATGGTATAAGCCTCTGAAATATCAGGCCCACCTCCATACTTCATCATTTCCTTTTCCACTGCATCTATATCTGCATTCCACCATTCACCTGCAGTCAAACACATGACCAACATGTCAAGATATGGATAAAGAATAGTCATATGTGAAATAGAGAAAGGAAAGCAAAACAGAGAAATTTCATGATCAGATTAACCAATCATCGATCCAGGTTTTATGTGCCTGTTGTATATAACTTCCTCTCACAACATGTATGTGGTATTTTATATATAATCGAAGTGTGAAAAACTAAAATGTACCAAATATAATGGGGAATTCATCTTGAATTGGAGCTGAAAATGGATATGGCATGCGAGGGTGGATGATAAAGGCGCCATAAACAGAAGCTCGTTGCCAAGAATAATGCGCATGCCACCAAAGGGTGCCTCTTTGGTTTACAACAGTGAACTTGTATGTGTAGGACTTTCCTCCTCTTATGGGACATTGTGTAATGTAAGCTGGACCGTCTGCCCATCCTGTTCTTAGTTGCCTTATACCATGCCTGTCATTATAACCAAGCAACAAATTAGTACTGTTTCTTAATCAGTACTGTCCAATTACACAGTTAAATTGATCAGTATCTCAAACTCACCAATGGATGGTAGTGTTGCTAGCAATGCGATTAGTCACCTTAATTTCAACATTATCACCTTCATGGACAGCAATGGTTGGCCCAGGGTACACTCCATTCACTGTTAGAAGTGGCTTTGTGTGGCACAAACGTGTTATAGTCTTCCACTCAACCTGCAAACAAAACCACAAAGTTAAGTTCAAGATTTCAATTCCCTACTTTCTTTTGGTGATCAGAGAGTGCAAGAGAGAAAAATGAATTGAGGCTATAGCTTTACATTAAATTGAAAGCGTCTGGTTGTTTGTGAAGAACAAGATGGTACTTGAGCCCCAACAAATATCATCAGGGTTACCACTATTAAACCATAATGCTGGCACAAACCCTCCATTTCTTGTTTTACTTTACTACAACCTCGAGAGCAGCCTTATAAGATTATATGTGTTGCATATATGCCCCAACTGAGCTTACCAAACTTTCATGCAAGCCCTCTTTATATAAACGCTAAAATTCTATTTGGCGCTTTATTTTAATTCTTTGATTACCACTGACACATATACAAGTTATTAATTTTTGCTGATTAGTTTATGTAAAGACAGACTTAGTGACGCTAGATGGGTAGGTGAGGAGGGATAAGTGACAATGAGCATGTCAAAATGTGAGCTTTCAAAAGGAAGAACTTTGTTTGATAGCTTGGCTGCTATATAGCCTATATTCATAATTGCATAACGAAACCTTTCTAAAGTAAGAGAGTTACAGAGAATTAAAGTATTAATAATTGGATTTGTCATTTTCTTATCCACCCTCTTGTCATTTCCTTCGCTCATTTGATTCTTTAAGCGTGGTTGGGGTCCAAAGCATGGGTGGGTTGGTGTGTGAGATTTTTATTCAAGACAAAACTGAACTAAATCAGTTCTTTGCATACCAGGAACAGCACAGTTTCGTTGTGGTTTCCATTAGTTTCCAACTTTCAATGATTTGATCACTTGTTTAGACCACTGCGACATGTGGCGAAGAAAGATATGGTGGAAGCCAGAAAATTATAGAGAAATAATCATATATTAATTTATTTTTGGCTCACCCCTTCACCAACTATAGGCCGGCAGCCGGCTATAACTAACACAACTTTAATTTCTCCCACATAAATGTGTTAAATAAAGGTAGATATCGAAAAGGAGGACCAGGTACTCATTCACATAGTCATACACAAATTGACATGGATAACCATTTGATAGGGATACTTGGCCAAAAAAACACAACCATTTGATAGAGATAGGGCCATCAAGGCAAGGTGCCAAAGGAATCTAGATAGTGGGGTTTGTTGAGTGTTTGTAAATTGGTCTATCCAAGCTACCATTTTGGAACAAAATAATGAAGCTCCCTTATTGAGACCATTTATGAGCTTGCCATGGTATTTTGTAGGTAAATGTCCCTGTTTTGGGTTGTGGTTGGACCACCCCTTGATAATATGCTTCTATATACATAGTTTAAAATCTCCTAAACCTAAACCATTTTGCATTTTCTGAAAATTTGAATGGTTCACAGTTCAAATCAACATAGAAATAGATATTTATAATATAAACTTTGGAGAAGAATGATTATTAATTAGTTAGTAGATGTCATATATATTTTTATTTACTGGGATCCATGCATAAAGTTTTCTTATTCAAACTTGGCAAACTGCATTTTTCAAAGAAATTTCTCCGTAAGCTGGTTATAGACTTATAGTCTTCACAGTGGCGGATCTACAGTGGGGTCAATGGGGTCATTTGACCCCATGAACTCAGAAAGACTGGGCTTGATAAAAAATCTTGACCCCATGAAATCTTGATTGCAGCCATGGCTAGCAGGGGCAGAGCAGGGGCAAGAATCATAACAGGGGAAAGAACCAGAGCCTATCATAGTCGCCCGTCGCCCCCTGCTCCCTCGATGTCGTCGTCGCCCCTTGCTCCCTCGCCATCGCCCCTGATCCTTCACTTCCGCCCCTGCTGGGTTTATCTTGCCCCCATACCAGTGGATGTCTAGATCCGCCACTGAGTCTTCAGATCGAAGAAGTCAACTTCTTCCTTTACACCCCACCACAATGTCATAATAGTACAAAATATGATAGACATCCTGAGTTTTTTAATTTCTATAGGAAACTGAATTATCAATGCCCATTCATTATACTTGTGTTACTGAACACTAGGATATTTATGCACCAAAACTTTTGTAGTCAGAATTAGCAAACTACTTTTCAAATCAGTCGTTTATATAATTGATGGCAGCCCCAAAATCAAAAGCTTGCCCAGATAAATTGGACACACGATTCATAATTTCAACTATATGATATTTAGGTCCAACTCCCAAAGAATGTAAAAAGGTATGACTAAATGACTAATGACAGGTTTAGACTAAGTAGCCTATTTAAATATCATAAAATCAAGAGGTGGCTCAGTACCTCGATAGCTATTTCTTTCATACATTTCTTCTAATTATCAATCTGAATTTGTTTATCAAATTGTATTTCTTTTGTATGGTAATTTCTTTCTTTAATTAAAGTTTGACTCACTTTATACCTTATTTATTTATAAAATACTGTTACATTCACTAAATTTGTTTATCAAATTATGTTTGCAAAATAATGCTAAAATCTTACCTAGTTACTACATTTTGTCGTTCTAGCATTGTTTATTTTCTAACAAGTAAATGTAAATAGTCTCTTCAATTGAATCCCATTTTTTATCAAGATTGGAGATTCATGGTTTTCTAGCACACAGTCACATAGGCCTTAAAATTAAAAGCCATTGCAATGAGCCAAGTAGTAGCTTAGAAGGCATACCAACTTCTAAACAAGGAGGTCCAAGCTCCAAGGACCCACAAGGGCCACAACTGTGGCTAATCAAATTGAGTTTTGCATGCTGAGGTCTGAGGGGAAGCAAAATTTGAGTCGAAAGAAATGCGCGGGAGTTACCGTTTCAGACAGATGCACAGCAGCAGCTCACTCAAAGCCCAGCAACCCATCAACATCAAAATCCAAACTGGAAATCCCAGTTATCCAAATCCAATCCCATCAAAGAAAGCACTAACCCAAAAACGTAGATCCATGAATAAGTTATCAAACGCCTCTGACTCTGAGGTTGTCAAATTGAACATGGACATCTCCACCCAAATGCGCAATGGCCGATGTGAAACCGCTCTGCGTGTCTTTAATACCATGCCCCGGCGGAGCCCAGTCTCTTATAATGCTATGATATCTGGGTATCTGGCAAATGGCAAGTTTGATCTTGCAAAGGATATGTTTGACAAAATGCCTGAGAGAGACTTGGTTTCTTGGAATGTGATGCTTAGTGGGTATGTGAGGAATAGAGATCTTGGTGCCGCTCGTGCTTTGTTTGAACGTATGCCCGAAAGGGATGTTGTTTCATGGAATGCTATGTTATCGGGTTATGCCCAGAACGGGTATGTTGATGAGGCGAGAAAGGTTTTCGAAAGGATGCCGGATAAGAATGAGATATCATGGAATGGGTTGCTTGCGGCGTATGTGCATAATGGAAGGGTAGAGGCTGCTCGTAGTTTGTTTGAGTCGAAAGCAGATTGGGAAGCAGTTTCTTGGAATTGTTTGATGGGTGGATATGTAAAGCAAAAGAGATTAGTTGATGCTAGGCAGATTTTTGACCGGATGCCTTTGAGAGATGCAGTTTCATGGAATACCATGATCACAGGCTATGCGCAGAATGAGGAAATGTCAGAAGCAAGAAGATTGTTTGAGGAGTCTCCGATTCAGGATGTATTTGCATGGACAGCAATGCTGTCGGGTTATGTGCAGAATGGAATGTTGGATGAAGCAAGAAGAGTTTTTGATGAAATGCCAGAAAAGAATCCAGTTTCGTGGAATGCAATGATTGCAGGATATGTACAATCCAAGAGAATAGACATGGCGATAAAATTGTTTGAGGAAATGCCTTTTCGGAATGTCAGTTCTTGGAATACCATAATAACTGGCTATGCTCAGAGTGGTGATATCGATCATGCTAGGCAAATATTTGATAGGATGCCTCAGCATGATTCCATTTCTTGGGCGGCTATTATTGCTGGTTATGCTCAAAATGGTTGTAGTGAAGAGGCTTTACGTCTATTTGTTGAGATGAAAAGAGATGAGCAAAGGTTGACTAGGTCTTCGTTTACCTGTGCTTTGAGCACATGTGCTGAGATTGCTGCTTTAGAGTTGGGGAAGCAGTTGCATGGGCGGATGGTAAAAGCAGGATATGAAACTGGGTGTTATGTGGGAAATGCACTCCTTGTAATGTACTGTAAGTGTGGAAGCATTGAGGAAGCATATGATGTGTTCCAAGGAATAGCTGAAAAGGATGTTGTCTCATGGAACACGATGATTGCTGGTTATGCACGGCATGGATTTGGCTCAAAGGCTCTCATGGTTTTCGAGTCAATGAAGACAACGGGTATCAAACCAGATGATGTAACGATGGTAAATTGTTCATTTATTCGTTTAAAGTGTTTTTTTCTTTTTTTTAGTCATATTTAAGTTCTTGTAAGAGCAAAACAACTACCATCAGTTATCTCTTCTGGAGCAAATTTACTGCATATGTTTCTTCTTAAATTACTTTCCAAAAACTTAACAAACAAACACTGCCCTAGTCCTCACAGCTGTTTAGCATAACTACAACTTATCGAAACATATTAAAACTGGAAGAAGATCTCTCACTTTTATTGTTTTGCAACTTTAATAATCATATAGTGTCAAGTTAGATGCAATAGATGATTTAGGAAAATTCATTTTTCTTACCAAAGTAAATCATTTCTTTTTGTGCGCATTTCACCTCTCTGTCTATTGGCTAATTTTCTTTTAGTTTCATTTCAGGTTGGTGTATTGTCTGCTTGCAGTCATACTGGTCTCGTAGACAGGGGAACAGAATACTTCTATTCAATGAATCGGGATTATGGCATAATAGCAAATTCAAAACACTACACCTGCATGATTGACCTTTTAGGTAGAGCCGGGCGCCTGGAAGAAGCCCAGAACTTAATGAGAAATATGCCTTTTGAACCAGATGCTGCCACATGGGGAGCTGTACTTGGCGCAAGCCGTATTCATGGCAATACCGAATTAGGTGAAAAGGCTGCCCAGATAATTTTTGAGATGGAGCCTGAAAATGCAGGAATGTATGTTCTTCTCTCAAATTTATATGCTGCTTCAGGAAGATGGGGTGATGTTGGTAAGATGAGATTGAAGATGAAGGATAAAGGTGTCAGGAAAGTACCTGGATATAGCTGGGTTGAAGTGCAAAACAAGATTCATACATTTTCAGTTGGGGACTCTATACACCCAGAGAAGGACAGGATATATGCCTTCTTGGAAGAGTTGGATTTGAAAATGAAGCGGGAGGGATATGTTTCCTCCACAAAGTTGGTTTTACATGACGTGGAAGAGGAGGAGAAAGAGCATATGCTGAAGTATCACAGTGAGAAACTAGCTGTGGCATTTGGAATTCTTTCAATTCCAGCTGGGAGGCCAATCCGCGTAATAAAGAACTTGAGAGTTTGTGAAGACTGTCATAATGCCATCAAATACATATCCAAGATTGTGGGAAGGACAATAATCTTAAGGGATTCTAACCGCTTTCACCACTTCAGTGAGGGTTCTTGTTCTTGCGGGGATTATTGGTGAGTGTAGATGTTCATCATTTTGAAAAAAAAGTTGAGGAATCCTATTGCAAATACTCTCCGTGCTTTAAAATGGTCAGATTATTCGGGTGGTGTATTTACAGTGAATGCAAAAGAAACCTGCTTGTCTACACCACTAAATTTCCAGAGTACAAATGACAACATTGGATCTGTTATGTTCTTTCTATAATTACTGATTGGGTACAGTTATTGGTGTTGGGAACTGTGCTCTGGGATCATTAATTTATAGAAATCGGAGTGCTAAAGAGGAAATTCGAGGAGAAATAGATGGTGGTGAAGTGAATAAGTTAGTAGGAAGCCTTGGAAAACCATAGGGGAAGCAGAGGTACGAAGGATGCCTAGAAAATTTTGGTAGCTGATGTACTGTTGGCCATTCTCTGTAAAAATGTAAACTGGGATGATGAGCAGTCTTAATCCAATTGTAAAAAAATAGAAGATGTTAGATTCTTCTTTTTCTGTTCTCAAGATTTAATAATGCCATAGTTACCAATTTGTTTACCAAATAATGTATAAATTTGAGTCGATTTGTTTTATATTTGAAAAAGAAATGAGGGTTTGTTGTAAGCGTAAATATAAATGAATAAAACATGGTCACATCAAGTAAAAAAAGTATGAGAAACCAATTTATCACAGATTCTTTTAGGCCTTTTCCACTTCGAGCACTCGTTAAATTGCACCCAGACAGGAAAAGACATACACATACTACAGAATTAAAATATTGTCATTATTGACTTTAAAATAAAATACTATGCATCTTTTTCTTCAAACTAAAGTTTCTTTCTATTGTACCACACATTCATTAAACAATGGAACAAAAATACATTGTTGTCTTCTTTAAATATAAATAGTTACAAACTTACAACAGAGCATTCCCTCTGGCATTGTGGTGACACAATGACAGATAATAAATGGAGTCCTATTGTGTTAGCTTCTAACTGAAAAAAATTATATATCTCCGAATTTGGACTGCTACAATGCATCCTTTCTACTAAATATGGGGAAAGGAGGCAGAGCACAAAGTTACACCTGTTTTTTCTAATACAGATAGAACTAAGAAATCATGCACGCAGAGCTTCAACCTTTTGGGACAAACCATCAACCGACTCATCGTTCACCTCAGCAATTGCATCCTCCTGTGAGAAAAATAAAGAAACACAAAAAATAAAAGAAATCAGATACTTTCCAAAAACTAATCCCGCAATCCATCCTTTAAAAAAAATATTGGGAATTGAATCCTTATAAGCATTTTATGCCACACATCCATCATTTTGCATCAAAACAGAGCATCAGATGGCAATTGCCTGGAATGAATTATTCCCAAAAACAACAACTATAAACAGAAAAGTAACACGATCAGTTGAAGGAAAGAACCATTTAAGTTTATAGATCAGTTGATTATGCTTGGTTGTTTGAACTTCCAAATGAATGACAAATTCTAATGCCATGTAAAATATGACTGGTCACTTGAGTTTTCAGACATTTTATTTTTCAGAGGATTAGTGGATCTTTTGTAATGGAGATCTATCACAAAATTCCCTGCAAAGTACATGTCATGGTGATACAAGAGGTAGTGAGGTACATTTAAAATGATGTTACTTGCCTCCGAATCTTTTTTCGGTCTTACACCTATACACTTTGAAGCACTAATGCTGGCACTCTTCAACAGACTACGAGCACTGTAGTTTGGCTTGCTAGGTCCATTTTGTGCATCTGCATTTTCAGAGCCATTTGGAGGACTCTCAAGAGATATGGCAAGAGCATCAGCAGTCCTTTCCAAATCATTATCTTGGCCATCATTCTCATCCTTGGGTGCAGGAACCCTCTCTCTGAGGAAAAAGATGGCACAGTGTGTAAGATGAATTCAATAAACATCATTGTGTTAACTCAGGCTTGCAGCCCAAAAATTAGACCAGCTCAATAGATAAATAAAATGAAACTGAAAAGGAGTGGTACTTCAAAGAGCTAGGGACGCAGAGGGTGGATGGATAGATGGTCTGGTTTGTATAAGGTAGAAGTTAGAATGGATCTGATTTGTGCCTTCATACTTAGCTAAATTAAACTTCATTCCAAGATGCTTATCACATGCATACCTGGGCAAGGAGGCATGCTGCCTTTGGAGTGGTGGAGTGCTCCTTTCACCTTTGCCATAGTGCTCCTCGAGATGTGCAAACTGTCGCTTGAATCGATCAACACCACTAAATTGACATAAAGAGATAACACTAGGTTAATAACTCCAAGCACCAAAAATTTAAACTCAGCCCTCCACTTAAAAAATGAACTGGTGAGTTGCAAACTATTATTACCTATACACTAATAAACCATAAAAGATTCCCAAAATTGCTAGATGTATAAAATGACCTTTTCCATCAGCTTAAGAAGCATAAGGAATCCCAACGTTTACTTTTTGCAAATATCTTCTAATCAATAGCAAGGCAAGAAAAGTAATGCATATTCAACTAGGAAGTAAACATCATATGTTTGAAGCAACAAGGCCATGACTCAGACCATGAAAATAAAGGGGAGTTAGGACTTCCTTTCATTTGGGGTTATCTGTGAGAGAATTTTAAAAACAACTAACAAACAAGAAACGCAATGTCTGGAAGAAGCACAAAAAATTGATAATTATATCATATTCAAACATACAATACAAGGAAGAAATAGAGTCTGCAAACTGTGAGGAATTAAATTGTTAAGATGGTTTTTGTTTTTTGTTTTGGTCCAATGGCTGGGATACAGAACAGGGAATGGCCCTCCCCTTTCCATTGAACCCCCTCCACATGCATTGAGATTCAACTGATTGAATAATCAACAGAACCATTCGTTAAATTGGAATACCAATAAAATCATTAAGAATATGAACAATTGTCTACTCACCTAGGATACATAAAGCTAGTTTGATCTCCACCTCGGAGATACTCCTGCAGCATCTGGGGATGATACTCTAAAATCTGTTTGCATTAAACACAAGATTTATTATAGCAATAGTAAAGAGTAAGAACCACAGTGCTAGAAAGCAACAAGCATCAACCTGTAAGGCCATACCTCCCTATAGATTAACTCTCTAACATCATCTTTGGTCAATTTCCTCCGCTCAAACTCAAACTCAAGTTTTGAAATGGCTTGAGTGGATGGCTCACGATCAACATTTGCCAAACCATTAAAGTAAGGATCAGCTAATGCCTGCAAGCATAAGCATTAGGGCTATAGGAGGTACTGTGGTCCCAAAACAACTTTCAAGGAAACACAATGCTACCCCCAACATTTGTTATATTGGTAGCATGCATTCAGATTACTTAACCTTACCTCTTCAGCTGTCAGACGATCTTTGGGATCAAATGCAAGCAGTTGCTCCAGTAGGTGAAGAGCCAAAGGATCTGCATTAGGGAACTTATGTGTGAATGGAACTGGTTGTTTTTTCCGCATGCTACTAAGGTACCTTCTTGCTTTTTCATTCCGAATCTGCCAGGTTCAGAAAAAAAAAAACATTTGAAGGTGAGAAAGAGAACTAGAATGGTGAGGGAAAGCAATCAACACAAAAGCTAAGAATTTAGTGGTTTATGTGCAAGAATATTGAGGACAGTTTACTGCAAGAATTATAAGATTGAAGAGAGAAGTTCAGCGGCAGCCTGCTAAGAGTTTTTTCCTTTTTTTGCCAGCACGAGATATGATTAGTTTGTCTATTGATGACAGAATAGCAGTTCTTATAATAAAATAACTAACCCTTGCAATGGATTCTGCAGAAGGCGTGCCAAGCAAATCAGTCATGAGGTCCAATTGGTGCACCACATTTTTCCCAGGAAACAGTGGTTTTCCAGTGAGTATTTCAGCAAATATGCATCCTATGCTCCAAATATCAATTGCAGGAGTGTACTGCCAACATTTTGGTCATAGAAATTAAACCTTTAGTCTAAATAAAATATCCTCCAATAAATAGCAATAAACAACCATAAGAATTTATAGCATTCAGATAGAGAGAGTGAAAGCCCATAATGAAAAATTAACAGCAATTTCTCTAAAGGGTTTAGAATCCACATAATTCTTGATCACTATACTACACAATTCAGTCAAGGCATGTTCAGAATGATAGCAGCATCCAAAGTCAAGCTTCAAATGTACACATGGCTATTAACATGTTCAATGCAAGTCCTCTTTCACCAGAAACAAGTGTAAAAAATAGGTCTTTTGAACAGGTCTATCATAAATCATAACATTAATTAGCAGTACAAGAATATGGGGTTTTCAAGATCACAGATCAATAAAGAATCATCTAAAGCATATTCCATTAGCCATCTCAGTAACATGTAAATCCCAACAAAAAAAAACACATATAGATCTTAATAATGAACTGTAGCTTACTTTTGAGAAAAATGAACCACATAGTTCAGGAGCACGATACCATCGAGTTGCAACATAGTCCTTCATAAAAGTAAAAAAGCTTAGTTCACAAACAGTCTTGTTTACAGGCCTAGTATTTGCAAATTTTAACTAACAATCACAAAAAGCAGAGATTTCTGGAGTTGTCTGGTGACACGCCAGGATTTGCATGACAGAACAACTTACTGTCCAAAAAATAGCAGATGGGGCATCATTGAAGGATACACGAGCGAGCCCAAAGTCACATATCTTTAATTTGCAGTCAGCATTAGCAAGAATATTTTTAGGCTTTAAATCTCGATGAAAGACATTTGCTGCAAGAAATACAGAGGAAATATTAATTATCATTAAAAAAAATGATTTAAGTCAAAATAATTACTGTAAAGTACCAACCTGTATGAATATACTTTAGACCACGAAGAAGCTGGTACAAGAAAAACTGATAATGCTCAGGAGTAAGATCATCATTTGCCTTAATAACTTGGTGAAGGTCAGATTCCATCAGCTCAAAAACAACATAGATATCTCTAAACTCTCGCCGTGAAGGAGGAAGCATGATGTGCTTTATTTCGACGATATCAGGATGGCGAAGCAAGCGAAGGAGCTTGATTTCTCTCAGGATCCTTGTAGCATCTGAAACGTGCTCAAAAACATCATTAATTTTCTTGATTGCAACCTTTTCTCCAGTGTGGGTGTCAATTGCAGAACCTACAACACCATAACTTCCTTTCCCAATGACTTCCTGAACTTGATATCGGCTTGCCTCTCCATACTCTGTGAAGAATTCTGTTTCTAGATTGCCCTGTATTAAGATCAGCAACCATTATTTGTAAATGAATATATAAGGGAATAAGGAAACAACAGGAACTCTTTTATTCTTTTGATTCAATATTTAAGTAACAATAAAAACGAATAATATGACTGAATACCCTTCAATAGTTAGATACTAATGTGAAAATTAGTACATTTTTTGGTTAACAAAAAAATTGTGTTCAGGAACTCAACAGCTGAACACAAAACTTGTTAACCAGACTCGTAACCCATTTAAGAACCTTACAGGAGCAAGGTACTACTTGCTACAACAATTCTTACAACCTCCAAATGAAGCATGGTCAAAATTGGCTTAACTGGGAAAAAAAAGTCCATGTCTTTCCAGTTCCTACATCATGAAGTTTCAAAATTTAAAGCATTACGCCATTAAACGTGGCAATTCAGTTTTGATTGGTGCATTGTCCTAACCAACGAAACAAAGCCTAGAAAAACAATTATATTAAACCAAACCAACGAACAAAGAAAGACCCTTAACGAAACAAACCACATTGGAACAAGAAAAGCAAAGCAGCAAAAGGAAAAAAATCAGATCAGATCAATGCCATATAAAGAAAGTTACGAAGAAGAACCCAAAACAAAGGGAACAGAGAAGTCAAAAACACAAGAGACCCAGATCCTGAAATACAAATAAATGATAAGGAAGGACCTTCTTTTCCATAGGGGGAGCTCTGAAGTTGGCCCGTTTGGGAACTGTGATGAGCTTCAATCCAGAAATGTCAAAGTCGTCCTCGACCTGAAACTGAAGCTGGTCCTCCTCTTGGCCTGCTTTTTGTTCCCGTTGGAGAGAAGTGAACGGTTGGGCGCTTAAATCGCTCGAAAAAACGTGGCCACCATTCTTATCATTGACAAAGTTATTAGTAGTATTATTATTACGGTTATTACCAGGTTGATTAGGATTAATATTTGGATTAGTAGTTTTAACAGTTGTAGAAGCCGAAGAAGAGCGACGTTGAAACCAGCGACGAACACCGTCCACCAGTGTAGCTCCACTCCCCATATACTCTTCCCCTTTTCGCCTTCGATGATTCACAGCCAGACGATCCGAGCATTGCCCGCTCACTCTCTCTCTCGCTATTTTCTCGGTGGGTTTGCCATCTGACAAGTGTTTTGGTCTCTCTTTTCTCGGATTTTCTTTCGGCTCGGATGGGCGCTGTGTAGAAGGAGAAAGAGATGGGGATGGTATTGTCAATTGACTCAATTGTGTTGTGTTTGTGGATATCATAAAAACAGTATAACACGCAATAATGCATGTGTTGCCTGTCTTGCCTTGCCTGCTCACGACACTCTATTATATGTGACATTCTCACTCTATTTAATTGGGTTGTCCTCATAATATTCACTGCATTATTAGCCTTAATTTTTCTGTAATTTCTTATTATCGAGGAATTATCAGTCCAACATAATTAATTCATGGGATTTCTAACGATTTTTATTGGTTGTTGGTTGAAACCAGTTGTATCTATCATTAATTGCTAAGGACTCTACCAAAGTATGCATTAATCAAGTGGGACAACTGGCTGGGTTGCCAGAAATTTCTATGCTGTGTTTCAGCATGTTTGACTTTTACGGTTTTACATAGCACAGGTTATTAGACTTTGAGATGGTGTTGGTGACCAACCCAATCCCATTGCATTAGATTTAGGGGTGTCTAAAACTTGAAAATTTCAATGAAATTTACACGTAATAAATTTCATAAGAATTTCAGTCAATTTTTTTAAATTTTGATAAATTATATAAATTTTAAAATTCATTAAAATTTAAGTCGGAAATATCCAAATTTGTCAAGAGTATAAAGAGAACAAAAAAAAGTAATAGGTCTCATAATAGGTCCCATACTAAATTACTAATTTCCTAAAAAATGAATCGTGCTAGTTAGCTAGCTATCAATTTGAGTGCATGTGATGAGTGCTTCAAATCTTGCACATGCATGCTTTTTCTTTGCATAAAGTATTTAGGCCCTTCAATTCGTGCCCTTGATCAAAAGCAGCCCACAATTCAAATATGGCCACGAATCACCCCAATAAACACAATGGACCCGTATTACTCAAAACCCTCCTATGCCAATTGGAAGTCACTTATGTAGAGACGCATCTATCATTGTCTGTTTCTTGGGTGGCCTTCCTCTTCTCTTCTTGGGTCGTCCATTCACACCACTTACATTATTATTACTACCATTACGTTTTGGTTTGGGAAACAGATAAGAACCACCAGAAGAGGCAATCAGCTGGCCTCTCTCAATGAGCTTGCCAAGATGGTGAGAGAGAAGACTCTCATGAGCCCAAGGCAGATCATCCATGAACTCTGACTTAATATAGGCCGATATGGAAGCTTTATTTGGACCTCCTATTTCCACCTCCTTCAAAGATTCAATGGCTTTAAATATCATCTGCATTCACCAGTCATGCACACATAACTTATATTAAACACAAAACTACAAAAGTGAAAAATGCAATCTTTCATACACAATTACATTATAACAATTCTAGAATTATAAAGTTTTGAACATTTGGTTATACCACTGAGTAAGGTGGGTGATCTGGGGTACTACGCGTATATAGATCGATGAAGTGAATTTTGTCCATATATGGACAGTGGGTGTGTTTGTTTGGATGTTGCAAGTTGAACAATGCTGTCTTTGAGCATTCTCATAGGTTTGGAATATTGTCCATATTCATCTCCAGGACTAGTACTGCTCCTGGTGGTGAAGTTTCTGCTACTGCTGCTGCTGCTGTTTCCATAACAAATTACCAATATTTACAGTGTGGTTAATCCAATATTTGCTGCATCCCTCTCCTTGTTCTATATACATATCAATGGCATCAATTTCTCCTCCTCATCTTTCACACCTTTCTCAGTTTAAGCCCTTTATCTTCTAAGTTTTTATATATATGGAAGAGTCAGGTCACATAATTTATGTGCAATGGAGGGTTTCAACTTTATTTCTATCTGAAATACTATGTAGTTAGGGGGCCCACCTGAAAGGACTTCATAAGTTTTGAATTCCCACCCCACAGGAAAAGCATTATTGCCTTGTCAAAAGTTTGCAGCACACATGGTATACATGCATAATTAGCATTAATTCATAATCTGTGCTCGGATAGAAGCAAATTAATTTAGATGTGAATCATGTGACAATCAAGTAGAAGAAGAAGGTAGAGGCCAAGAAAAGGTTTTGTGATTAGCTGGAACCTGACTTCTGATGGTTTTTTATTTTGTCTTTCTTGGTAAAATCCAAGACTTCTCCAATGTGATTCATGTAAGTAACAAATAGTTTATATCAGCACTAATATTGCAGAGTTCCAGACAACAACAGGTCAACATAACAGAACAGAACAACAACAACAACAACAACAGAGGTTCATTAATTCATGGGTTTCAAATTTCAATTGACTTGAGCTAATTAACACTCAGTGTTGAATATTCGCAATAAAAAACGGACACATCTACTCTAGAAAAAAATCTTCATAAGAAGATAGGTTTCAACATATTTGATTAAAACACCACGCAACTTGTAAACTTAAATATGCCAGGCAAAAACTAATTACTGTTCAATTAATATCTCAAGCACTTTATATTGAAAAAAGGAAAAAGAAACAACTGCAACAACAACAATTAAAGACTAGAATCAAATTTTCTAGAAAAAAAAGACCAGTATTAATTTATCCATTACCCCTTCATACCAGTTTCTAATTTCTGTAAAGTATAAACCCTTTGCAGCCATAAAGTAGTAACAAATTATACATTGAGCTTCTATGTTTTTAAGTATTGAGCTCAGGCCTTGTAGCCAAAATTTGATCAAAGAAGACCAGGAGAGGTGTTAAGTACAACGCATGAGAGGAGTTGATTTCAGAAAGGAAAAACCAATCAATGTCTAATTTCTAATTTATCAATTGATTAAGATAAAGTTGAGAGATTGAACAATAAGTAAATAATTCAGACCATTTTATTGCTTAACAATAAGTCAGCCAGATTTCATTTTTGGTGTAATTGTTAGTTGTTTGTTAATTGGTACATGTGGTTTGCTTCCCTTTATACTAGCTAGCGTGTTATTCTGAGACATCTTACTTTGTTTTGATTGGTAAACTAGCATGAGACTTTGAGGTTGCCAAGATTAGGCCCTTTAATTAAGAGATGTGGAACTCCCATAATTTAGTTTAGTCCAAACTGATTCAATGTGATACAATTGCGTATACCAAATTGGGGCTGGTTCTTATTCAACAAGACATGTACATGTACACTTCATTTATATCCATTTGCTCAATCTTTTAACTTAATTCTCCAATTATGACCAAAAGTAATTCAAACTTATTTTAAGAGACTGATACTTTATGAAATCTTCTGAAATTATACTAGTTTTGTTTGTTAATAACCTATAGCATCCAAATGCTTTTTACTTGTGCACATGGGAAAGAAGAAAAGGAAGCAGTCTACTTATAGAAAAAGGAAAAAAAGGATTGGCCTATGAGTTGAAAGCGCATTGGAAAAAGGAACCTAGAAGTAGAAGTGTAGAAGGTAAAATACCGAAAAATAAGGAAAGAGTTTGCGTCATCCCGGTGAATTTACAAAAACACAAGGGTAAGAATGTAAGATTAAGAATCCCCTAGAGAAATATGCAATAAAAGATAAGGACTAAACTGCAAAGGCAATGACTTATCTAGATATTTATGACTAAGGAAGAAATAAAGAAAATAAAGAAAAAGACAGAGAAGGTCCGCGTCATCTAAACTAAGCAAAGAATACATGAGTCATCCTCAACGGTCCGATTAACCCTCGCACGCTCCCAATCCCATCAAACATCATCTTCTTCTCTTACTCTGTGTCCAAAGTTTCACTCATCCCCTTAACCTGAAGAGCAGAGACCCAAGTCCAACCTACCCCTCCTTTCTCTCCTATTTTCTGTCTCAAAATCCATGGACCCACCTCCTCCTCCTCCTCCACTTTTACATCCTTACCCCCCGCCTATCACCACTTTCGCCGTCCCACCCACCACTTTCGCCGCCCCAACCACCACTTTCGCCGCCCCAACCATCACTTTTGCCGCTCCAACCACCACTCTCACCGCCACCGAAGCTCAAAATAACAACAGCACCACCACCCATGTGGCTGCCAACCCCACCCCTACTCCAAATCCTACTTTCAACCACCCTCCTTATGCTGAGGTAAATACTAAATACACCCACCACTCCCACTTGAGCTGAAGTTGTAATCTTTTAACTTTTTTTTTTCTTTTTTTATTTTGGGTGCAGATGATATATGCTGCTATAACGGCGCTGAAGGAGAGGGACGGGTCCAGCAAGAGGGCTATAGCCAAGTACATAGAGCGAGCCTACTCGGGCCTCCCACCCACTCACTCGGCCTTGTTGACCCACCACCTGAAGCGATTGAAAAACAGCGGCCTCCTAGTTATGGTCAAAAAGTCCTACAAGCTCCCTAGATCTGACGATGCGTCCTCCCTTCCTCCTCCTCCTCCACCTACTGCTGACACCACTTCTCTCCTCTCTCCTGGGCCCACAAGAGGCCGTGGCCGCCCTCCCAAGCCCAAGCCCATTCCTGACAACTCCATCATTCCCCAGCAGCCCACTTTACAACCACTACAACAACCACCCATTGCCCACCCCAATTTCCAGACCTTCCCTCAGCTCACCATACAGCCCAATTCCCAGCCCAATCCTCAGCCCAATTCCCAGCCCATGTTCGTGGCTCTTGGGCTAGTTGACGAGCCTGCGTCGCTGAAGAAGCGCCCAGGTCGTCCACGTAAGGGTCTGGCCGTTGGGATCGGGCAAGGTGGCCCTGGGTCGGCCAAGAGGGGCAGAGGTCGTCCGCCGGGTTCTAGGTTGCCAAAGAAGAGGCCAGGGCGTCCTCCCAAGCCCAAGTCTGTCTCAGCCGTTTTGGGCCCCAACGGGCTTGTCAAGAGGGGGCGTGGACGGCCCTCCAAAGCTGAGCCCAAGACTGTGTTCATTCCGTACGCTACCAATGTCCCTATAATGGGGGCATTTGAGCAAAACAATGTGCCCAATGTTGTAGTGCCTCAATCGACAACACCAAGGCCCAGAGGCCGGCCCAAGAAGGATGCGGCTGCTGCTGGTGGTGTGGGTGGGATAGTGTCAGGGAAGCGCCGGGGCCGACCGCCTCGGGTTCCTGGGGTAGAGCGGCCCCGGAAAAGTAGTACTGGAAGGCCAGTGGGCAGGCCCAAGAAGGTAATCCTCTATTCCTCTTCTTGTTAGTAAACAACTTTATGTGGCATCTGCATTTCTTAATTTGCTTCGTTATATTTCTTTCCCAGAAAGAGTAAAAGGAGGAAGTTTTTTTTGAGAAACCAACAGGAATGAACTTAAAAAGTTACAACTAAATAAACTTACCGAAGGAATTAAAACAATGAAAGTATAATTATAGAATGATTTGTATTGCAGGGATTAGGTACTGGCTATTGGCATTTGTACCTTTATTATTATAGATTTATGGGCAGTGCTTGGGCACTTAGAAATGAGTACAAGCTTGTCCTCACAAATAATCACATGAGTGTATAATGGGGTCTAGAAGGTGATGGGCCCCATCATGGGCTCATGTGATTGGTTGTAAGGACAAACTTGGTACTCATTTCTGAGTACCCAAGTATTTTCCTAGATTTATTTAATTTGGAAAATATTAAAGGTAGTATTTAGTTTCTGAAATGAATATGGGAATGGAAAGACTTAAAAGATAAAATGGAAAGAATTGAAAATTCCATAAAGAGTGCTGGTTCCTTTAGCTTTTTTTTGGTCAACTAAAAAATGAAATGGGCATTACAAGGGTCATTTCAATGAACCAAACATTACCAATGACTTATGTAAAAGTTTAATCTACGTTTGACCTATTATTTAATTAAATTTCCATTCATCAAATTTGTATTGCTTCGTTTAAAACAAAATTACCAGTTTTTTCATTGTTTACTTCTTGTATATAATAATATTACTGTTCTCCTGCTGCTGTACTTGGGATGTTTTAATCATTTTTCTTTGCTACCTTGCAAAAATAG
Organism: Dryas drummondii; assembly: GCA_003254865.1. Taxonomy (NCBI): domain Eukaryota; kingdom Viridiplantae; phylum Streptophyta; class Magnoliopsida; order Rosales; family Rosaceae; genus Dryas; species Dryas drummondii. The sequence continues at coordinate 81,810 of QANW01000715.1, forward strand.
AATGTGGTTGAAACAACTGAAGTACCTGATCCACAATTTGTTGCCAATGGAGAATTTAAGAGCAAACTTGAATACTTTGTAAGTTGAATAATTTCTTTTTTCAAATATTGCCGCATTTCCTACATTTGGCTTTGCAGTGACACTGTTGTTTGTGCTAATTGTATGTTATTTGCAGCAAATAAGAGTGGGACAAGCTGTTGGTGCGCTAAAACCTTACTTAAATAATGAAAGTGCAATTAGCATCATTGCTGCAATCCAAGAATTAGAAGCGCTTGCAACCATGGACATCAGTGCCCCATTAAATATTGAAGCTCAACAGCCAGTGCTCCAAAGTTGAGAAACCTTGCTCATGTGTACCTGTTTGTGAGTATCAACAGCACATTAGAGGTAAATTAAGGGTCTGTAAAGCGAATAGGAGGTTAGTGTCACTAACTGTCTCTATTGGTAGAGATGATGACCTTGTCCATTAAGTTTGCTGTTTGTGCAATTTTAGAATGACCCATGACTTATTGTCCTTTCTACTTTGTGATTTCTATTCAATTTGAGAATATTTTGATCATATCTTTGATTTACTCATTTACATGAATACAAGCTATGAATGCCTGACTGAACTGTTAAGAGTTTGACATGAGAGAGGCTGTGATTTATAACTGAAAAAGAAAAGAAATATTATACACTTGATGGCTTGATTGCTGCATGTGTACCTACAGTTTCTTAACTTGGTAATTAACTGTAAGATGAAAGGCTTGCATCAAGAAGCTGCTAAATAAGAGATACAACAGAAGATGGAGCAGTTCCCATGGAGACTGTATTGGTCAGCTCGTGAAACAAGATATTATCATTGGTTATAAAATTATTGTTCTGTCTGTATTATGTAATGGTGGTGAGTGATTACAAAAATTGGTTTGGTGTTTACTTTGGGAGCATATAGGGGAGTTTGAGTTTTGATGGTGGTGGCTGAGGGACAATGGTAGCGGTTATAAGGGCGAGCAAGCAAACCAATGGTATTTCAGTATGCTCTTCCTTTATTTCTGACCTTTTGTTTTGGCCTGGACATATCCCTTGCTTTGAAGCCAATCTCATTGAAGCATGCCAAGGATGGCCTGAAGTATTGAACCCTTGCTTGCAAAAGCATGAGCCTTAGGATTCACCTTCTAGAAGTTTCGAAAACACGCGCCATCATCATCATCATCATCATCATCATGGTCCCTTTATTGGAGGCTGTTGCAGACTTGCAGGCGTACATTATGCAAACCTCAAAAATAGCCGCAAGCATGGAATAGCGTATTCCATTTTGGCATGGGGTTGGCATGAAATGGCTTTGGCTACATGCACTTTGAGATGATACTTACTTGGTATATATGTATAGTAGAGTTGCATATACAAGCAAACTTATTACTTGACCAATCATTAAATTATCCGAGACGCCACCAACTCTTTTGTTCTATTTCGGATATCCTGATCGGATTGGGAGTTGGAAAATGAGCTCCTCTAATTTTAAGGATTGTGAATCCGCATGTGAGAGGAGAGGGTGAAATATATGTTAAGGAAATGCCGATTTGGCAAGGACGGATAAAGATGCCACGGCAGACAAACTAAAATGTCATAATCATCATAAAGCTTTCCCGCCCTGGTTATGAATTGTGAGCAAAATATAGTTGTCTTAGCATCGAATAAATAGTTGTCTATTGTGGAATATTTTAAGTGAGAATATTACTTAGAGTTGTATCGATGTCTTTTGAGAGAAAACTCTACTCCTAAATGGATATATTCGACGACAATATCAAATTATCAATGCAATAATGATAGAGTCGAAAGACATTGCCAACAACCACTATTTCATAAAATTGTGATATACAATTCAGCATAACTTATTTATGTGTTAGTACCTTATAAATTTGTGAAACACATTGATAGTCGTAGGCTTAAAACCTCAAACCGGACATATGATAAGAGCTGTCATAAGGATTTAGATTCTCTGTTTTTATAACTTTAAAGATAAATTTTCATTTTCAGAAACTATTTTTCTTTTTTCGACATTTGCTTTTCTCTCTTTCCCACTTTTCCTTTCTTTCTTTTTGTTCTTTTTCTCGGGCGAGCATGTCCTCCATAATATTCTAGTAAATTCTACAGAATCACATAATAATGGAACGGGTCCATGAGCAGAACCCACTGGTCCACCACCTCGATCGATTATGAGCAATTCAAGGCCACGCGCTGCCCACGCTCCAATCACAGCCGCGGAATTGGACTCCTTTAAGATTGGATAATACCGTAATGCAATGGTGACCCAATAACGCATCCCACGCAAAGTAACAGCAATTTTTGTTCCACGCGCCTCCCAACCCTCCAATCAATAATGGCAATCCAAAGCTTATATTATAAATAGCCTGCTAGGTATTTACACTTATGCCCCCAGATTATTAGTGGGCAGGTCTCACAATGTTCTCTAAAAACAATTAAACTACATTGCTACTTGAAGTTTTAGTTTGTTGCAATGTATAGAATCTCTAACTCTGTCCGTTATTTCATACAAAATTAACTCGCATCTACACTAACATCAATCATCCTCAGTTGCTTCCATGTTCATCTATATCTTCCTCTACACCAACTAAATTTAATAACACATTAATTTTTGACAAAATAGTGGACGGAGTTAGGCGTGACACTACATTGTAACAAATTAAAATTTCAAATGCCAATTGAATTCAATTTTTTTCTGAATGACATGTGACTGTGAGACAGCCCAATAGTTTGGGGGCATAAGTGTAAATTTTCCTAACCTGTTTATTACTTTATTTATTGGATGGTGGCAAGTGCGTGAGATAACACGTCTCCCTCTAAAGTCCAAAAATCAAAATGATATATTTGTTTTTTAAGAAAGCAACTCTCAAACTTTTAAAAGCAATAATATTACTTTTTGCATTAAAAGCTTAGGACGAGCAAAGCCGCCCATCAACCCACGAGCTTTGGAGAGGAGCTTAGGAGTTTGGACCTTGACGTACGTTTTACCCTTTATTAATTAATGAGAAGTGTTATTTCAACCCTCCTAAATTATTCTAAATTGCTGTGTTGAGTTAATTATTTTATTTTAAAATTTTAATTTTAATTTTGTTTCTTAAATTCTTTGATAATTATTTAATAATTATTTGTTAAACATTGATAAATTATTCTGTAAATAATCATTAAATATAAATAAAAAATACATTCGACAGTTATTTGTCAAAATATTTTTATTTTTTTGACACTTATTTGTCAAACATTGATAAATATTTTGATAGATAAATACCAAATAGATGTGAGTAATTTCATCATATTTTTACAATAAAGGGTAAAATATGAAAAAAGTTAAGTAAAATATATTACGGTAGTCTACATAAACTTGCTATTAATTAATTCCTCTAATTCTTACTTTTATAAATAAATCATAAAAATAACAAAGATTTTTTTCCCCACTAAACTATACAGATTTGAAAATCTAATTGTATGTCCAAGATGAATCATAGTTTAATTATATTATATTATGCATGCATGTGATATGGTCTGATTATACCTTGTTTGACAAGAATCATAGCTTAACTAAAACATGGTAATTTGATTGTTTTAACATTTTAAGCCACATAATTTGAGAGCATATTTTCTACATTCTATGCCAAACGTAAAAAACAGACACTAATATAGTTTATATATGCGGTACACTGGCCATTTCTTGGTGTTTAAGTTTTAAGCCATAGTCTTTCAACACGCGCACGAACATTTTTTATTGAGCCATCACTTTCGTCTTTATTTTGTGGCCACCTGTTTTTTTTTTTCGATATAAATTATAAGGGTCAATTCATCGATGCAGAAAATTAGTGGTTGTTTTTGTCTGCTGCATTTGTATATTCCTAGCTAGCAATTGGACTTAATCAACAAATAATTATATTTAAAAGATTAATTAATTAAAAGACAAAACTAATTAGTTAATGCATTATGAGCTACTTTCTTACACCGTAGAAAAAATTATTTAGCATACAATATGTCCTTAGAAACCATTTATTTTATGTGACATGCATGTTTTATAGCAGGCCACTATTAAATTCTGTAATCCTTCACAATGTGATATTTTAAAGTTGCAGATGAACATTAATTACCACTTTCATATATATATATATATATATATGTACAGGATGCCCGGAATTAAAAGCCCATAAATAGATCGTACTTAATGCTGCCCTTTTTTCCTGTGTGAATCGATTATGAATGAGAGAGAGAGAGAGAGAGAGAGAGAGAGAGAGAGAGCTGTATTATAATGGTGCCAACACAATATATCAGCATCTAGAAACAAAGATGCATGCCACTAATTATGTGGAATTAATATAAAAGTTAATTAGTACTTATTTATTTCCTTTGGTAGGAAACTAGTACGTACGCCTAATGAATTATTGTTGGAAAATAATAATATTTTACATATTGATAAGCTAGTGTGTAACTGTGTATTAAATGCAATATATGCAAGGCTAATAATAATAATAATATTTTTTTTTTAGAAGCCAATAATGCTTAGATGGCCAGTAAAAGTAGACATAAGAAGAGCTAGCTAGGCATCTGCATTTCTGCATGGAAAAAGCTTTTGTTGCTTCAAGTTCACCAAAATTACCTCTTTTAGTATATTCCAATAATTTAAAACATGTGAAAGAACCCAGTTTTGAATTATAACAAAAACGGGTCAAACAAACCTTCTCACCGGCCTCCAAAATATATATATATTTTTTTAAGAAAGGAAATAAAAATGTTAGGCTCCAGCTATCCCAAATAATCTGACCAAAAAAAAAAAACAAAAAACTCTATCCCAAATAAGAAAAAAAACAAGAAATTCCAGGAAGGAGGCGAATGCGATCTGTTGGTCTGTAAGCCCACTTAATTGCTGGGACTGTACGTGCATGGACCATAATGACGAGCTCCATATTTTCTAGCTAACTTTGCTTGATTTGACATTTCCATACAATAAGACCATGAAAAATCAAGTTTGGCTTATAATAGAAATGGGTTATAAAATTATGTACTGTGATTAAACAAAAAAGTAAATGCTTTTAAGAGGTGGGGAAGCTCCGCAAGATATATCCCTGGCAGTTAGGGCATTTGCAATAGGACAAAAGCTAAAAGGTTTATTGATATGCGATGACTTTATCTTGATGATCACCAACTTTTCTTAATTTCATCATCCATCCTAATAGAGCTAAAAAGAATTTATAAATGTTAACCTAAAATGGTGGTAAAGATTCAAGACCTTGAAAAAAATAGGAGGCTCCAAGCCTCTAAGTAATCATTTTTTGATGAACCACAAACAACCTTTGAAAAGGTACTGCCTATATATACGTAAAGTCATTGTCATTTTGATTAAACAACAACAACAACAAAAGAGAGAAAAAGAAAAAAATAACTTAAACGCATTGTCAATTTGCCATATTAGTTTAGTAGGCCGGTTTGATGAACATGTACACGTACAGAAAGCAGAGATGCATGTAGCTATGTCCAATAATGAACTCGATCTCTCAGAGTACTCTCAGGTTTTCAGTCATTCAATGATCAAATTCTACTTGAAAGTTGAATCCTTCTTCGTACGGCTCTCGTCAAATTTACGCCATAATCACTGCATATATCATATATTTATCCCATGTCCTCTCTCCCCATGCTCAATAGTAATTTAATTTACAAAATCCCACAATCTTATTCTTATTTATAATTGAGTTAATTTAATATTTTTAATTAACTGAGGTCTATGAGTTTTGAATTCAAAACCTACTTCCACAAAGAAAGACCTAGTATCATCTATCAGACTAAATGAACATTGACTAATTCAATTTAATTATCTAGAATTCATTTTAGTAACCTCCTAATCTATATCATTATGTTAACTTTTAATTAAATGTGTGGTGCATATTAACACTTTATAAATATATATATATGCACCAAACTTGGAGGGGAATACAAAATTTAGAATGTAAGTTTGACTCTTAAATTATATTGAGAATTAGCTAGTTAATGTATTCTCTTAATATAATTGATAAAAAAGATATATTAAATAATAAAAATATTGTGATTTGGTATTCAAAGTCAATTAATCTTTAATTCTTTTGGCAATGGCTATTGTAAGGTTGTTTTATTTTAGTGTTTATCCTGAGAATGATGGTAATTATTTGATTTTAGTTTCTTTTTAAATAGACTATTTATACCAATAGTAATATTTCTCGTTAGATTGTTTTCAAAAAAATTCGAGTCTCCTTTTTTCAGATAAAGAAATCACTAATTGATCCATGACTTAATTATCAACATCTAAACACCAAACTTATTCTATACGCCCGGCCTACTATATGTTCGTTCATGTTCATTCCACACCAAAATTTGGTGATAGTGCCCAACATAAATAAATAACAAATTCATCCCTAAATATGACAAAAATTAATTTTCCTATGGCCCACAAATACCTATCTCCAACATGGATCGGGTTGTTGCAGAATTATTGTGAAAAGAAACAAAGAAAAAGCAAGATGAGCTGATGAGGTAACGGTTAATTAATTTAAGGATAATTATTGTGGAAAAGCCGAAAAGGTACTTTCTTGGAGAAACAATAAAAAAAAATAAAAACATATTCTAAATTGACGGTAAATGTCTAGAATAATGCAAATGAATTTATCACACAACTTAAATTTTAATAAATTTTAATGATGGTCGTGCAAATAGCAAAAAATGTAATCGCAGTCGTTATGCGCAAAATGTGAAATTATAAATACGCCGTCAATAAAAGCCTGCAACAGCTAATAGTTTTTGTTCACCAAAAAAAAGGAAAAAGTTCATGGTTTTTACTTTTTAGTGTGTTGTTACTTGTTAGGACTAAGGAGTTGGAAGTGAAATTCACCACTTCCAGTTCAAGTGGGTTTCCTCGTTTAATTAGAATAGTGACGTTTATCACAACGGACAAGACCAAATTTTGCTTGAAAATAGCAAATACTTGTGTTCAACTTGTTCATTCTGTATTCCGCTTTCTCTGCAGTTTACCACATATTTCCAACTCATGCCACCACCCTTGAATTTTTGGGACATCCAAGCAGATTGACTGAATGAGAGACTTGAGTTTTTAACTGACAAATAGAGACAGAGAAAGAGATTAAGAGAGAGAGAGAGAGAGTGAGCCAGTAACCAGTTGGTTGTGTACTTGTGTTTGAGCTTCCCACCAATTTAACCTTTTTATAATTTTGTGGGACTGAAAATCCTTGAATAGCTTCACTCTTTCCTCTCAACTCAAGTGGATCATTCTTCGAGGTCCTACTCTCCCACTTGCTGGTCTTTGCTGTCTCTGCCTCTATTACCTGCCCCCTTTTTTCTCTTTTTCAAACTCTACCAATACCCTTCTCTCTTTTCTATGTTTTTTTTTTTTTTTTTTTTTTTTTCATACGAAGTAAGATCCATTTCAATCAGTTTGGGTTATTCTAGTTTCTGATTACGTTGCCTGGAGGCAACAAGGATCAAAGTTTTGATATTTGATATAGTTCTTGCTGTGTTTGCTATTTGGGGGTTGAAATACAATACTGGGTCTTTTCTTATTTTGTGAAAAGCAGGGTGGCTTCTTTCAATTTAAGCATCTGGGTCTTCTTCATATTGGTAAAGCCTTACTGGGTATTGCTTGAAATGGTAGTTTATGGCTTTTGGATATGATGGGCAGGGTTGGTTTGGGGTCACTTGTGGGGTTTAACCCTGTAAAGGGCTGCTGAGTGTTGAGCAAAAGGGGCTTTTTGGATTGCTTTGAACTTCTTTGCTCGGTGGTGATGTAGTGATTGAAATTTCATGCTTGGTCCGAGACAATGGAGATGTTTGTGGCCAGATTTTTATTTCTTTCGGATTCAATATTGTAACTTATGAAATAATATGAAGAACCTTCTTAAGAAACTCCATATCATGTCCAACCAATCAGAAGATGCAGAAGGGTCTACTTCATCAAGGGGCAATAAGTCTATTGACAAGTCGTCCTCTGAAACTGAAAGGCTTTTGCATTCAAGGTCCCATCATAATTCCGAGCAAAAAACCTTTTCGGGGCTATCGGGTTGGTTGAATTCAGTTGCTAATAGACATAGCCCTAGTCCCCCATCATCTTCAAATGTTACTAGGGGAGAGAGAATGGAACCACCTGATGCAGCTAGTAGGATTGGTTTAGATGTTGTTTCAGATACAGCAGGGCGTGATTCGGGGTCTAGTACCTCAAGGGATGCTGATATTGTGGAAGAGTATCAGATTCAACTGGCTTTGGAATTGAGTGCTAGGGAGGATCCAGAGGCAGTTCAGATTGAGGCTGTTAAGCAGATTAGCTTGGGCTCTTGCGCTCCTGATAATACACCAGCTGAAATTATTGCCTATCGTTATTGGGTAAGTTTCCTTTCATCTAGCAATCCAACTGCAGTTTGGTTGACTTATTGTTGTTACTCTTATTGCTCATTATCTCCATATATAATCAATACCCTAAAGTGATCAGTTGATAAAGATCCCTTAATTTAATCTCAATTTGGAATTTATTTGGTCTGGTCAACTTGCTGCTTGTAGTATATTAATGATATGGCTGCCTGAAACTATACGCCTATACGGATAACACAAGTTCAGTTGTCTTCTGTCCTTAAATGTGTATGATCCTTCCACGGATTTGATTTTTTTTTGTCTGACAATTTTCTGTTTTTATGCAATGAACTTGTGTTTTAGATGATAGTACTTCTAAGTACCAAGCTTTAGTTACGTTTACTGCCAAAAGATTTAAGAAAAACTGTCTGGAAAGGTATCAGTGTCACCATCATTACTCCTGTGATCCTTGCCCTTTAATTACCCTCCTCATTACCTGTGATGAAGAGATACCAGACAACTGTTATCAATAACCTGCTGACAGTGTAACTTTAAACAATATTGTTGATAGTCACCATCAACAGTGCTGTGTATCATCTACACCTACCAGTGCTAAGCAGGAATTGTGGCTTGAATTATTGACGTTCATGGTATACAAAATCTATACCAGTGCTAAAGCAGGAAGTGTTTAGATATTTCCATGATATTCAAAGATCTTGACATACCATCTTAAACATATAGGAGACAATTATGATGTGGTGCTGATTCTTATATTCATTTTATTTCTTCAGTTTTGTAATATTTTATTCCTTTCTAACCTGTCTCATATCGTAGATTTATCCATTCTTCACAGAATTACAATGCTCTTAGCTTTGATGACAAGATCATGGATGGTTTCTATGACTTGTATGGAATATTGACTGAGTCAACCTCAGAAAGAATGCCTTCCCTTGTTGATTTGCAAGGAACACCTGTGTCCGATAGTGTCACCTGGGAAGCAGTTTTGGTCAATAGAGCTGCTGATGCAAATTTGTTGAAACTTGAACAGAGAGCCCTAGAAATGGCTGTAAAGTCAAGTTCAGATACTCTGGTTTTTGTAAACAGCAATCTGGTGCGAAAACTTGCTCTTTTAGTTGCTGAGTATATGGGTGGACCAGTTGCGAATCCATACAACATGTTGAGAGCATGGCAAAGTCTTAGTTGCAGTTTGAAAGCAACCCTTGGTAGTATGGTTTTGCCACTTGGTTCTCTGACAATTGGATTAGCTCGGCATCGTGCATTGCTGTTCAAGGTCCTTGTTCTCTATTTTCTTTATAGTTGAAAACCAAATTGGCCCTAATCTCGCATGATAATTTTTCCTTAACAAATTTAGGCCCTAATTTTTTTTTTGTTGGTATTTTGTCCATTCACTTGATTATTAATACCAACCTTCATCCCATAGATAAATAGAAAAGTTGAAGTAGTATAATAAACAATGTTTCTGAACTCTGAACTCTGATTTGTGATAATGTTAATAATGACACCTTGTTGTTTTCTTTCTGAGAAAAAGGTAGAGCTGCATGTATGCTCTGTTCCTTCATATATCATGCTTTATCTGTTTGCCTATTTGTTGTCAGTATCATGGTCGTCCACTCGTCAATTACTGGCTTATCTATCACTAACCTGTTGTTTTTTGTGGTTAACAAGGTTTTGGCTGATAGTGTGGGCATCCCATGCCGGCTGGTGAAAGGACAACAATACACGGGTTCCAATGATGTGGCAATGAACTTTGTAAAGATTGATGATGGAAGGTAACTTCTGTTTCAAGTTTGTTATTTTTGATGCATACAAGTCCTTGATTACACAGTGTTTAGTTTTTTATTTGCTGTGTATTAACACATGATTCTGCATGTGAATATAAGGCATTTGGTTCAACGATTTTAATGAATAAGATGCTACTATAATATAGTTTTACAAATTCTTCTAGAGAATAAATTCAATATCTGAATGGACAAGGAATCTGTTATGATTGGTGTTTATTTTTGTGTTCTAGGACTGCATAATAGGACTTCTGTGCGTTTTTTGGATTTCTAATTGCCAAATTGCTGAAAATCTTCCCAGGGCGTTAATCTGTGTATCTTTGTGATTCTCTTATTTGAAGTTGCAGAATCTTAACTTTTTTTTGAAGGTGTGGATAATGTGAATTTCAGGGAGTATATTGTTGATCTGATGGCAGACCCTGGCACACTTATTCCATCTGATGCAGCTGGATCGCATATAGAATATGACAAACCTTACTTTTCTGCCAGTCCTTTGTCCAGAGACATTGATTCCTCTCATGTAGCCTCTTCCAGTAGTGGAGTTGGGAGTTCATTTGAAGAACATTCAGACTTTAGCACATTATACAAGAAATCCAGGTTAAGAAATTTTGCTTCTGCATCAAGGGAATCTGAAGAGAGAGAAGAACCAACTTCTCGTGAAAATCCAACGCGAGCAACTGAATGTGAGGAAGAATCCAAGATACCTTCAGATGATTTTAGATATCCCTCTAATGTAGGGAAGGTGTTGGTCCAGGAACTTCCAGGAAGACCAAATTATCCTTTTGTGCATGCTAGATCCCCTTCATGGACTGAAGGTGTTAGCTCTCCTGCTGTTCGTAGAATGAAAGTTAAAGATGTTTCTCAGTACATGATTGTGGCTGCCAAAGAGAATCCACATCTAGCTCAAAAACTTCATGATGTGTTACTTGAAAGTGGTGTTGTTGCTCCCCCAAACTTGTTTACGGAAATATATTCAGACCAGTTAGATGCGTCAACAGTTGAGACCAAGCCCCGGACAGCAGATAGGGGCGAAAATAAAGAGAGGTTTGACAGACAAAAACTTCAAGCTCAAGATGATATCAGTCCAGCTCACTTTTTGCCTCCTCTGCCTCAGCATAGGGTGCATTCTAAAGCTAGTCCTTCAAGTCAATCAGAGCATCTTAAGCCTGTGGAAGGTTTAGGGGTCAACCTTCCAGTTGATACCAGGGAAGTAACTGGCCAGAATATCTCATCACAGTCTGAAGTAACTCCTGTTAAATATACAAAAAATGTCCCTGTTGCTGCAGCAGCAGCGGCCGCAGCAGCTGTTGTTGCATCATCTATGGTAGTCGCTGCAGCAAAGTCAAGCACCGACTCAAATCTTGAACTTCCTGTAGCAGCTGCTGCAACTGCTACTGCTGCAGCTGTGGTTGCAACAACTGCAGCTGTCAGTAAACAGTATGAGCAGGGCACAAGAAGTGATGGAGATGCAGAAGGTGGTGGTTATGAACCACGGGGTAGTGGTGACCGTGAGCAAGATGCTTTGGGACTTAATTTGGAAGGCGAGAGAATCTCAGACCAATCGGCAGGTAATGATAGCACAAAATCTGACATTACAATCGATGATGTTGCAGATTGCGAGATTCCATGGGAGGATATCACCTTGGGTGAGCGTATTGGACTTGGTACTGACCTAAGCATTATGCTATGAAATTATGTACTTCTTGTCATGTGTAAAAGAGACTAGCTCTATAAATGGCGTTCCAATACTCAAATTCTAATTTCATGCCTTCATGCACCCTTTGTACTGTAGGATCGTATGGGGAGGTATATCATGGAGACTGGCATGGGACTGTAAGTTTTCAGATGCTGACCCTTAAAGATAATATTGTTCTTTAAGCCAGCGTGTTGTTTTTTATGTGTCTCTTCCTTTCCTTTTGCCTTGGTTTGAATTGTGTTGATATTTTGTTCTGCAGTTGTGTGTGTAGTAGAAAGCCTTTTTGTTGCTCCAAATTGTCTTTTTCTGGATCAGACCATATGGAAATGAATAACAACACTGGAAATGTAAACCTTTAATAATGATACCAGATAGTAGCATACTGAAATATCAAGTAGGAAAACATATCATAAATCCTGTTTATATAATTTTGGATGGATCATTATTTTTTATGGAAGATCAACTATTCAGCTAAGTTTGAGTATCCTCTTTGTCTTTGAGTCATTATATGCTGTGATGTTGAATATCTGTTCTTGGAAGGTAAATGTATTGAACATATTTTGATTAACTGGGTTTTACAGGAAGTTGCTGTGAAGAGATTTCTAGACCAAGATTTTTTGGGTGAATCACTTGATGAATTCAGAAGTGAGGTACAAGCTGCAGCCTTCACCCCTTTCTTGCACTCTTTTGCGTTCTATCTGATTTTATTACGTCTCTTGGTTGTAGAAGCTTGTATATTGATAAATTATCATAGCTATCACTTTAGGTGTTCTACACTGGTTTAGTCAAATTCATTCAAGTGCACAAGCTACGGACGTTCACACTTGAAGTTTTCTGTTGCATTTAAGTTGTTTTTCTTTTGTATGTATAGGCTTTTAGGTGCTCTGAACCAAATTATCTTTAGTCTCTCGTTCAGGAGACCAAATGAAGTGGAGATTAGTTTTAGTATGTGAGTCTATCCATACTGTCTTTCATTTTTATCTTTTGATGATTTAATAATTACAGTCTCCAGGATGAGAAATCTGATATATTTTTGTACTCTGAAATTGGGCATATCTATCAGAAATTTTGATAGGGAAAGTTGACGAGTGTGGTTCAGTTTTCTCTTCCCCCTCCAAAAGATGTATATTTTTTTGGTGCTAAGGGGTTCCTCCAAAAGTTGTTTGACTTCTTCACATGCCTAATCCAGTTCCCCTGTTGATTTAGCTTTTGATAATTTACTCATCATTGTTACTTTTTACCATTAAAGATTAATTATTGAGGTCATTTATTTTATTTATTTAAATTTGAAGGTTCGGATAATGAAAAGACTTAGGCATCCCAATGTTGTTCTCTTCATGGGGGCAATAACCCGTGCTCCAAATCTTTCAATTGTTACGGAATTTCTTCCAAGGTATGTTGGCACTTTATATTTTGTTATTTTGATCTTTATCTATACTTTGTTATGTATAATAAGAAACTTCAGAGTATTAAGTTTCACTAATTATTGTCATGATTTATAAATCATATCAAAGTGAAAATTGAAGCATGACGTGTTTTGCAGAGGTAGTTTATATAGGTTAATACACCGGCCTAACAATCAATTAGATGAGCGAAGGCGCTTGAGGATGGCTCTTGATGCTGTAATATTCTCTTGTTCTTGCTTTTTATTCCAATTTGAGTCAACAATCATGTGTTGCAATTGACTTTATCTAGCCTAATTTTTGTCTTTTGAATAACTAAATCTTCAGGCTCGGGGAATGAATTACTTGCATAACTGCACTCCAGTCATAGTACACCGTGATTTGAAGTCTCCAAATCTTCTTGTTGATAAGAATTGGGTTGTGAAGGTGGCGTCTTATCTCCTTAGTGAGACTGCTGAACATATTTAATGTATTTTAGGCCCCAATTTGGCATGATGTGAAGTTTTCTGCCTGTTATTAGGTCTGTGATTTTGGATTATCAAGAATGAAGAACAGCACATTTCTCTCCTCGAGGTCCACTGCAGGGACGGTAAGCTGTACTCAACAACTTGGTTTTTCCCACATATGGCTCAAGCCATGAATTTTGATTTTGTTTATCCCACTTTGTTTCATACTCTGTGTTTGTCTGCCATACCTGGTGTTGCATACTTCATATTAGTGGAAAACATGTTCATGTCAGTGATGGGTATAATCATATAAAATTTCTAATTGCGTCATTTATAAGATACTGAGGTTTTTTTTTTTTTTTTTCCTATTGTTGTTCTTATATGGATGCATTTGGTTGATGTCATTTGATCATTAATGTACCCATTAGGATGTCATTTGGTACATTCATCTTTCCGTGACCTTTTTGCATATTCATGCATTGCTTTGAATCTGTCATTTTTCTTTGTGGTCATCTTGTTTGTATGTTCATATAAAGAAAGTATGCAACCTGTAATCTAGATATTCTTGTGAAACCCTCTTAATCTTGTGTAACTCTCCTTCAGGCTGAGTGGATGGCTCCAGAAGTGCTAAGAAATGAACCTTCAGATGAAAAGTATGCCTATTTCTTTCTCCTTAATGTTTTGTCTATTTTATTATTTGTGACCATGCAGAGATTTTTTTAAGATGAATATAAAACTCTGGTTTAATGTGCAGGTGCGATGTTTATAGCTTTGGGGTCATATTATGGGAGCTCTCTACATTGCAACAGCCATGGGGGGGAATGAACCCAATGCAAGTTGTTGGTGCAGTTGGATTTCAACATCGGCGTCTTGATATTCCAGACAATATAGATCCCACAGTTGCAGATCTCATAAAAAAATGCTGGCAGACGTGAGTATACTTTGGGTTGTTCCATCCATAGTTTCACATAACCTAAGTATGCCTGCCTATTAGTTGTTCAGGTGATAGGTATCAAAAACTGCTTAACCTCAAATGTTTCAATTGACATGAGTTAGTTGTCCATAGGCCCTAACAACATTTATTGCAAAAGTCTACTCTCAGTTTTCATTTTCTTCTACACCAGTTCCACTGAAGGTGTCCATGGTTATGATAATTTGTGTCTATCAGTTGTAAATCAATTCAAATGTGTATTTAGGCAGATAAACTAACCTTACATTTGACCTAATTAACACTGCAGAGATCCAAGATTGAGACCTACATTTGCAGAGATCATGGCTACTCTGAAGCCGTTGCAGAAGCCTATAAGTTCTCAAGTGCCCAGATCACAAATAGGCAGTGGACATTAGAAGGTTCAACCATTCAATGTTGCAGAAGACCCAGCTGGCTAAAATAGTAAATTTACCGCCACTGGATCTTGGCTCAGTTGACAGCCAAAATATGGAGGCAAGTTGTAGATTGATTGGAACAACTTTTGAGAAAGAGATTGATTGAACATCATGACCTAACATATGAGTCAATTTTAGATTGCCATTTTCTTTTCTTTTCCTTTCTATTTTGGGTTTCCACTTGATTTCTGTATTCTCAACAATGCGGCCATTCGCAAGGTTGTGCATTTGTTTGTAAAGAATTCATTGGCAATTGTTGTAATCAATGTTTTGAATTTCCGGTGTCCATGTTGCCAGAACTGAAGGCAAATGGGGGACTCTTGACAGTTTGGCATAAGGAATCCAATTCACTCAAACACAGGTTTCCTAATATGAACTGTTTGGTGAAAAATGTTACCCTGTTTTTCTCAGCATTTCAAAGGGTTTGGAACCCTGGTTAATTTCCGTTGCTGTGCATCAATGCTTCCGAGGCAGCAACGATGTATGAGATAAATAGGGATTGATGGGTTTAACCTATAATCTTACACTTTCCTGAATGACATAACCTTCATTACAAAAAGATGTGAATGCTGACAAGGTATTTACAGAGCCAAACAGGTCCAATAAAAACAAACAGAAAAAAGGGCAACCCACCATTTTAAATTTCATCATATACAAGGATAAGGTAGGGACCAACACTACTTAATGCAAGAAATTTTTTGTTCATCAAGATTTTATCACTATCCTAAAATGGCGGCAGCCTTCTGTGGTTCTCCGGCATTTGTGTCCCCCTCCCTAACAAGACCAACCCACTTTTCTTCATCACAAACACCTCCTCCTCCTCCACCAAATCTGCCTTCACAACCACAATCTCCGACACCATTTCAACAGCTAAGTACAACTTCGTCCGAGCAGCCAACACCGGTCCCAGTAAAAGTGGAGCAACAAAAGCCTTCAAAGCCCAAGACCAAGGCTGACTCTACAGATTGGATAGCTTCCAGCTTAACCAGGCGATTTGGGCTTGGAGCTGGCCTTGCATGGGCTGCCTTTCTCACAGTTGGTGTAGTCTCTGAACAAATTAAGACGCGCCTTGAAGTCTCCCAACAAGAAGCAAACACAAGGTTTGTAATCTCACTTCCTATCTATATATATGTGTGTGTGTGTGTGTGTGTGAGTGAGTTAATCCTCCATATAAAAGTATTGACGCTATGTAAAGGCCTGCAGATAGTACTGAAATTCATTATACAAGTTGAACCTTTTCTGCTCTTTAATTTATTGTTTCATTCCAATTGACTAGATATTATAATTATGGATACCTTTCTCCTGTATTTCTTTGGAATAAGACCATATATAGTTAGTCTGTCCTGTTTTCATACTACCACCACTGACTCTACAATCTACACAACATCATCTTATATTAAAGACATTATCTTTTGCTGCAGAAACGTTGGGCAAGAAGAAGAGGTGGTGTTACCTAATGGCATAAGGTATACCTTTCTCCCCAATCACTCATGAGCAACATATATATATATAATGGTCTTCTTTGTCACTAAATATACATGTTCTTGAGTGACAGATACTACGAGTTAAGAGTTGGCGGCGGGGCTTCTCCAAGGCCAGGAGACTTGGTGGTGATCGACCTCAAGGGGAAAGTTGAAGGCAGTGGCCTAGTGTTTGTGGATACATTTGAGCATGAGAAGAAGCCTTTGGCTCTAGTAATGGGGTCTAGGCCTTACAGCAAGGGAGTATGTGAAGGGATAGAGTATGTTTTGAGGTCCATGAAGGCAGGGGGTAAACGAAGAGTGGTGGTTCCTCCAACCTTGGGATTTGGAGAGAAGGGTGCAGATTTAGGCTCTGCTCTGCAGATTCCTCCGTTTGCAACTCTAGAGTATGTTATTGAGATGGATAGAGTCTCAATTGCACCCGCATGATTCTTCTCTTTCTGTACATCACAATCCCTTAAAGAGATGTGTAATTTTTATTGATCTTGTATTTTATCTCTAATGCAACGTGGTTGTAAATCATCGAAATGAAAAGGGCAAATAAGTAAGACATTGAAAGCTCAGAGAATGTTGTCTTGTGGAAAAGTAGAAAGAATAAAAAAATGGAAGCCGTTAGGGTGTCATGGTGTATGGAATGCATGGTAAATTTATAGAATGTATAAAAAAAGATACCTTGAAACACAATGTGTACTATTAAGTAGTAAATTAAAACAATTGAAACGAGATAAAATGAATTGAGATTTCGTTACCATATTAGGAATAGAAGTGGTAATAAGCTTTTTTTTTTTTTTTTTTTTTAATGCATGGTGTAAAACGTCACGGCGAATACATCAACTTTTGGTCCACGAAATGAAATTGGAAGGGTCAAGAGGAGTAACGGTGTTAAAATTGCAGCCACACAGACACTTCTCCCAATCTCCCATTCAAAGAGCCAAGCCCAAAACACTTTGATATCTCAGTAATTAAGCATAGAGATTGGAGGAGCCAAACCCAGGAAACTTTGATGGGAACAGTCTTAGACTCCCATTTTTTGGCTCTCACTGCCATTGTCACTGTAAGTCTCTGTAATTATGCTTCTTTCTCCTTCTCTCTACAACTTCGTCGTTTCCTTTTTGGGTTTCATTTTCTGTCATGGAAGTTTCTGAAATATGTTGTTCTTTGGTGTTTTCAATCATTGAAGGTGGGATATCAGGCGTTGTTCTTCATAATCACTGCTCTTCTCAAGTTCGACAAAGTCACTGACTTTGCCGGTATGCTTATCTCTGAAATTATTATATCCTGAGAATTTAGTTGGTTGATTGCTGAGGAAGTATTATAAAAAATACAAATCAATGAAAGAATAGTGTTTTTTGGTGATAAATTAATTTCATGCTGGCTCGAAACGCAAGTGAACATGAAACAAAGACATACCTCTACTAATTAGAAAATGATTGGGTTGTTGGGTTGCCAAGAAATGCTCAGATATGATTAGTATATTTATGACATCATTAATGTAATAATAATATAATGTGTTTATATTTGTTTCTCAAACCCTTTACAGGAAGTACCAATTTTGTTATACTTGCTATCCTGACTCTGGTTATCAAAGGCTCATGGCATTTTAGACAGGTATTATCTCTGCTGCATCAACCTATTTTTAGGGCAGCAATTCCCTTTATTTATATAGATGAAATCTTTTTTAGTTACCAAATTCTATAGCTGATGAAATCCCAAAACTAAGCTTTTGCTTTAGTATACCTAAGATGTCATAGTATTGATTTTACAGCTCTTTTCTTTTTCTTTTTTTTTCCAGGTAGTACTGAGTTTGCTTGTGGTAATATGGGGTCTTCGCCTGGGATTGTTTCTACTAATGAGGTATGATTAATGAAGCATTTGCATTAAAAACATACATCTCACTGAATTTGCAGTGGTTAAAGTCAGTATCATGACCATTTGCATACATAGGGTTTTTTTTTTTTTTTTTGTATATTAATGTCATACTGGTATCTGCTATAACATTACCATTACCTATATCAAAATCCAATCACAATTTTCATATCCAAAAAATTTCCTGATCAGGATTTTGCAATGGGGGGAGGATAGGCGTTTTGATGAAATGCGTAATAATCTAGGGAAATTGGCAATTTTCTGGATATTTCAGGTTTTCCAGCTTTCTCTGTTTCCAGCTTTTATTATATATAGTCGCTTGTTCTTTGAGGGACACAAGTTATTTAATTCTTGAATCAGCCCAATTTTTCTGCAGGCTGTCTGGGTATGGACTGTGAGCTTACCTGTAACTGTGGTTAATGCAAGCAACAGAACACCTTCGCTCCAAGCTGCGGACATAATTGGATGGATTATATGGTCTGTGGGATTTTCAGTTGAAGCCACAGCTGATCAGCAAAAATTAACGTTCAAAGGTTCTCCACAAAATAGAGGAAAGTGGTGCAATGTCGGACTATGGAAATACACTCGTCATCCAAATTATTTTGGTGAGGTTAGTATTGACATCACAAATTTTGACATACTAGTTCCTTTGCTTTCATTCTGTCAAAGATAAATGGAACCTTGTTAAATGTTGTTGTGCTCAGATATTCCTTTGGTGGGGAGTTTTTGTGGCTTCCACGCCTGTATTGGAAGGTGCAGAGTGGCTCGTAATTCTTGGACCAGTCTTTCTCACATTGCTACTTCTTTTCATCAGTGGCATACCAATGCTTGAGGTTTGCTTCCCCTATCTTGTGAGCTTATTTCCAAATTCATTACACTCCCTAGACTTGCTAATGATATATGCTCGAACAATAACAGGAATCTGCAGACAAGAAGTTTGGAAATGTGGACGAATATAGGCTCTATAAAAGAACAACTAGGTTAAGTTCAGCTTTTCTTTTGGTATATGATTCTTTTAAGTAATGAATTGTAGTAACTGAGACTAACATATTCTCTGGTTCAGCCCTCTCGTTCCGCTACCCCCAGTTATATACAAGAACTTGCCCTCGTGGTTCAAATCAACTTTTCTCTTTGAATTTCCTCTCTACAGTCGTAATCTTCCTCAAGAAGGGGTAAACTGGTAGGGCATATATCCTACCTATTTCCTAGCTTTATTTTTCAAATGCTAAATAGTTGTTTAAAAGACATTTGCCATCTGTGCAAGGTGTAGAACAAGCCGGGTGGAAAGAAGTGATGAATTGAAGATTGGTTAGCACCATATGATTCTTTTGTAATGCTTTGAATTCCCAACAATTGTTTTACATTTTTGCTTTTTTCTTCTCTCAAGAAACTGTAATTGAGAATACAACTTTTATAACATTTCAAGCTGCTACCATCCTTTTATCCAAGTGATTGCTCTGTGCCAATATTTGTATTAGACTATTGTTCATGTGCACTACTTTCTGTCTTATTTTTTGGGTCATCATTATCAGAAATATGTGCACAATATGAGATGAATGAGGTGAAGTGACGATCAGGCTTAGTTTATCTTTCGGCTGCATTGGATCAAATGGCTTCAACATTAATTAAATATGATGTGACAGCATTCCTGAGGCTGAACACGAGCTTCTAAAAACAAAATATCAAGCTGTCCACTGATTTATATTCTTCATTGATTAAATAATACATGCCTACACGTTCAGCTTGTTCATTGAATTATTTGGTATTTGGAGAGGGGGGAGGGGGGGGGGGGGGGGGGNAATATAAACCAAATTACAGTATCACACTATACACCTGCAGTGTTATTAATGTTTTCTAAGGACATGACAGCCCCAGATTTGATCTCATTTGAACCTTGAGAATGGGACATAAGAATATAAATAACCCAGAAGTGAAGACAAATAAAGTAAACCACAGACCATAATCTTGCAGTCGAGTTCCTCCTAAAAAACACTGCTCCGGCTACGAAAATAGAATCCAATTGCTGAAGTGCTGAACCTAGGTGCTCCCTACCTGAACGCATTTTGTCTTCAAATAATTGTCTGCCTGATTCTATGTCCCTTGATGAGGTACCAGAAAATTCAGTCATTGACTTGCTTTCATCTAGCGACCTTGAGACTGCCTGCAGGATACAAAAATTTAACACCAATTTGTAGATTTCCTTAAATTAGCGCATTTTTGTCTGTGCATAGATAGACCCATCTTGCACATTTAAAATTTATTGCAAGGTTATCAGTATAATCAACATACCTCAATTCTGAACTGAAGGGTTGCCTTCTCAGAGGAGAGAGCCTCAACCTGGTTGAACAAGTGGAATTATATATTATACTCTATCAATAAACCACAGAAAATTCATTCTATACGTTGACATAAGATATTGCAGTTAGTTTATGACTACTGAGTTTATTGTCAAAAAACATCATTATGAAAAGAATGTACATCTTACTGAAGCTTAGAGGTGTCATAGCTGTTTAATAATTGGTAAATAATCAATGGTAAATCCTAACATGAAATGTGATTATTTTTCAGAAAAATGTTTCAAAATTCTTTTTTTCCCTTTTATTTTTCTTCTGCATCTCTGAGTTCTGTGCAACATTTCTTTTCAAATATATTTCTGGTTTTTTCCATACATATATAAGTCGCTGATAAAGGCAAGGACAAATTATTTCTGATGGTCTTATTTATATAAAGAGAAAGATGTTAGAATGACAAACCTGGGCTTGTTTGTGAATCAAATGGTCAGTCATCTGAGCAAGCCTTCGCTTGAGCTCAATTTCTACGTCTGTTGGATCCTCTATCTCCTTCCTTGTCATTTCAATGTTTGCTTCCAGCTTCTTTGCCTGAAATGTAACAAGAATAAAAACAAATGGTGATATGGAAGAATGGAAGATCACAAATTAAAACCCTCAAAAGATCTATCTGGAAAGTTGGAAACAGCATTTATCCAAAGTTGTCAAAGGCTTTAAACCATAAGTCTATTAGGGTCGTAAGCTTTGGTTATAAAACATAATTGGTCAGCATTTTAGAAAGCAAATCACAACTTTTGCAATATTATAAGAAAATACTCTTAACCTTATCTTGTAATCGCCCAACTTTATCAGTTAGAAAAGAATACTCTGCCTCCAAAATCTCTCGTTCAAGTTCAACTCCTTTTGGAGCTGCCACTTTCATTAAAGACATTTCTGTTTGATGAGTATCGGAGATCTTCCTCCTGAGTTCTACAAGAAGAAAAAGAGTTCCAAAGAATGATATGCCAAGATACCAGTAACACAACATTGATTTCATCATAAACACAAAAACTTTCTTACTTTATGCAAAGCATACACTGCTTTATATACAGTTAATATATGCTCTACCTATTATTACCTGGGCCCTGGAATCAAAACTCTCAAATCTCAAGAAAAAAACTGGTAACACCGTCAACTTTATGTTTAAGGCATGCTTTGGCAGAAAATGAACCAGACTATTCCAATTTTCCTTGTTCTTGCATTTAGTATAATAAGTAATATCTCATAAATTGAATATACTACATCAAAAGAAGAATAAGATTATTCCCTTGAAGGAAAACTATAAAATTGATTGGCGGTAAAAATGCATACTGCAAAAAAGTTCCAGCAGCCTACTGTCTTAAAGTCCAGTAACCAGTATGCTGTAAACCTTAATGTTCATGCTGTTTTGATTATAAGAATTTTAAGATTCCATTATTACCCTTCTGTGATGTCATAAACCATACAACTACAGGTTGCCCTAAACTCTTACCCGTAATTAGCCATAGTCAAATTAATGATGCAGAAAACAATGCTTGTATTAAAAGTTTATCCATATCAAATTCCCATTTAAAGCCTTTAAAGGGGATCGGAGGCTTAGTGAAACAAACCCTCTGATTGTCTTTCATAGGGTACTCATCACAAGATTTATTCATACTTGAATCCTTTACCAAGAGGCAGTTCTAAAATGCATTTAATTTGAAAAAGAAAAAAATATATAAATACAAAGGACTTTTCTATTTCCACACCAATTTAAGACATTATTTTGTGATTCCAGAGAGCATACCTTCATGGTTCACTTCCTTTAACTCAACTTGCTGTTGAAGTTCTGCTACCTGATTAACCTAGGCTCCCGAAAGAATGAAAGAAAAACATGTCAACATGAGTTAAAAATATAACAAGTACTCATTGGGTCTCAGCAGGTGAGGCTAATATACAAATTTTGTTTTACAAAGCAGCAAGAACTTAATAAACATGCCTATTTTTTGTTTTTTTTCCCCAAGGATAAATGTCTTAACTACACAATTGCTGGTTGTTGTTAGAAACCCAGGAGGTGAATAAAAGAGAAAAACACAAAATATTATAATGAGAGAAAATAAAATTAGTTTTTAATGATAAACTTCTAAAAATAACAATTATATAATATACAGTAAAAACTTAAGTTCAGACAGAAATATGCAGGTAACGAATTTAAGAGAAAAATAATAATTAAAATGAAAACATAATTTGAACTCCAGAAAATCGCTATTCACATTACAGATATTTACAAAAAATGAATTCCTGCAAAATTTTTGTAACATTACATTAACTATCAGATTGGTGTACATCACGTATAAGACAGGGCATCCAAAGCACTCAAGATGCCAAAGAGCAGGATTTTAAGGCCAAGCAGAAGCAATGGCATTTTTACAATATTATTTCATCTACTACATTTGCACTACCTAAGAAATTAACAAACTGAATAATTTTTTATTGCTCAAAACTTCAATTGAAAAGATTATCAAAGACTTTTGGACCACAGCAATCATCTGAGTCAGAATATCATCATACCTCTACTTCAAGATTCCACTGCACATTGGCTAGGGATTTTGCAAGGTCAGCATTTGCAGCCTGAAACGAATTTTGACCTTTAGTAATAACAAATCAACCTATATATGCACACTGCCTAAAAAGTTCAACAAAGTTGGAAATTTCTACTTTCGAAATCAGTATGAAACATATATAATTTTCCACTACGCATAAGCAACAGATGGAAAAAGGTTGTAGCACCTCTAGTTTAGCCAATTGTGCAAAGACTTCCATTCTAGTATTATTATGTTTCTGCTTCTCTAAATCAGCAGCTTCCATGGTTTCCATCATAGTCATTTGCAGCTTTGAAGCCTGAAGCAGGAAAGAAGGTAAAATTAAGAACAACATTGAATGCAAAAGGATAAAGACATTTTAATAAGAATTTTATAAATTAAAGTAAGTATTGGTGGGGAGGAAATTGGCCCTGCATAAAACAAAATGGCAAAATAGGTGCTCCAAATAGTAAACAGAAATATAGCACGCATAATGATGTTGCCATATGAAGTTCTGTGGCAATACTAGCTTTATCATTGTTCCCTATTCCCTATTAATTTTAGAGAGATTAGTGTTTGTGATGCTCCTCATGGGCTCAAGAAACAGAATTTGTAGCTGACTTCCTCCAAAGCACAGCAAGTCCCTGCTTAGACTGTGCTTGGTTACATCAGAACCTTTAACAGGAAAGCCAAGCAGGTTTAGAAAATGCCACTGTACAACATATAAGTCATTAACCATCTATCAAATTCAAGCTGTTCAACTTCCTTATTTGTTGTTCAAATCAATTGATGCTTTGAATCAAAAACTGTAGAACAACTCTATGGAAGACAAGCAGAAAGGTGTTCCTCAATTTTATTTGTCCTAAGCTAGTACCGGGGTTATATTAAACAAAAATACATAAAGATGAAACAATGAAGTGGGCTTCTCTTTATTATAAACTACGAAAATAGAAAATAGCACAGCAAAATGTAAGAAAGAAAAATGCTACACATATTATGGTTATGCTGAACAAACCTCACCAATAACAACAAGAATGATAAAAACAAAACTCAATAACCTTATCCTTACCTCTTGTGCTTGTTGTTTCACTTGCTCTTCAAGTATTTTTTCCAAGCTCTGCTTCTCTCCCTCCAGTCTGGCAACCATATTTTCCCGCTCATTGATGGCCTCCACAGCCTTAGCTGCCGCTTTCTCAGCCAGAATCTTCTCCCTCTTCTTTCTCCTTTCCTCCTTCTCACGCTCACTTTCAAAATCAGAACTTGAACCCGAGTCCGTGTCTGACTCAGAGCTCCGATCACTTACTGAAGAAAAACCTCTCTTTAAGTCCTCAGAGGTAGAACTTCGAGATGCTTCACTAGACTCATGCTTACCCCTCACTGTACTTCTCAACCGATCACCCACTTTCTCCCCTCCTATCTTCTTGTCAGATACCCCATCATTTTTCTTTACCGACTGTAAAGAACCCTCCAAAGAAAGCTCCTTAGAATCAAAATGTCCACCATTTTCTTCATTTCCCTTATCTTTTGTTTCCTCCAAAGTGTTCAATCCTACATCACTATTATTCAACTCTTGCCTTTCCAAAATCTTACCATCACTCTTCAATTCAATAGTTGACGACCTCTGCGCTGAATCCCAAAAACTAGACTCCTCCCCATCACTCACTTTCCCATTCAACTTACTTACTTCCCCAACACTTGGTCTCCATGCCGACTTCAAAACATTATTACTCCTAGCACTCTTTTGATTCTTCTTAACCTCTAAAACCGACAAATTCGAAGCAGAAGCTGCACTGCCCTGCCTCCTACCATCCTTCCTCAAACCACGAACCCCGGGCAAACCATTGCCACGATTGGCGGTAGAAGTGGTTGCCTGATTAGGTGTACTAAGGAGTTGAGTCCAGTCACTATCAGTAAGAGAAGGCTTAGATTTCTGGGTTCCAGAAATCTCTTTATCCCTATTAGGATTACTATTATTATTATCGTCAAGACCACCATTAGCATTATTATTATTATTATTATTATTATTAAGAATGTTGAAATTCGGATCGCTTTGTAATTTTCCACGATAATCACTGTTTTCTGGAGTTTTCTTTTTCAGCTGATCCTTCAAAGGCACACTGCCTCCCGTTTTCGACGGAGTGCCCAAGTTCAAGTCATCGTCGGCGAGAGTCTTCTCGTTTTTCCGCAATGACTCCGCAGCTTGCTGATCGATCTAAACCGTCCATTACACAATCACACGCATATCACATTATTATTCCAAAAAAACTCGAACTTTACAAAAAAAAACCTTCAATTACAGATCGACTCGTTTGTTTTTCACCAAAAAAAAAGAAAAATCACGAAGTAAAATACTTTTCTTTGTTTTTTAGGAATAAGAAGAAAAAAATAGATTTTCGATTTCGACAAATTTCTCTAATTTCAGAAAAAACAGTCAAATTGTGTTTAAAATAAGGGGGAAAAATAATATTAGAAGGAGAACGGAGAGAATTGAACCTGTTGGAGGATATTTTCAGCGGCTCTGAGCTTGGAGGAGATCCAGTTGGCCATGACCGTGCTAATTTAGCTCTTCTTTTTTCCTATGGAGCTATTGAAGGTGCATTTCTGTAAAACGCAGCGTTTTATTTTGCAGAGGATGAAGGGAGGGGCTGTGAGAACTATGCGAGTGGAAGGAGGAAGAGGGTGCAAGGTGAAAATGCTCGAGTGACAGCCGGGTAAGGTTTGAGTTTCAAGGCCGTTAGATTTCGAGTGAGACACACGGCGTCTGTGGGTCCCACTGGTTAAATTGCAGTGATGACTGATGAAGAGAGGAGGGTGACATAACGCGCGTGTTCAACAACGACCGAGCAACGAACGTCCCATATTTTGATGGTGTTTGGTTGCAGCTTATAGCTTATCCGGGTTGTTCTTACTAGGAGTTAGGGGAAATTCGGTAAAACTGTAAAAGCCAATTAATTTTAGAAAGATTTATAATTCAATTTATTTTATGAGATTTTTTTATATTAATATCGATAGTGATTTAGAATTTTTAATTAAGTCATTTTATTTTATTTTTTTGACGACTTTATATTAAGTTTTAAAATTTAAAATGCAATCTCTATAAAACTTATACACTTTAGGAAGAAAAATACTCTTCAAATCATAGATGGATTTTATTATGAATTAAAAAAATTTCTTATAAATTAAAATGACTTTATTATGAATTATTTTTTTTTATAAATTAAAATATTTTATTATGAATTAAAATAATTTTTTTATAAATTTTAAAATATCTCTAGTTTTCATTTAAAAACTATTTTTTCTAAAAGATCCAAGCTTAATTATCTCTTAATTCTATCTTATGGGACAAACAATAACGAATGACCATGACACGTACACAAAGACTTTGTACACACGTATCCAGATTGGAACAAAAAAAAAATAGAGGAGAAATTTCTATAGTTTGATTATTTTTCACTTTGGTGCAATGAATTAAGTACCAAAGTGAAAAATTACCAAAATTATAACAAACAAACAATCTTATTTATCTTTAATTGCAAACGTTGCTAGACCGAAAGTATAGTTCCCCAAAGATAGATACAAATTTACAAATTACAAATCAAGAAAGATTGCATATAAAGATGTACATTATATGAAGCCCAAAAACCATCTTCACAATCCCACCCAACCAATATAGCAACTAAAATGTTCAAAATCCAACCCCAACAGGCCCAATGCTTAACATAGGTAGTTGGTTCAAAATAAATAAGAATATATGTTATGGGTTCAAATAGCCTATTTATAGGCCTATGAGTCTAAATCATTTTAAAATCGAATTTGAAGGGAAGAATTGTTCAAAACTTATACATTGTAGTATTGTACAACTCAACTGTATGATGATGATGTGAGATATCACTTTGTATTGTGTAGTGTTTAATATCATTCATCATCGAGTACTTTTCAACTTAGGCATCGTTTGATAATGTTTACGTGTGTTTTGTTCTCTTTGATGCAGAGGCCATTAGAAAAAAAGAAATAGGACTACATATATCAGTGATATATATATGAATTCACACAAGAAATCAACCTCAAAATTCTTCTAAGCTATTCAAGCTCTCTCTCTCTCTCTCTCTCTCCATGCATGGAGTATATGAATTGAATGAACCATATATTAATTAATGATCTATGTTGAGCAACACCTAGCTTGTTTAGTAGCCGTAACTTCATGATCTAGATCATGATCTATATGGATGATTTCTTTTGCAGCTCGAAGGCTTGGAGTTGTTTCAGCATCCATTTTGGCTTCTAAACTCTTTTGACTTGTGATTTGATGAATCTTAGAGATCATATCCAAGAACACTTGCTCAACATTCACATTCTCTAAAGCAGAGGTTTCCATGAAACACAGGCCTTCTGTCTCTGCAAAACTTTTGCCTTCTTGCTCAGAAACCTCTCTAGACTGACTCAAATCCGATTTGTTTCCAACAAGAACAATAACCATGTCTGAATTACCGAATTCGCGGAGCTCCAGCAACCATTTCTCCACATTTTCAAAGGAATTTCGCCGGGTTATGTCATACACTAGTATGGCACCAAGTGCTCCACGATAGTAAGAACTGGTGATTGCTCTAAATCTGCACCAAAAGAAAGTATATAGGACTTTGAATAAGCATATACATATAAATACAATGCCTTTATTTACAATTATGATCACCTGGAGAACCATACATACATATACATACATGTTATAATATTTATGTACAATGAGTGAGGAAGTTTCCCTAGTTTGATGGTGTTGGTCTGGCGTGGTGTACCCGTGAGGATTGCCTCACACTCATTATTTCTTGTTTAATTTATATATTATGTCTCTTGTGCATGATTAGGTCCCTTGGCCTCACTTGTCCACAAACATTGAATAAAGTCATAGTTTCTCTTTAACTACGTCCTAATTTGTTGAGCAATATTGAAAAGAACATGTTTCTACCTCAAGAATCCAAGATTGACAAAAAAATATAAAGCAGGTAGAAAGCAGGAAAGTAAGGGAGAGAAAGTCCATGCATTATGATTTATGGCTAATACTACTACTACTACTGTTGTTTTGCTATGCTAGTAATTAAGCTAGGTGGCGCTTATAATGTACTAGCAATTTAGCAAGACCACGACTCGCGGCCTCGATCACGGGTGGTCAGTGACTCAGTGGTGTGGTTCAGTTTGTGTATTCCATCTTCTTTTCGTGAACTCACTTGAGGCTTAATTTATCATTTAATTATCATCACTAATCAGACTCATGACTATCTAAGTATAGCAACAACGATAACGACACACATCCACAAAACAAATAAAGGAATCGGATGGAAACTTTGAGGCTTTGAATTTAATTAATACTTCTTCTACTTATCTAGTTATCTTCATGCCCAAGGTTTTTTATTTTCTTGCCCAAAAAAAAAAAAAAGAGGTTTTTTATTTTCATTTCCAAATTAAAAAAAAAAATTGAGAAATTTATTTTAGGTAGATGGGTCCCACCCGAGTGGGTTTATATTTTTTTAGGGTATAATTACAGCTCTTGAGTACTCTCTATGGGACCAAATCATCAAAAAGGAGAGGCACGCGTTGAGGAGTAGTGTTCATATCACAATTCAATTGCTTGAAAAGTTGGGGAAACATAAAAACATTCATTGGAATTTAAGAAATCAAATTCAATGTCCATTAAGGAAGGGCTAACGATCAATTAATTGTCCTACAGCTAGACAACTCAGCTAATTTCCATATTGAGTAACACCACATAATTCTGTACGCCAAGTGGTTGAATAATTCAATTTCCATCCAAGAAACACAACTAATTCAGTGGGTGTTTGGTTCTTAAATTATGCATGTTGTTCATATATTTCCATGACTAATTATTTACAAGCTCTCCAAAATATAAGAAAATTCTTTGGCATATGATAGTTCACAAAATGGTCTGCTAATCTTTAGCTCATGACCAGAACTGGATTTCAAAACCAGATGTAAATTTTGAAAAAACGATGATCAAATGAATGAATACATGTACAAGATTAAAACAACGTATGTGATGAAAGAATAAATATGCATACCTTTCTTGGCCAGCAGTGTCCCAAATTTGAGCCTTGATGAGTTTATCAGCGATCTTGATATTCCGGTAGGCGAATTCGACTCCTATGGTAGGCTTGGAATCCAACCGGAACTCGTCTTTGGAAAACCTGGATAGCAAATTTGATTTCCCAACTCCAGAGTCTCCAATCAAAACTGCCTTGAACAGGTAATCACACTCTTCATCAATTGAATCACCCATCAATTCACCTTTGATCATAATCAGCCAACCAATCAACCTCAGCTAATAATTAAATAAGATCAAAGAACAAAACTAATAAACTCTAAAACAATTTTCAAAGACCAAGAGAAATGGGGAAGAGTCATGCTCAAGTGTGTGTGTATATATATATATATATTAAATATATGTGTGTGTGTGTACCAAGTCCCAAATCAATAGCATGAGGAAATGAATTGAATGAAATCCATTGGGCATTGCTTTTGGAGGGTACTGAGTCTCTTACATGTGATTACATTGAAAAAGACATGATGGCTGATCCCTCATGCTGTCGAGGTTTAGTGCCTGTCATTAACAAACTTAATTCATCTTCACCTATAACTCCTCTTTCTCTAATATCACTCAACCTATTATTTAATTTATTTATGCATTTTTAAAATCTTAGGTGGCATTTTCTTATTGGGCCTTCCCCCACATTATTCCAGCAAAGCAGTAAGTTGATCACGCATCAACCGCTTAAATCTTGCATTTCATTGGTCGGTGAGAAAGGATTATCATTGCAAATGCTATCCACTTGGAACAACTGGTATTTAGATGTGACATTATGTTGGTGATTAGATTCCTTCCTTAATCCTTACCATTGGACCTCGTAATCACGTGACTCCACAGCGTCGGCCCACATTTGAAGAAATGGGTTGGTCTCATTCACATATGTAAGGCTATGTAGCCCATCAATTTTTGGGCTTCAATTGGACATAGCAAAGCGGTGACAAACCAAGTTCTAAATGCAAAGGAGGAAAAAGAGAAAAATAAATAGAAAATGAGAAGATCTGTATGGTGTTTATCTACAATTTTATCTCTGTCCATCCAATTTGAATTTGATCCACTGAGATTTGCCAAAAATTTCACCATCAAAGAATAATTTCTCCCTTTTGTCATTTCAATCTCTTGTCTTCCTAAAATTAAATGGAAAATGTGCTCATCCACTACCATCCAAAATGGTTAATAATTTAAACCAAGTCATGGCTAAAGTACAATCCATCCACATTGTGCATAGTAGGCGTGTGCAAAATTACCGAAAAATTGAGTTTCAAACCAAACCAAATTGACCGGATCGGTTTGGTCTGGTCTTTTTTTGGTTTGTTTTTGTTTTCGGATATTAAACTAAACCAAACCAATCCGAACTTTGTGGTTTAGTTTTGGTTTTCAATATGGAAATTTTCGGTTTTAACCGAATCAAACCATCACTGATAATACGTATTAATTTTTATATATTAATTGTTTTATTTATGATTTTAATACCTATTAATTATAGAGTAAACCAAATTCTCTATTATAGTTTGTATATGTTTTTAAACTATAAAAGGGTAAGAATTTGTCACTTGTTCATTTTGTTGGCTGTTCATTCTATTTTTTATGTTGTGTAACTAGTTAAAACTTGTCACTTGTTTGTTTGTGTTGAAATTTGTTAGACCTTGTGTTTGGATTTCTTAAAAGTGTTTAAATTGTCAATATGAGCTTTTATATAACCATATAAAGTGTGCAAAATGAGTCTTTAGTTAGTCAAATTAGGCTTAAAAATGGGTCATTATCCAAAAAACTCACACAGTTGGGTTTAATATTTTGGCCCAGTTGTTATCTAGTTTCTGAATAATCAAATCATTCGAACCAATATTCACGGTTAACCAAACCAGTCAAATAAGACTAGGTTTGGTTTGGTTGTGACTCTCAGATTAGCCATTTAAAAAATATTGATTTGCTTACGATTATTTCTTTGTGGTTTCGAACCATGCACACCCCTAGTGCATATACCTCCAAATTGATGAGCAAACTTAGTTATCAACAGAGAGCAAACTTAGTTATCAACAGAAAGCAAATTAGGTAATATTACCATTTCCAAAGAACTGAATTGTGTATGTTTTAAAAGGAAAGGCAAAGTACAATATTTATATAACCTCTCCCAACATGTTCGTTAGAAAACGTACAGGACCACCATGCATGGTCCCTGGGACATGTCTGCATCCACGCATAAGGTCAGAATCATCACTTATGGCGAGACATTTTGTTGTTGATCTCGACTGTCCATGACAATTCGAGGCATTTTTTAGCCATAACAATTCCTTTTTAGTCTTTAGTTAATTAGTTATAACTTTCACTGTGAGGGAAAAAGCTTAGGATCATTTTTGAGCATTAGGAAATGCGACCATGTGATTTGATAAAGAAAAGAAAATGCATGATTCATTTTTACTTACGAGGGTGATTTTTATCAATATTATGAATGATGAATGACACATGTCTCACTATCTATGATGATCATAGGATACGTTAGTGATAATGCTGACCGCCACTTGTTTATGGTAAGCAAAAATGGATTCGAAAAAAATCACAAGGTTAAAAAAGGATTATTATGATTAATTAGTAGGCATTGGCAACCCAACCGTGTCTGCACCACGTCTTGCATCGCTCAACATATCACCATCAGATCTCTGCAAAAAGATGGTTGACTCGTCAACGCACCTTCGAATTCAGCCGTTCACCGTCCACCACCACCACCACTATCAGATTTTACTACCTAGAAACTGAAAAATAAATAAAAAATTGACAGCCCAATTATATTCATCAAACCAAGGGTTGAGAATTTGCTTAGGAAACAAACATAGAGCAGAGAATACAAATAGTAATTTTGCCTACTAAAGTTGCGTGATTTTGAGCAAAGCACAAGAGAGTCGTACAAAAATTACAAGAAAATGGAGGAGGATGTCACAAATCCCTTTTCCACATCCACTTGCAGACTTTTGCTCTAATCTAAGTATATATAAAACCCGTTCTCAAAATTATTTTCATCATAAACATCAAAAGTCAACCCTAACACTTGGATCGAGATTCGGATCTAATTAAAATCATCTAAAAGAGAAAGACGTAAGACTAGGTGAAGCAAGCACACCATGGAATGAGTGAGTCTAGGCGTTCTTGCTGAGGGAACTGCTGCCGTTGCTCATCATCGTCTTGAACTCCTCGAAATTCACATTCCCATCGCCGTCAGAATCGACGGACTTGATCATCCGATGGCAATCTTCCATGGAACACGACATCTGAAGCTGATTCAACACCAAATGGAGCTCGGTGGCGGAGATGAGGCCGTTGCGGTCCTGGTCGTAGAGGTCGAAGGCGTCACGGAGCACGGCGCCGCTGCCGTCGGGGGAGCCGGCGACCCAGAAGGCGTTGAACTCGTGGAGGCAGATGAAGCCGTCCTTGTCGGTGTCGAGGTCGACCATGACACGCTGGAGCTCTTCGGGAGAGACTTCGGAGCCTAGGGCTTTGAGGACGTTGCCGAGCTCGGAGACGGAGATCTTGCCGTCGCTGTTGGTGTCGAAGCTACCGAAGACCTTGCGAACCTCTTCCGTAACCGGTGGTTTGGGGTCGGTGGATTGGGCTGGGCTTGGGGTTCCGTTAGTTGCCATGGTTGGGGTTTTTTGGTAATTTGGTAACTCAGATTTCAGATTGAGAAGAGTTGAAGTCTTGGGGTATATATAGAAAAGATATTGGGGGATGGGACTTGGGACTTGGGACAGTTGGGGGGGGGGGGGGGGGGGGGGAAGGGATATTATTTTGAGGCTTTGAGGTTTGAGCCACCAATAAAAATGCCGCCAAGAAAGGCGCGTAAAATTATAGACAAAAATGAATGTAGGCTTGAAAATAGAAATTAATAATTCTATAAATAAATGTGGCCTATTTGGGAATTAAAGTGATATACACAATACACCGTAATACACGGCATGGCGCTTTTTCACTTTGGGGGGTTGGAAGAACTTTTTATTTTAAATTTTGCAGTTTGGGGGAGTTGGAAGGATTGGATGACATTCATTGATAGAATTTTGTTGTATGTCAATTCAATTGTCAAAAAGACTAGTTTAGGATTTATCTTTTATCAACAATGTTGCTCATTCGAAAAGGTAAATGAATGAGAGAGAAAAAATTTCACGGATGTTTCTATAAATAAATTTATTATATATGAGAGCGATAAATATAATGGGCGAATAGAACTGTCACATAAAATTTTTCAACAATGATTGGATGTAAGAGTTTAGTATATGAAATTACTAAACTTTAAGGAGGCAATAGCAATTTTCATAAATAAAATGTTAGTTTCAACTTTCATGTAAAGGTATTTAAAATAAATTTTTACCCATAAAGTAATCGAACTTCCGAGTTGTAGTTAATAGGAAGTCATGTGACATGTGGCATGTGCAGGTCGTCCATGGGATTGATGAGGAAATTACCAGGAGGCTCGAAGCCACACTCGGTTTGGACGCGTTTTCAGTAGAATCAGTACTGCAAAAAAAGAAAAAGAAATAAATAAAGAAGCAACACGTAGACTTTCTGTTTGGTGGGGGGCCTAAGCATTAAGCAACACGTAGTTTGAATTTGGTGGTTGGGACAAAATGTTCCTCATTCGTTTCGTTGCAACATGGCCAAGACTCAAGAGCATGATAAAACTATTGTGACACGTTCATGGATAAGAGTACACGATTGCCCTCTCAAAAAGGCCCCATGTGCGGCACACTTGGTGGAAATGGTCGGAAGTTAGCCCAAAAGTGACCGAATGGACTAAATTGGGATACATCATAAACAAAAATTAAATCGTTAACCAACATGAGAAAATGATCAAAATATGTGAATCAATGATGCCTTTTGCTCTAAATAACATCTACAAAGAAGGTGAGAAACTTATATATGATTCATAGATATGGATGATTATGTAATTATGAATAGTCCAACGAGACATTGCTGGAAATTCATACAAGAACATAGCAAAACAACTGAGAATGACTTTATCAAAGACTATTAGACTGGAAATGGATTGGTAATTAAAGCATATATTTTACTCTTCAATATCTGATTTTCCAGTCTATAAAGTTAACTTACAAAGCGGCTGGTTGTGCTTAACAAGTAGAATCATTCACAATCCGGAGTACTTTAATGAGGAACGAATGAAGGCTCAGGTTCACCCAGTTCTTAGCTTCTCTGGTTGTACGCAATACACCATTGCTGCATTGCAGCCTCATCTGTAAGCAGACAGAATCCGAAAAATGGGTCCTGCAGACTGCAAAACACTTGTATGAATCGAGAATTTGTAATTAAATTGCTGCTTTTAAATAAATCTCTGTACACCACTCGTTTCAAATTCAAATATCTTGTATATCCTTGGATTTATTCAATATGCGTACACAGTTTACAAAGACTAACCTCCATGTTGATAAATTCCTTCATGGAATTGTAAACTTTGAGGTTATTATTGCAACCTGATCAGTTTTATTACCATCCTTTAGACGAATGATACTTGGTCTGAAAAAAACTTGGTCACCCTTTACCTTCTCAACGGGGAGTTGACCATCCAGTCTCTCTTTTCAACTGTATTTTGGAGGTCAGCTAGTTAATTTGCAGTTTCTTTAACCTTTTCAATTCACATGATGATGCCAACAAGATCCTATTGTCCCTTCTTTGTAATTGCTCTCTTGTTTCAGATTGGCTCCACTTCCACATATTTTCTTACACACCTATCCCTGTGTCCCATTTACGAATTGAAAAGTTGAATCCTCAGCACAAAATTGTTTTCCAGCATTGCCATGTAACTTGTCAAGAATCCTCCAAGTTACAGGATCTGGAGCCAGCCCATTTCTTCTCATCTCTCTTACAAGTTCATACGCTTCCTTCTTCAAACCTAATTTGCAAGCCGCATCAATCACAATGTTATAACTGAAAATATTTGGAGAGACCCCAGCATCTACTAGTTCATAAAGGAAATGGCAAGCCTCATCAAATTTTCCTGAATGGCAAAGCCCTTTGATAATGGCTGCATATACAAAATTATCGTGGATCTTTGAGGGCCAAACAACATCATCCCAAAACCTCTTAGCCTCTTCCAATTGATTAGACTCACACAACCCATCAATTATTATAGAGTAAGTGGTACTGTCAGCAGCCACACCACCAGTTACCATGCCAATGAAAATATCCATTGCCTCTGTTGCTTGCCTAAGTTTGAACAAACCATGAAGAACAGCATTATATGTCACGACATTAGGCCTAAAACCTTTCTCTGGCATCACACGAAACAATATACCAAGAGCTTCTTGGGTTCTTCCAACATTCAATAAACCACTAATGATAGTTGTGAAGGTCACAACATTTGGTGCACAAAATTTGCCAATCATCATATCATCTAGTACCTTTAAAGCTTCTTCAATTCTCTCCATCTTGCAGAATCCATTGACAACTATGTTTAGGGTGATCACATCGGCCTGACAATGCGTCTGGAGCATAGATACAAGTACATTCAGAAGCTCAGTTGTGTTATTCACAAGACATAGAGCTCTCAAATATATGTTATACATCCTAGTCCTGTCCACTCCTTTCTTATTTAGCATATATTGAAGAACCTCCCTTGCCTTGTGGAGGTCAGATTCTTGACAAAGACCTTCTACTAGAACCTTGTAAGTGTACTCGGATGGCAAATAACCAAATTCAATTCCTTCCTTTAGCAACTGATAAGCCCTCATCCAACCTCCCTCCTTGCTTAGTCCATGTATAATAGAGTTATATGATATTAAGCTTGGAACAAAGCTTCTATGCCTCATGATGTAAACAATCCTTGACGCCCCATGATGTCTTCCGGCTTTACAAAGCGAATCAATCATTTGTGCATAAACAAACTCCTCATTCACACTCTTCCCTTGTGGCATATCTTCCGCAATGCTAAAAACTTCCTGAAAATACCCTTCTCTGCACATAGAATCAATGAGGTTCGCGAAAGCCGCATTTTTCACAGTTGGATCATCTTCACCATTCATTTTCTCCCAAAGATTTTCCATCAATTCAGTCGCAGGCCCAATATCACGCTTCCG
The DNA here is from genome assembly GCA_003254865.1 of Dryas drummondii. Taxonomy (NCBI): domain Eukaryota; kingdom Viridiplantae; phylum Streptophyta; class Magnoliopsida; order Rosales; family Rosaceae; genus Dryas; species Dryas drummondii. Next base: position 118,285 of record QANW01000715.1, read on the forward strand.
AAGAAAACCACGAATCAACACGCTATACGTAAGGGAATTGGGCACAATGCCCTTGTCACCCATTTCATCAAACAGCTTCTGGGCATCATCCAACTCACCAATTCCACAATACCCATCAATCAAGGTCGTGTAAGAAACAGCATTTGGGCAATGCCCTCTACTCAGCATATCAAAGAACACTCTATGACCTTCACTGGGTCGCGAAAGCGAGCAGATTTGATACATCAAACGGTTGTAATTAACCAAAGAGGCCACAAACTCAGGGTTAACATGAATCAAACGGTGAAGAACACCCAATGTGGCATGTGGGGTTTGGGAATCAAGCAAGCGAGCGATGATGACATTGCAAGTGCGCTCGTCGGGGACGCAATCCGAAGAAATGGAGTGGGCAAAGCGGTGGTGGGCTTCGGCGAAGCGGTTGGAGTCACACAGAGCATGAATGATGCTACTGAGGTTGAGCGAGTCAGGACGGTAGCCAAGGAGGCAAAGGTGGTGGAGTAGGCGAAGCGCTTCGTCGACGTTGCGGTGTGTGGTGCAGAGGCTGTGAATCTTTTTAGTCCAGTACGACCTGTCGTCTATGCTTATTTGGTGCTGGTGTTGGTCTTGGTGTTGGTGATGAGGGGATGGGGTGGGGTGTGTACTGAAGAGGAATGCGAGAGGGATTGTTATGGTTTTGTGGTTGATTACCGTCTTGGCTGATAATGGTGTACTTGTGAGGAACATGGTGTGTGCATGCTCGATGCTTCCATTTATGTCATCAAACTGTACTTTCGTTTTGAGAAACTCTCTCTGGAGTCTAAACCATGCAACAATGTGGGACAACAGGAATGCAAATGAAGACAAACGTTCATATACCATCTCTGTTATTTGGGCCTAAAGGAACAAGGGGGAGTTTGCTTCAGAGCTTAAAGCCCAAACCTCTGTATTTTAAGGTTTGGTCTAGGTTGTGGACCTGGGCCGGGGTTTAAAATAACTTTTACGAATAGGCCCATGCTAAATTTACTTTTTCTTAAAAAATAAAGATTTCTTGGTTTGCTAAAACCTGTAGTTCATCAAATTGCTTGGGTAGTGTGTCCAAATTGAAATGTGATAGCCTCATAGGGCAGCCCAGGCATATTAACTTATTTAGAATTATTGCTCTTGGAAGTTCAAAGAGTCGGGCTCTGAAAATTGAAATGCTATGTTAAGAGTAAAGGTTATGGTGCGGACATGGATAATGTGTAGACACGTGTTTAATCGTTTAATACGATGGATTCGCTTTTTTCGATCTAGAGTATGAAACCCCGTTTGGCACTTCTTATTTGGAAACCTTTTTTCAAGTACACATATTTTTATTAAAATTTTAAGTAGCTTTTTTTTTTTTTTTTTTTTTTTACGTAAAAACACTTGAAAGCTTCTTGACAAATTTTTTAATTTTAAAATTTATTTTCATATTCAAATGATTAATATCGTTTCGGCTCTCATTTAATAGCCAATTATCTATTTTTTAAATTTACTTTTTCGTCTACGAGAATTGATTTATTACATATTTCTCGTTAATTAATTTTTTCTTAACATTTAATTTCTTCAATTAATTTCCCCTTTAAACATACACCGAGAAGGGTTACCCTAGTACTTTTATAACACAAAACAGTTTTATTTATATTTGCCAAAGCCACTGAAAACATTTTTACTCATCTTAAAATATTTTGGACATATCCAACAGCTGTGTCGAACTCTAAATTTGTGGGTGTCTAATCTATGTGTATGTTGTACGGACATTCGAACCAAAGAAGGTATCTATGTTAGATTCAATATAAGCTCCCTCACCTATTTAATAATACAAGGACAAACCAATGCTATGGAAAAACTTTAAAAATCACAAAAGATGAAAGAATGCATGCATCAATGGGAAACAAAGGGGCCAAAAGGAGTAAACATGAATAGTAAAAGGCAACAGCGACATGGCCGCAAAGTTAAAAGGTCCTGAGGTCCAATAATGGTTTTCCACGCGGGCCTCCACCAATATGTTTGCCTCCACGTTCATGTGCAGAGGCTTGATATATTCATGTATTAATTTTGTTGCCCGACGCATCAATCAAAGTAATTAATTAAGAAGTCCAAAAATTTAATTTGCAACTTGCAAGTAATTATTGGCTGTACGTTGACGTAAACCCATAGGTTAATTAGCCGTAGAGATCGAAGCCACGAATTGGAGCAGGGTCAGTAGCTCAGTGGTGAGAGCGATTATTATTGTAGTGGTACGATTTATAGTAAAGTGAAATAAATAGCACAGCGGAGTAGCAGACAAATAGATGCCTCAACGGGCACGCTTTTCAGGTTATAGAGAACTGAGAAAGCAGGTTTACCAAACTACCCATTCCATAATTTGAACTGAAATTAATTAATTACCAGGGTATTCATTCATAATTAAGAGTATAATAATTAAGCTAATGAAAATAGGTAGATCAACGCTGGTGAGGGCAGAAGGTAACGACATAGTTTCCACGAGTGCAGGTAGCAATGCTGGTGGGATCATCATAAGCATAAGAATAAGCCTTGGGGCAAGCAGTCTTGAAGATCTTGGAGTAGGCCGTGGGCTTACAAGCCTGAGGACTCCCAAAGCTACCAGTGCAGCAATACCTCGGCGAATTGAAAGCGAAGCAAGCACTCTTGCAAGCGACAACTCTCCGGTTGTCGTGCGACCTCACCTGAAGACCCACCGGACACATCATGTTCAGGTCGCTCACGCAACCGGCGTAGCTGCATTTGCCCGACCCTTTAAAGGGGACGATGGAGATGGCGAGGTTGTAGCCGTCCACGAGGCTCACGTCGTAGAAGTCCTGATCGTTGCCAAGGGTGATCTCGGCCAGGGTGGCGGGTGGAGCTCCGCCGATGCCGGAGCAGAAGAGGTTGCCGCCGCAGTCTCCGGTGGCGCAGCGGCCGCGTCCGGAAGCGTCGAAGGCGCAGCCGTGGCGGCCCCAGAAGCGGCCGGACCAGAGCGGTGGGAGGTGGAGGGAGTAGGCTTTGTTGGGTGGAAGGGTGAAGCCGCCGCGGGCGAGAAGAGGCTTGCCGGCGCTGGCTTGAATGCCTGGCCACACTGGGTGGGAGCACTTGTTGTAGAACGTTACTGTTGTGGCTGACACCTCATTTACTGTACGTACCCAACAAATAAATTAAATTCAAGTTAGAAAAAAATTAACAGCCACGTATTTATTTTGTGTGAGAGAGAATATATATATATATGTACCTAGAATGTGGAAAAATAGGAGGGTAGAGAGTATGAGAGTGAGGTTCAGCAATGCAGCCATTGCTCCAAAACTGAACTGAGAGGTGAGTCAACACTCAACAGTGGAAGATAGGACTCTTCCTTGAGGACAAGATGAGAAGAAAGCTGGGTTCCTCTTCTGCAGGTGGAGATAGTGAGGGGTTATATAGAGAAAAAGGAAAGGGTCAAAGTGTCAAGGGGGTACGTAAAGTAAAAGTAAAGGGAATGGTAGGGTTACTGGTTACTAACTACTAGAGGAGAGTGGTTCATTTTTTTGAAATGTGAAACAAATTAAGATGGTTGAAATGTGGGCCTAATTTCATTGTGAAAACCATTTTCATTCAACCAGAGAGAGAGAGAGAGAGAGAGAGAGAGAGGAGGGTTGGCAGGGCTGGGTGCAATAACAAGGACTACAAGAGTGAGTGATGGCTGACAAAGTGCTCAAATTTCAAGAATATATGTCAGAGGGTCAGTGGAGGAGAGGTTGTATACTTGTCTGCATCCCAGAAAAAAGAAGCCTATACGGCTATACTATACCATACACATATTCACATGTCGGGACTTGGGAGAATCCCTCCTGCTCTCTCAGTGGTACCCTGCGAGGCTAAATTACCAAACAAAAATGAAAAAGAAAACTCCTACGTGCTGCCCAATCACTCTGCTATTTGCCATGCTAATCTTGCCCTATACTCTTCCACTCCAAGTCTACGGTGTCCAAAAGTTTTTTTTTTCTTTTTTCAACAAGATTTTTGAATACATATACACCATGACAAATAGCTAGCCAATGAGCAACACAACTTTGTTCAAACAGTACTAGCATATCAGTATTTATATAAATGTTTTAAGTCGTTTGTGGTAATTGAAATGGTCTCTTTTTAACGTCAAGTTTTCTTTCCCACGTGAGTTGGTGAGCAAAGTGTGCTATCTCTTTCACTCAGTACTCAAACCTGCAACAAAGCCTCTGTGACTCTGTGAGACTGTGTCTGTCCGTAAGCTATAATGGAAAGTAAATGTATGTGGTGCACGCTCATATACATCTCTGGCCGTCCATCAAATCTAACTACCTCCATGATAGAGTTGGCACTTGATCAAAAAAATCAACGGCATAAATGGTTTTGATCTAAATCTGAATCTGCACCGTTGGTAGTGCTAGTGCCAAAAGCAGTACGTACGCCTGTACCTGCACATGAAACTATGAAAGATGATTTTATATATATATATATATCTTTATATCCTATGATTCCTATTAATGTATGCGACCCCACGTAGCTCTCATCGGCCAAAGAGATTCCAATAGAATTTTTGTCCTTTAATGGAGTACTCTGTCCACTAGATCTAATTAAAATTTTTGTTTACTCCAATATTTTATATGTAACTTTGTAACAAATGTAGATCTTTGTTAACGGACAGAAACATCTAACGGTACATGGAAAAAGCTAGAGAACGCTAGCTACCTAGGCCCTTTATACTATTTTCATGACTAAAATTCTAATTTTTAAGAAGGGAATTAATTAAGAAAATAGACCATTAACTTGAAAATCAAGTTGACGAACCACCCATTTGACCAACCTTGATCCAGTCAACCGCCACTGCCTCTCCCTCTACTGCTCACTTTCTCGAGCAATTCATTATGAATTCTCCAGTATATATAATTCTTGAATGAATGGAACTACAGTGGCCATAATGGCCTTTGTCTGAGGCTTTTGTTTGAGAGAGTGTTGTCTCCCTTGTTGGTTGCCTAAATTCAACAACGGTAATATAATGGTGAGCCACGCAGAGATTTGCTACATTGCAAACTCGATCATGTGGAGATTCAATTATGTGATTTGGGGCCAGTCTTTACCAGGCATCTACTAAAACGTTGTACTTTCACAGTAACTGGCCCAAATTAAGTAATGGGCCACATTGGGCTATTGTATTCTTGTTAGGCTTGGGCTTGGTGTCCTCTTTCCAGTCTAAAGCTCATTTCGTACTTTTGTGGGCTAGCTCTTGTCTAAAGGTGTTCGTTTGATGAACTAGAAGGGAAATAATTCAGATGGGACCTTATTATATTTATCTAGAATCTCACATTCGAATCTGACCAACAACTTGGAAAATGGTGGATACCTTTCCTTTTATATGTAATCTATACTATCAATTGGTTCACACAAAGAAGAAAGAAAGGGGAAAAATACCAAGAAGAACAGTTTTTTTATATTTTAATTTGGCTAAACAAAGAAGAAGTGGTTGGCAACAAAAGCCAAGAAATGCAAATTAATGTTTTCTATAAAGTGGTCCCATTTTCCCCACCAAAAAAAAAAAAAAAGAAAGAAAGAAAGAAAGAAGAAAGAACTAATTTCTTGTTTTGGTGAGAATTGTTAAATTGGTAGTCCTTGTAGTGCAACCTGCTTACCATTGAAAAAGGAAATAAGAATAATAATAAATAAAATATATGGGTCGAAACTTTGATGAAGATATTCAAAATTTTGATGTGTCAGAGAGGTTAGACTAGTCTCTATTCTCTAGAGAGAGAAGAAGATGATGAGGTCATGAAGAAAGATAGAGTGGGGAAGAGAGATCAGATCACATGGTGAGGAAATGACATAAATGAAAAAATAGAGGCATAAGAGGTAAACTTGTGGTCTTGAGCTGTCGCTCCATATATATGCATATATGTGTAAGCACTGGTCTAGGTATTGTCAATTTCTACTGCAGCCCTAGCCTGTGCTGTGCTAGCTGTTTAATTTCTTACCAGCCTTGGTCAATTTTCTGCTGCTTTCCTCAATTTCTTACCACTTACACTGTTCTTTTATATATCAAATTAACCTACGTGCCTGTACAAAACCCCACAGCTGGGAGCCTGGGAGAGCTATCCCCATCTACCTCTACATCATCTTTTATTCTTTTAACTTTCTTTTTTCTCTTTTTCTTCGTTTAAATAACAGGCTTTGTATACTGATTTCATTTCCAATGTCACATTTCGCATAGCTTGTTATATATATAGCATAGTTTTGGTCCAAAACTGAATTACAGAATGGAATAGCCTTCTCATATATAAAACTGTCGATCACTTTGCCAGATTATATGGAATTATGTGAATAGGACTGTATATATATAGGGGACCATTTAGTAAGCTTTACCTGTATATACATAATATATGCCAAACATTTGGTTGTTTCATATGATTTTATGGTACGTGGTGGGCATTGTCAAGCAAAAGGTTGAAAGTAGAGCTAGAGTTAAAGACAATTATTTGGTGTCGGCAAAATGCATGTGTACTGATCATGACAGAATCTTGTATATATGGTCTTATTCGTTGTGGGTTTGTCCTGCTATAGGTTTTATTCTTGAGTAAATGGAATTCATCTTGAACATGTTGGGTGGATGTAATATTTATATACATACATTAAAAGCTTTGAATAGTAATTTATAACGTATGTCTTCAAATTTTTTATTTATTTTTAATTAGTTTTGAATTGAATGATTCATTTTTTTTTAGTATCAAAGTCATGTTAGACACTTGTACGTCAAGGCCTCAATGACCATAAATGCTTATACGCCACCCAATAAAAGTCCAATTTGGCTTGACTGATGCTAGGTACACGTGAGGAGCGTAATGATATTGAGATCCCACATCTGAAATGTAGAAGCTTTGCATAATAATTTATAAGATCGATCTTTTGAACCTTTATTCATTATCAAATGATTTTTTATTGAATACTCCAATTTTTTTCTAATGTAATATATATAGTGATATATAAGAATTCCAAGATTAATGTTTTATCAAATATGCTTATTATTGTTCTTCTCATCATGCTTTTTTTTTTTCAATGATATAATGCTTCATGGCTTGGAATACGTACTGACCAATAAGAATGTGAGTATGCATGTGAGTTGAGCTTCAAATTTATTTATGTTAATTCTATTGAAGAGGTTTGCTTATAGGAATCTCTCTCTCTCTCTCTCTCTCTCAAATGTCAATATATAAAGACAATATATAGGCAAGATTGTATACATACGTAATTTGCATTTGACTCACTGTCCTGTAAAATATATGCAGTCCTGATTTCAAAGTAGGATCATGAGAGAAAAAGGAAGAAGATTGCATGAATGAATGAAACTGTGAAAGAGGGGACATGGCCTGCATGGTGTGTTAAAATGGATCTCATGTGTAATATATGGTGTATGTCTGGGTATCTGGTAAGCGATAAGGCGCGCAATACTGTACGAATTACCGACACAGGGTGTCAAACAAGGAAAAGGCATCATAGACATCAGCAAGAAACTACAAAAAGGACGCTTATTGCCGAGGATATCTAATTTCAAATTGAAATTAATTATGAATTAATATCATATATATATCCCGGGAAAAAAAATACACACACATATATATATATATATACAATTAAGGTGGTAGCTAGGTAGACCCTGCAATCTGCATATTTATTGATTATATAGTACTGCTGCTCTGGCCTTAAAGCTAAGTCGGCTTTGTCCCCTCTCTTTCTTGATTTCTCTCTCTCTCTCTCTGATCTCTCTTTCTGCACCTCTAATTCTATGCCTATGATGATGGTGTGTGTATGTGTGTGCCATACCAACAAAACGTACCATATAGATCTCAAAGACAATACAATCCTCCCCCTTTCAACTTGTCTTAATCTCTTAATTAATTATATATCTTTCATTAATTCTTCTTTTCTTCATGAACAAAAAAAAATTCTCTCTCACGTGAGTAGCTTAAAAGTACGTACTTTGGAATTAATTTATGGTCAGCTCGATCAGCTGCTTTGGATACAGCACCACCTGCAGCAACATTATATATGTCTATGCTGTGGATTGTGGATTACTGGATTGTGACTGATCGATAATTGCATATATAGCTTGAAAGCCGTAATTAACTTGACACGTCTGACCTTTGGGACTTGAGATATTCTGATCTAATCCCCATATACATAATATTATTCAGCACCTACCTGATCTAAGATGTTGGCTTATTTTTAGTTATAAATTTTAAATTATTAATGTGAGAATATAAAGTGTGTTATCCAATATATGTACTTGGTTAAACGTGTTTTTAATATTGGGTTTGCAATTAATCTTCTCAACATTTTTTGCTTCAAGTTGACCATATGTATATGGCTAGTTTTTCCATTTATGTTTGTCCTTTTTTTGTTTGGAAATTTTTCCTTTAATTTTTTGAACTTTTGAGGTTACGTTGGATTTATTATCAGTGCATGCACTAGCTAATACTAATTTTCACTTCTTTTAAGTAGTGTTGTTTCTTTTTTCGTGGAGATGGTCCCGATGAATTCGCTTTCCCAGTATTAATTGAAGGGAATGTACATCGATCCATCATATATCATTGGCATATCATTTGCTAAATTTGTAACAAAAGAACAAAACATCTCTCTAACCTAAATTCTTGGTCACTTCAACATCAACGTCTAAAGGTCGTCCCCGGCCAAAAATAAAAATAAAGGTCTGAAGGTCGTCTCTCTCACATCTAATTCCCATCTCTGAATCCTCATATACATATATCAACATCAAACTCTCTTCCATGCATGACGCACCTACTTATATCCAGTCCATAGCTATCCCTTCATTCGAGGACTACCCAACGCTCTCTCTCTCCGTCTCTCTGATGATCGATCACATGCACATGATCTTACATCTATGTATATATATACAATCACATGACACATCAAGTTACTTAAACAAGGTGTGTATATAGGTGAGGACATTAAACCTCTGCAATATGCTTTAATGTTAGTTTTGCATTGATTCAACCAACATGGTCCAAATGCATTTTAAGGAAACCGCGCGTACCTTCTAATTGATATTAGTTATTACACAACTCCCATGAAATGTAACATCAACCGCAATAACAACATTGTCCCATCTTCCAACAAATTAAATAACAAAATCTAATTAAAAACTACTCATGCCATCATGCACATTAGAGTATTCATAGGTAGCTAGCAATTAAATATAGTTGTTAGTTCTTCAATGGAAGGAACTCAAAAAAAGGGTAATTAGGAGTGGTACTGAAGTTAGCACTCATGGCTGAACCAGCGGATAACTGGGTCTCCTTTTCATGGTGAACATTGCTTTCATGGCCATAATCGCCACTCCGAAGTGGAAACAGTTGAAGGGTTTGAGATTCTTCTTGATCTTGAAATCCATTAGTGTTTTGGTTTTGGTGGTTAATGAGTAGGCAACTTTCTACTGATCTGTAAGGTGCTATAAAGATGCTGAGATCATTATGATGAGTCAAGGACTTAATGAGATGCTTTTGGTCCATTGTTGTCACTGTTGCTCCACTTGTGGTTGTTGTTGTAGTGCAGGTAGTACAAGATGTAGTAATAGGGGTAGAGTTTATGAGGTGGTGGGTGGGAGCTGCTGTAGGAGGAGAAGGACAAGACAACTGCATCATCTGCCACGTGGCATTCCTTTCCACAAAGTTTCTTGTTTGCTGCAATTCTTCTTCATCGAATTGGATCCATCCATCCGTCCTGCAGTGATCAGCTGCTGCTGCTTTTGCTGTCTTTTGCAATATTGAAACAGCAGATTCCTGCACAGCAATTAAAATTGTCAATTGGTCAATTATGAATGAAATTGGCATGCATGCATGCTGATGCATGGGCCATTGGTTCATTCATTCATGTGAATGAAGCCAATATACACATGTACGGGTAAGGTTAGGATTGTCTTTTTGTAGGAGGGTGCTCATTTCTATAGAATATATGAGGGGTGTTGAGAGATCACTGGGCAAATGAGATTGATGAATAAGCACAAGACCCAAAACCCCAACAAGCTAGCTAATTTTCATAACAGCAGCCCCGACAGAAAGGAAGGAATGCAGCTTTTAGACCCTTTTCATTTCCCAACAAGCATAGCTTTAAGCTTTTGCTCCTAGCTACGCACCTTGAAATTTAACCTTCCCTTCACTTCTCTACATACAATACGTACGCTTTTCAGTTTTTAATTAGTTAATTAATTTACCCTCATCATGATTCAATAATCATATGCAAATTACCCCTGCCTAATTGCTTAATTATAAGGCAACTTTTTACATATTTGAGGAATACCAAGTCGAAAAAGGAGGTAACTAGTGTTAGTATCTAGCTATGTATTCTATATATGAAGCTAGATAGATTGAAGAAAGACATATATGTATAATAAAAAGGAATGAAGACAGGAAATAGACCTCTGCAAGAGTACTGCAGTTTGTGGAGGGTGCCCAGTTCTTGGTCTGTTCAACTTCAAACAGTGTCCTACTTGCCCCTGCAGTTTGTATGTGTGTAGACATAAAGAAAAACAAAAAGAGTACCACTTTACATGCATCTCTCAATTCTCAAACGACAATTCCAATATGTTTTTCAAATAATACTAAAATTATAATTAAAAAACATATAATAAAAAGTAAAAACATCCCTAGCTAACAACAAAACGCACAGAATGGAAAAGACCAATTCAAACAAATGAAACAAAAATGGATTGATCGATCGGCCAACGTTTCCTGTGATAAATATATTATATATAATAGAAAAACAAAAGAAGATTATTTGAGTGGATTATAATTAATTAGTTAATGTATGTAAGTGGGTTTGAATTACCTAATTGATCTTTCTTATTTTCTGATGACAGAATTTGTAGGTCGTCTGCTGCAGAGGCGATTGCGGATTCCATTTGACGGCGACGTTTCTGCCTTTCTCGTGCCTTGTGATTTTGGAACCAATAGAAGACGTTCTTGCCCTCGATCTTTCCATATTTTCGAAGCTGGGTAGTGATATGCTGAATTTGGTCTGCCGATGGCGTTCGAGTCCCTCGTCGGTACAACTCTTCCAGAGCCCTTAACTGCTCCGGCGTTGGGTTCCACCTCGAGCTCACCACAACCTGTGGTGTGTTCAACTGATGATCCCTCTTGCTTTGCTCAGCCACACCTGTAACAACAAGTATTAATTAAGAAACGGACTTTAATCAATTAATTAGCAAGAGTATATATATAATTAGTGCATATGTACAATATTAACTATATGTACCCAGATGGTGATATTGTGAGAAGAAATCAGAGCCATGATGAATTCGGGCTAAGCAAGGAGGAGGAGGAGTGGTGGTTGAAGTGGTGTTGGGAGATGGCAGTGGCCTTGGAATGAGAGGCCGAAGCTTCCGACCGTTGAAGGAATCAGGGATGTTATTGAAATCACCACCGTCAATATTATAACCCATCATCCACATTTTGATATATGATCTCCTTCTTGCTCTAGCTGATCAACCTCTCACACTCTCAGTCGATCTAAAGGTGCGTATATATTATGTTAGGTGATGTGGTGTGGTATGAAGGGGTGAAGAATGGTGTTGGAGTTGGGAAAATGGGAAAATGGGAAAATGGGAAACTGGGAAGAGAGAGAAGGATGAACTAGCTATTGAGCATGCAAGGTGGGGATGGTGTGAACTAAAATAGGGTGTTGCCTAGCTAGCTAGCTGCCTCACATAGGCACTAGACATGATTTATATTTAGAATATATTGATGCTTGAATTGAAAGAGAGAGAAAGAGAGGGTATTGTTGAAAAATGGGTTCGTTGAGCTCAAACAGTGAAGTAGGCTAGTGTTTGAGTTTCAGACATTCAGAGATGGGGATTGATCACTATGAAAAGAGGGAGATAGAATAGGCATTGTAGTTGTGTTGGTTTAATACGGAACAAAGTGAGCAAGACACGAGGTTGACTAGGCTATATTAATTTAATATATATATTATTTAGTTTATGAGATGGAAGAAAGAGGAATGTGTCGTGTTTTGTGTGTGTGTGTGTGTGTGTGAGTGTGGAGAGAAGGACAAAGGAAAAAAGAAAAAGAAAAGCTAAGAAAGAAGTAGACAGGCAAGGGGTGGAAGATGAGGGAGAGGGAGGAAGCGTGGAATTCTGGGAGGTTTTTGGGGAGTAGCGAATGAAAAACGACGTGACGATCATGAGGCTTATCATATGCCTCATCACCCTCTTTACCCCTCTCTCCTCTGCCCCCTCTCATTTATTGTTCTCTTTTCGTCTCGTGCCTTTCACACTTATTCTCAATCCGAACTGCCTCTCTCTCTCTCTCTCTCTCTCTCTCTCTCTCTCTCTCTCTCTCTCTCTCTCTCTCTNCTCTCTCTCTCTCTCTCTCTCTCTCTCCTATATATATATATACTATAAGGTCCATGCATATATATGCAGCATCTTGCAACCATATATTGTTCATGGCATTCATATATGTCTTACCACAAAGACAAACATATATATTGTCTGCATTCCCTTTTTTTTTTTTAACCCTTACTTACCCAAAAGATTTGATCTGATCCAATCCCATCCACTCTCCTGTCTCCAGTGTCCAATATTCATATTATAAATTTCTTTGTTCTATCTATATATATATATATTCTATCACATATAAAGTTATAAACATATCAATTCTATCTGTAATTTGTCCTTTTGGGTGTGAGACTGAGATATCTATGTTAGAATGAATGAGATTACACCTTTTACGTGCTACCAAATTTACTGTGTCTCATTTGGAATCTTCCTTACTGCCATACACGTACAATTAATTAAATTCAATTCAATTATATGGGGGTCCATATGTATCTGAGTCCATGTCCTGCTGTGCAAAAAAAAAAGAGAATGCATGCAGCTTGCAGCTATAGCAGCTCAGTTGCTCATCTCTTTTATCTTCAAGACATAAGAGCCCTTCATCATTATGTTGTGGATCGGAATGACTCAATTCTCGAGTGCATACTGCACCTCTCTGTCCTATTTCAAACCCATAATTGTTTAATTATTCAATTTTATCTTTTTGTTGGATACAGGACCTACTTCTGCCTAATCTGAAAGTCTACTATACGTATTAATATATTCTGTAAAAAAGAAGGTATTAACATGCAAAACACCAATATTTTATATAAAAAATGTAATAGGATGTCAAATCATGAATCAATGACAGCATTTTTTTTCCTTCCTGAAAGTCAACGACTCAACATGTAATATGATCGTGTTATCATCTTGTTAACGAAATATAATAGCCCAGCAGGAGCACCTACACATACTCTTTAAGGCATGCAGCTCATAAAACTTTTGAGGAGGCCTTACCACATCTGCATGGAGTAATTGGCTAAAATCTTAGTTCTTTGAATTAGGTTAATTAAAATTATTAGAGAGAGGCTAAAATTATGAAATTTGAATTCAAAACCTCTTTTTAACAAAAGGAAGATTGAGTGCCACCAATAAACCAAATGATTATTGACAAATTAAAAGCTTAGTTGAGTGTATTATATGGAGGTTAAATGATTCCTTTAATCATTAAATTAAGGAGAATATTTATTTATTTTAGAATGCTTTTAAATACCATTATATGAATAACTAATTAGTAAACAAATTATGTTTAATAAGTTATTGAGATTAGTCTAAATGGTAACCGGTGAGGGTAAATGAGATAAGAGTTATGATTAAGCTAGTTCCAGGTTCGATTCCTTCTAATATAACAAAAAAACTTATGTTTAATATTTCAAAAAGGAACATTCTTAATTAAATAATGTCTAAGTTCCACACTCTTGGCATTTCAAGAAAATATGTAGGAGGGGGAGAAGAAAAGGGGGTAGATTATGGGCAAGAAGCCAATTAAGCCCAATAAGTGGCATAATGGATTTGGGTAAGCTAGGAAGGCATTTTTGGGTTTGTTTTGAAAGATGGCCCAATTATGTAGTAGGAGGTTTATTCTCATTTAACAAACAAGGGTAAATGGGCCTTCGTAAAAAAAAAAAAAAAAAAAAGGGGTAAATGGACTTCACCTGCTAGGAGCTTATAATCAACGGGAAGAAGTTAATTAAATTACGACTAAGCTTATATATGAAAACAAGAGAAACACCATTTGATCCTTTGGTTTGAAATAAGAAAATGAATGAATGATGTAATAGGAGAGGCCTGCCCTGTTAAGCCGGCGATAGTGAATGAAACACTCACAAATGGCAACCATTAACACCCAAAACTAACAATTAACAAACCGCACCCCCACTACCACTCACTAATTATACACACATTTCTCTCTCACCAAACGGACACTCCTGAGCCGTCCGATCACTCATCCTAATCCCCCCACTCTCCATCTCCACCGTGGGATCATTCCCTGGCCGAGTATAAATAACTCCCACAACTACTTTCCCTCCAAAAGCTCTTGGTGGGGGAGAGAGAGAGAGAGTCCTCAGGCACTGACGGTACATATCGGTCGATCGATATCTCGATTTTACCCCTACACAGCAAGCGAGAATGAGAGAGATTCTGCACATCCAGGGAGGGCAATGTGGGAATCAAATAGGGTCGAAGTTCTGGGAGGTTGTGTGCGACGAGCATGGGATAGACCCGACCGGGCGGTACAACGGGAACGCCGATATTCAGTTGGAGAGGGTCAATGTTTATTACAACGAAGCCAGCGGAGGGCGGTACGTGCCCCGGGCGGTGCTCATGGACCTTGAACCGGGCACCATGGACAGCATCCGGGCCGGCCCATATGGCCAGATTTTCAGGCCCGATAACTTTGTTTTCGGGCAGTCCGGTGCGGGCAACAATTGGGCTAAAGGCCATTACACCGAAGGCGCTGAGCTTATTGATTCGGTGCTCGATGTTGTTAGGAAAGAAGCTGAGAATTGCGACTGCTTGCAAGGTACCTCTATACTTTTAATATGATTTAATTTAATGTAAAGAATGAATTTGATTCTCATATTTTACATCAAAGAAACCAGTTTAATTACTTCTTATTAGTTTTCATGGATTGACATATATGGGGATGTGATCTACTTTCATTACATTTACATTACAAGACAGTTGTTTGTAATTAAGTTAAATCATATTGTATTAAATTAATTGCTTTCTGATCAGAAATGTTAATGCAAATTGTATTATACTATGAATTTTTGTATTCATTGTATTGCTACAAGTTTTCTGGTCAAAACAATAGTCAGTTATAGTCAAAATTTAAATTGTTGTTTCTTTATTTCTTTTTTGTTTTTTTCTCTTTAGATGAAAGTATGAAACATCTCATTTTGCAGGGCTGTTATTATGTTACCAAATTCTTGTGAACAAACTATTCTTAGGCGTTATTTTAGATGTCACTAATATTTTAGGCCTTAATTACTTGATGCAGGATTTCAAGTATGTCACTCACTTGGAGGTGGAACAGGGTCTGGAATGGGAACTCTGCTCATTTCAAAGATCAGAGAAGAGTTCCCAGACCGGATGATGCTCACCTTCTCTGTCTTTCCATCTCCAAAGGTATCAGACACCGTTGTGGAGCCTTATAATGCCACGCTTTCAGTTCATCAACTTGTTGAGAATGCGGATGAGTGTATGGTCCTTGACAATGAAGCACTCTATGATATCTGCTTCAGGACTCTCAAGCTCACCACCCCAAGCTGTAAGTTGAATTGACCTTAACTTGAGACTCACCTACAATGTAAACTTACAAATTACTTCTGTTGCTTTTCAGTTTTCATACTACATTGTTTCCTTATGAAATTGAAAGAGAAACAGCCTAATTTGGATCAGGATTGCTAGCTAATGTACTTTTTTTTTTTTGTTCCAGTTGGGGATTTGAATCATCTAATTTCGGGAACTATGAGTGGGGTCACTTGTTGTCTGCGATTTCCTGGTCAGCTGAACTCAGACCTCCGAAAGCTAGCTGTGAACTTAATCCCATTCCCTCGACTACACTTCTTCATGGTGGGATTTGCACCTCTGACATCTCGAGGATCACAGCAGTACTGTGCACTATCTGTTCCTGAACTCACACAACAAATGTGGGATTCCAAGAACATGATGTGTGCAGCTGATCCGCGCCATGGCCGTTACCTCACAGCATCAGCCATGTTCAGAGGCAAAATGAGCACCAAAGAAGTCGATGAGCAGATGATGAATGTGCAGAACAAGAACTCATCCTACTTTGTTGAGTGGATTCCAAATAATGTCAAGTCCAGTGTTTGTGACATCCCACCAAAAGGTCTTATAATGTCTTCGACTTTCATTGGGAATTCCACTTCTATACAAGAGATGTTCCGAAGAGTAAGCGAACAGTTCACAGCTATGTTTAGGAGGAAGGCTTTCTTGCACTGGTATACGGGAGAAGGAATGGATGAGATGGAGTTCACTGAAGCAGAGAGCAACATGAACGATCTTGTTGCAGAATATCAACAATACCAAGATGCCACAGTTGAAGAAGATGTTGAATATGAAGATGAAGATGGGGGTGTTGCTGAAAACTGAAGGTGTTCGACAAGTTTGCTGTTTCGTATGATGCAAGCAATAATTAACTGATAATGTTCATTTTGCATACTTTTTCTATTAGTGCAATGGTGTGTTAATTAGTAGTGTTCACTGCACTGCTACTCTGGTAAATTTTGTTTTCCTTTATATGAAGAATCACCAGTAATTAAAATTACTGCTTCTGGCTGTTTGCCTTCTAGGATGAAAGAGTTTTGGTACTTGTGAAGAGCTGCATGGCCCCAGTAATATTCATATGAATCACCTTGAATATTACATGTACCAAACATTCTTCTTCGAGCCTTGCATGGCTGCATCTATTAAAGTGTTAAAAGTGATGACTAAACTAGTGAAGTGTTAAAGCATACCAATTTTGAAGTCAAATGAAAGAAATAATAATCCTGAAATATGACCCTTGCGTTTCTTTATCTTTAAACTTCAGAGTACAGACAAAGTGTTTTTTTGGCCAAAAGTACAGACAAAGTTAATTATCGGAAAACAACAATAATTAAAAGGTTTTGGTCTCCCCAACTTTGTGTAATATTTCACATTATGAACGTGAAGACTTTGGACCACCACTGAAATAAAATCCCATGTGCCACACACCTTTGGTACTCCCTCTTGGGTAGAAATATCTTTCCTTGTCCCACTTCCATGGTTCCAGCTTTCCACTCTGAAACCCCACACATTTTTGAATCAAACTTAATTATATATCTCTGCAAATCCCACTTTCTGATTCCATGGTCTGCTTTCAAGTTAAAAAAATTAAGGAATAGAAGGCTGAGAGAGAGAGAGAGAGAGAGAGATCTTGCTCTTTGTCCTATTCCAGTTTTCCACTCTGAAACTCCACTCTTTTTTATTGTCTTATAATTCTCTGAAAAACTTACTTTCTACTTCCATGGTTTGAATTCATAAGCTACATAAAGAGAAAAGAGAAATGGCTGAATAGAGAGAGTGGGTGACCTTTATTTGAGTCCTCTAGCTCATACATGGCTTGCCCATCATCAACAACATGGAGAACGACAACAACCGACTCTACTTCCAAAATTTCAGTCTACTTTAACAACCCTTCTGCGTTCCTCTTCTTCTCCTCCATTCCCAACAAACGACGACGCTTCATCGCTTGTTCATTAGATCCCACCTCCACTTCATCAATACCATCATCTTCTTCTTCAACATCTCAGAAAGCTACCTACAAGAACATAGCAAACAAGAAATCTCTTGAAATTCAAAGAACCAAGGATGGGACTTTCTCAGTTATACATAGTGATCATGAGCGCACACCATCTGAGAAGAAGATCAAGAACAGCAAGAAGGATGAGATTAAAAATGGTGCAAATAAGGGATTGAAATCTGGTCCAAGAAAGAGAAGACCCTTTTGGCAAAAGGCCTTCTTTGCATCCAAGAAGCTAAGGAGTATTATGTTGCTCAATGTCATCACAATTGTCTATGGTATGTATCTTTTCCCTGAGCAATTTGTCTTGTGAGAAGATATATATTACAAGCAACTTCATCTGCTAAGAAAATTATAGTACTAAATTTAGTGGTACAAAAATCTTTAAGGCCTGTTTGATCAGTTTTTGTTTTGTTGTTTTTTTCTCTGTTCTTTTAATAACAGTGGTCATTATTTGTTTCAATCGGTTTCTTAAGGATTCTACTTTCGTAGTGTATTAAAGTAATAACTTCATATGTTGACAATTATAAATTCACAAAACATTCCATATGCTCATTTAAACTGCAGCAAGTAACATTCCAGTTGTTAAAGAGGTTGAAGCTGTGATGGACCCAGCAGCCTTCTCTGCAGTGAGATTTGTCATGTCAGCCATCCCATTTCTTCCATTTGTGTTTCGATCACGAGGTGATGTTCAGACCCGCAATGCAGGGGTGGAGTTGGGGTTCTGGATCAGTCTAGGGTACCTTCTTGAGGCACTTGGATTGCTTACATCTGATGCTAGTCGTGCATCATTTATTTCTTTGTTCACAGTAAGCTCAAAAATTTTGCAGACACAAGTACTATTATATCTTCTGAAACATATATTAGAAATGCATTGTTAGAGAGGAACAATAAGTACATACTTTCCTGTGAAAATACATTTGTGATTTGTGTTTAAAAGTATACGCACATTTTTATAACATCTTGGTAATTAACTTGAATAGGTTATAGTGGTACCATTGCTTGATGGTATGTTTGGAGCAATCATACCTGCTCGTACCTGGTTTGGAGTTCTCATGTCTGCTCTTGGGGTTGCTATGCTGGAATGCAGTGGATCACCTCCAAGTGTAAGTCCTACATATATGCTCAACTTCTTGATGCTTTAGGTAGCGTTGATTATGTTAGAGAAAAATAGTACTGATCTCTTTTTGAATGAATGATGGTACTAATTTTCTTTCCAGGTTGGAGATCTTTTTAACTTCTTGAGTGCAATATTTTTCGGAATTCACATGCTTCGAACTGAACATATTTCACGAAGCACAAAGAAAGAGAACTTCTTAGCACTTCTTGGATATGAGGTATATATGCATGCAATCATGCAAGCCATCATGCCTCCCTCTTTTTCTTTTTCACTTAGCTCACATGTAGATGTTTGGACAATTAATTATCTTTTCCGTGGTTTATTAGGTTTGTGTTGTTGCTGTCTTCTCTACAATTTGGGTTATTGTTGGAGGGTGGTTTGATGGTGCCAACAATTCCAACCAATTAACATGGACATGGACAGAGCTATTGGACTGGATTGTTGCATTTCCATGGATACCTGCACTTTATACTGGTGCATTTTCAACTGGGTTTTGCTTATGGATTGAGGTACACTTCCTTAGGTCACACAGTACTATTGCTGTACAAAACTGAATTTTAGCACTATTTGAATGCCCTGTCATCGTATAAAATCTGTGCCTTGTGCCCCTGTCACAAAAAGTACGTTGTGTGACATGCAAGGAATCAATGCTGCAATTATTCAATCTAAAAAGAACTCTGCAATGCAAGCACTCGATTAGGAAACTGATCATAGAAACTCAATCAAGTGAATATTCCTGAAACATAGTTCAATGTATCATTAATTATTGGAAACTTAATAGGGATTGTTCAACCATTCTGTTCCTCTTCCTCATAGAAATTGTTCATTGCTATAGATTGCAGCCATGCGTGATGTTTCAGCAACAGAAACAGCCATAATTTACGGGCTGGAGCCGCTGTGGGGTGCTGGTTTTGCATGGTTTCTCCTCGGCGAAAGGTGGGGTGCACTTGGATGGATCGGGGCTGCTCTTGTGCTCGGTTAGTACTTTTCACATGTTGCATTCTTGCTGTTCTGATGTGTTCTAGTTTCTTGTATGAAAAGGCTTCAACTTCTTTCCCTTCTTACCATGTGGAACTGGTGGAATCATTTGGCCACTATAATTGTCAATTCTCATATTTGCTTGAGACAAAACTTACAGAACTTACTGGGCTGCATTTTGCGTTAGGTGGAAGCTTAATGGTGCAGATATTTGGGTCCTTCCCTCCCAAAGAATTTATGGTCGCTGAAGAGGGTAATGAGGAAGGTGATCTCCTACGGGTACCACTTGAGCGTAAATTACAGAATGGTCTCTCTACTTCACCAGTTGTTGTCAGATCCAAAAAGGATGTAAATGTAATAGATTTCTAATGCGAGTGTATATACCTCCTGTTTTTTCAAGTTCATATGCTCAACATGTATATAGCATATAGCTACAAGTTTGAAAGCAAACAACAAATAATGTATAGAGGAACATTTATCAATGATAGTAAGTGTAGGTTACCATCTCCAATTAAACATTTCTGAGTTGCAAAATCTTTGGCACGTATTTAGTTTTCTTTCTCCCTAAAACGTTTTGACTTTTGAGACACTCCCCAATGGCCCAATCCCCATGAACCAAAGAAGGAAAAGGAGTAACACATCAGATCAATGACGATATGGAATTGCCTTCGACGTTAGACTTTTAAAGAACAGAGAGATTCTTCCCATAACACTGAGCAAATACAAACTCCAATTCCATTACAAGGCGAAAAAAAGTTCGAGGACGAATTAATTTATTAACGACAACGACATAGATTGAAATAGGATCGTCTAATGACAACACGCCAACAACTGGATACAACAGCCACAAACAACCTTCGTCCCAAATACATAAATAAACTCAAATAAAGCATGGCACAAGTAGAAAATATCAGGCATCATTTCTTCTTGGCAATGAAGAGGCCCCACTTCTGCTCTCCAGAGTTACTCCTGACAAGCTTTGCCTTCCATCCACCAACTATGTCATTATAGTCCTCCTGTGGGTATTTCAATAAAAAAGAGTCAGAAGAATGAATGCATAGAGATCAATGCAAAAGGCACAGAAATGAGGAAGAAACGCACTTCAGAAAAGTCCTGGATGAATGCCTCCTTGTCCTTCTCAACAGCATCCAATTCCCGCTGCAGAACTGCTTTGAACTAAAGCACCAGAAAACAATTTGACTTCAGATCAGGAAGCTCAAACATAAACATTTAAACAAAACTACAAAGTTAACATAGGTTTATGCAGACCTGCTCAGTACGATCCTCAGCAATGACCTCATCAAAACCAGCGTCCTTAAGCATCTGAGATTAGTATAAACATACAAGTATCATTTTATGTCAAGGAAATATGAATAAACGTTTTATAAGGCGGGCCAAGTAAAAGCAATCAGATGCAAAATTCCAAAGATACCTGACCATATGCTTTTACATCATGGAGATCATATCCTCTTTGCTTAATATACTCAGCAAACTCTGCCGATGGAGTTCCAGCACTCCTACAGTAATCAGTGATGAGAACTTTACCTCCTGGCTTCAACCATTTGTAGAAGGATCGGAATAAGGCGGGTTTGTCCTGCAATTGTTCAAATATTAGTGATGAGTTTGATCAGTCAATTTGGCAATCAGAGAATGGTCATAATATTTGAATCTGTGAAGATAAATATGCTTCTAATAAAATATTAAAGTACTCTTCCCAGGATATTAGGTGCAGAGAATGGTAATTTTCTTAGCAACATAAAGGTAACCATTGTTACTGAAAAACTAGGTACAGTTTCCCCTTCCAGTCAGTGGGATGTGGTTTAGTGTGTATGTGGGAAAAGCAATAAAAGCAAAAGGAAAATAATAGAAAATGAAAAGAAGAAAGTTCTCAGGTTGCTCAAATAACATATTTCCCATGGAGAACAGGATGGGGGTTCTTACTTGAATGTGTAAAATGGTGTCACGGCTGTATATCACATCAAAGGTGTGTTCAGGATATGTTTTTTTGGTGCAATCAGCAACTTCAAATTCGACAGCGCATTTGAGTCCAATGGCATGTTCAAGAGCAAAGGAAATCATATTTATAGAGAGGTCAATGCCAACAACCTCCACATCAAAGTTTGCGGCCATATAAAAGTCACCTCCCCCAATGCCACAGCCAACATCTAGAACTTTCTGGTCAGGCTTAAGGTCCAACTTTGCCACAAATTCCTTAGTTGTTTCTGCTCAAAAGAGAAGGGTTCACTCAGGAATGGGGGGATATCATCTACCTCTACCACAAAATAATAGTTCACATATACAAAAACATTTCCTTAAACCTCTATCAAACATGTTGGAAAAACAAAATGAGAAAAGGAAAATTAAAAATCAGCCAACTCATTACCAATCCCTCCCGTGCTAACAAAACCTTGTCCAAAGACACGCTCATATCGTAATATGCCATCACATTTATACTGGACATTATCTAAGAACTGCTGGAACCCTCTATCATCCTGTGAAGTCACTTTCTGCCATATCCAGCAAATCTGTATTTACACAAACATCTTGTGAGTCAGCCAGTTCAATAGCAAGGAAGGAGCACTATAAAGTCTACCCTTGCTAATTTGATACCTGATTTTGATTCTTTTTGTTCCGAACATAAGCTCCAATGCATTTGCAGCCAACAAGAGAGAGTTCAAAGAAATTTCCAGAATCATCATTCATATGGCATTCTTTAAAAACCTGCAGTACAATATTAGTCAGAATTAAATGTCTAATAAATTAATAATTAATACTAGGAAAACTTTACAAATTATCACAGACAATCACAGGAAAAAGCATGAATTAAAACATCCATCTTTAAGTGGATGCATCGTACAGCACAAATTGAATAATCTCCCAGCCACTACTACTACAGTGAATTACTGAGAACAATGATAATCTCTTCACGTATTTAGTCAACAGAATTGAGCACCTCCATAGCACATCCTGAACAAAGTAGTAAAGAAGGCAAACCTTGGTATAAAATCTGGGTTCCCGGTAATGGGTTGGGTTGTATTTTCGCTTAGAGTCTCCAGATTGGTGGAAACAAGATTCTCTGAAAAATATATATCCGCCAACCTTCAACCATTTCATCATCCTTTGTGCCAAATTCTCCACCTGCAAAGTGGAAAGACATTTTGATTAGATTAGAAAAAATTACAATAAACAGAGAAACTATCTAATGATCCCAAAACCTGCAGAAACACTAAAAGATAACAAAGACATAACCTACATAATCTGTAACTCACATTGATGAAAGGGAAGAACAAGTGACTCAAGACAAATTACCTCCTTATCCGCTAGATACATAAGAAGCCAATTTGAGAATATCAAATCCACTGATTCTTCAGAAATTTTCAGGTCAGATGATGTCACATCAGCACAGGTGAACTTGACGTTCTTATGGTGTCCATTAATGCTTTCATTCTGCAAGTAGAATACGATAAGTAAAACCATTAATAAATAAATACCAGTTTCGCCTTCACTTTGAGACACAAAGTATAAAAATTAATCTTCATAAGTAGGGAACTGCTGTTACCTTCTTTATCACATTGTCAATGAAGTCCAATGCAAGAAGCTGACCAGCCTTTTGAGCTAATTCACCAGTGAAACGGCCAATACCAGCTCCCAGTTCCAAAACTGATTTACCCTCATAAGGCGGGAGCATAGAAAGCACCTGATTCGATCCAGTTAATTTAAAACATCATGTCAAATATACCAAAAAAACAAAATGATTGAGAAGGACTCAGCTTCATATTATACAAAGGCAAAAAGCTGAGTGAGATAAAAAAACCAATCAAAACATCACTGCTGCTTAAACAACAAAGGCCATACAATGTCATGTTTTGAATAAAAAATGCTTCTCACTCTCAAAAAGTTCTCCTTTTTTTACTGGTCACCACATTTAGTGGATGGGATTAACTTGGGAGTTCTTTTTTTTTTTTTTTTTACCATAATCAATTTAACGACCATAAGTCCATAACCATAGTTTTCTTCTCTTTAGTTATCCAGTGAATAGCTGAAAAGTCTATGTTAGCTTCCGCATTGTAACCATGGCCATGTCACTGATTCATGGGTAATTCAGTAAATGATTCATGTCTCAAATAATGAGGGATCTTTTAGATTTCAAAATTTGAACTTTCATTTGGCTACAGGTAATTCCAAGTTCCAAAGTCCAAATAGAACCCAGAGTTTGTTGTAACGGACAAAAACAGAGTACCTGACCAATATATTCAGCAGCATTGTCGTTTTGCAATACATAGTTACAGTTATACATATATTACAAAATACAGATATGCATACCTCAGGTCGTTCTTCTTTGTCAAGATCAGAGGCCTTGGAGTCAAGCATCATGGCCTCAACCGTCAAATCGGCGGAGTTCTCCACCCAGTAGTTCTTCTGTATCTCACGCTCTTGTCCTACACAAAACCAATCACAGCCAAAACAAATAGTCAGAGATCCGAATCAAGACCATAAATGACCGCAGAATTAAGCAGAAGAACGAAAATGCACACCATACCATTGGAAGCAGCCATTGTAGAACGAAAGAGCTGAGCTGAGAATTGGAATGAGGAAGAGTTTGCGAGTGAAATGCGAAGAGAATGAGCTTAAGAACCCTCAACGGCAATGCGTGATCTGGAAAAGCTCCTTGATCTTCGGTCGCGCGATCTGCCTCTCTGCTGCATAGCCCGCACCGCACCACAACACCACTCACTACACGCCTCTCTCGCCCGATTCTAGTTTCTAGTGTGACTTTCACCCTGGCCTAGATTGGCAATTTATAGGGAAAAATCAGAAAGCCTAGGGGCATTTTAGTAATTCTCTCATTTCATTGCTATTGGCCCCAGCCAGCGTAGGACCCACAGGATTCAATGACCCTGTAAAAAGTAGGAAGCTGCGACGGGCCGGAGGCTAAAATGAATCTTTCTTTTCGGATTTTTTAAAAACCTGTTTGATGTGTTGTGAGTCTTGTGACACCGCCTGCCCAATAGTCCACTGCCACGTGTATCTAGACCCTTTTTTTTTTGGGTTGTTTGGATTACCGACTTTAAATAATCCGATGGTATTGTACTTGTGATTTGAATCATTTCCGGGCCCACTAGTATCAACAACTAGATTCGTTGTTGGCAATTATTTGTATTTTATAAAATGTCGGGTGAATGAAAAACTACAAAAATTAAAGTTATTTATTAATAAGTCACAGTATACAATATTTTTTTAATTATAAATTTAAATTTTTAATCTATTTATTTTTAAACTATAAAAAATATTTCTAAACCAAAATTCAAGAAAAATCAAGTACGGAGCATTCATATTTAAACTCAAGCATACTCATGTTTTAGTTAAATTAATTTTTGAATTCTTTTGTGAACTTATGTTTTATGTTATAGTTTTTAAAATTTAAGGCTAATTAAAGCCTTAAAATCATAAATATGAAATTATAAAATATAAATTCTAAATGTTTAAACCTTAAAACAATACTATATTATTTAACAAATTGTAATTCTATGAAATTATAAAATATAACTCTACAAAAGTTACATACTGTATCATAACAAAATAAGTGTAAATGTTTACATACTGCATCATAACAATATAAATTGTAACTTTATAAGAATTATATATGGCGTCATAAAAAAAGTTTTGTTTTAAGTCGCTCTCTGTAGCTTAAAAATAAATAAATCTTATACATAAGTTTTTAAGTAAAACTTACAACTTTTTGTGAATTTTTGCTAATTTACTTAAAAATTATGACATAAGAAACTTGTGTAGATAATTAATTTTTAAAAAAATAGCAAAATATGAAATAATTTATATTTATCATAAGAACGAAAACATATTGAAAATAAATGGAAGAAAAATAGTGAAGCAAGCTACAAGCTAGTGTCCTCAACGGACCAGGATCCTCTACCTGGTCTTTCTCTGCCCGTTTATACCAGCCTTCTAATCCTGGTCATCCAAACAAATAAAACAACTGAGATGATGCCACATTTGCAATGGCATTTTTTGTCACTTATTTTTCAATAAAATTAGAAGAGATTCTTGAAAAAATAAAAAAGAAGAAAGAGTGAGAGAAAGATACCAAAAGGTACGGTTTTGATCCAAACCCAAAGCTTTTTGTATTCTCTCTTTCACCATCTCTTCCTTTTCTTCTCTGTGTATCTGTACACTGTGAGAGGCGGATGAGAGAGCTTCACTAAATATTTCAAGCCAAAATTCAGTAGTGAAGATCAGAAAATCACACCCAGAAAGGAAAATAAAAAATAATATTTTTTTAATATTTTAAAAACGTTATTTTTAGATTCCTTCTATATGTTTTTTTCTGCTTAAACCTTCATATCAGGCCATTGTTCTCTATCTCCTTCCCTTCTCTCTGGATTTTCATTGATCTCAATCTTGGCGTATAGCCATGGAGATAAAGCTCAATGGGATTCATCCTCTCAATTCTTGTGTTCAGGTCGCTCGAGGATGAGGTTGAGTTGCCGTCGGTGAGAATGGGTCGCCGGAGTCCATGAGGCTGGGTCAGACGACTCAGACTCCTTCCTTTCAAAAAAACGATGAGCTAGAAACTTCTTTTTTTTTTTTTAAGAATATCTTGTAATTTTAATGAAAAATAAGAGTGACAAAAAATGCCATTGCAGACGTGACATCATTTCAGTTGTTCTATTTATTTGGATGGCCAGGATTAGAAGCCTGGTATAAACGGGCAGGGAAAAACCAGGTAGAGGATCCTGATCCGTCCTCAACCACAACAATGTGCGCAAACGACCAAACCACTTCATAGGCATCTGATTCCAAAATGCAACAAGCTAGTAAGACTCAACTCCATGACAAACTTAAGGCCTGTGATGATTGACGCACAGGCACACGTGTACTGTACTTTCTTTATTATCTGTTGCCGCGTGTTTCGTCAATAATTGACAGATAAAAAGACATGGAAATATATAAGTATGTAACGCTCAGTATATGGGAAGGTCATAACTGACTTTGTGTTGCATGGGCGAGGTACCAGTGTACCACCGACACCAAATTCACGGGATCAAAATTTCCAGAAATGATTATCCTTTTTATGAAAAGTACAAACTCACTAAAAAACAGTGCTATTTTGTCTGTTTGTGTAAAGCGATTCGATCACTCCACGTGTTGTTAGGCCCTTCGGATCTGAGATCCTTTGCTCAACAGTCAAGTCATGACCATGTGATATTGTTCTGTCACCCGGGCACCTAGCTTTCAATTCCAACCCCAACTTCGTCATTTTCTTTTTCCATCTGAACTTGGCTTTGAAGGTTGATGATGTTTAGAATAAAATGGTGTGAATTAAGAAGAAAATGGAGGATATGTAGCAAGATGAAAGTGGATATTGGTTGTGACTTGTGAGTACTCATAGTTTTAGTACGTGGTAGACAACACCTTTATATCCACAACTAATTAATCACAGTGCATATTATGACATATCCTCCAACTTTTAGTCTTTTATAGTATTTTTGTATTTTGAAGTTATTGTGCCACGAACAATCCAACAAAAGAAGTTATATATATTACTTTGAAGTTTGTTGTAACTTAAAAATTATCTAATGAATATTACTTCGATTGTGTAGTGTATTGCCGCAGAATATTGATGATTGGTCGCAAATTTTATAATATATATGTTTTAAGTTTTGGGACAGAAACATAATTACTAACTATTGATTTAGTGATAATCTTTACTTATAAATTGTTCCAAATTCGTTTTCCGTTTCTCAGATTTAAGAAAAAACAAAAAACTGAACCATAGCTGGAACTAAATCCAACAAGGACTTTCAACCCAAGCCCATTGTAAGTTTGAAATGAACCATTCAAATTAACTAAAGACCAGGCCGACTGATCATATTAGATTGAGTGAGCTTGCCTAATCTGTATGACCCATGCATGTAACTATATTCATTGAGCACCATTGCATACTGGTCCCCCTCACAGAGCCCAATGGGAACCATGGACCTGTGAGACGACTCCAGTGCGTCAGGGTAATGTTGGGCTCAGGTTCAGGGATACTTGACAGTTTTTTGGGATCATTGGGCTTATGGGTGACTTGGACCCAAAAAAAAAAAAAACCGGCTTATGGGTGAAAGAAGTTAAAACGAGTTAATGCGAGAGAACAGTCTAAGCTTGGGCCGGAAACACTACTCATAGCAACATGGAGCTTAAAAAAATCGCCAAAAAAAAAAAAAATAAAGAAAGGAAATAAAATTTGATGGGAAAGAGTTATATTGGTTTTACTAGAGCAAATTACACATTAATAAGCAATCACAGTGGAGCTGATTCATGGGATCTAATGAAATTCATGTGAGATTTACAATACAGTGAGTACCTTTCGCCTAATTAATTAATGAATTAGAACCCGGTTTATGATTAAACCTTGGAAGGGATCAACTCATCAAGATCGAGTTGAGAACAGTAGCCAGCTGGATTTCGTCAATTGTTTGACTTTGACCTAATTATTAAGCTTGCATATATATATATATATTCATGTGAAGGACGTTAAAGTTAATTTAGATAATGTAAACAAGTACGTGATGATGGTCTTATTGAGAGATATTTTGGTGGCCAAGGCTGCATGCATGTACGGCTGTCAATTTGCTCACATCATTGAGAATTAGTCGAATATCTCTTTAAATTATTTGGAATTTGCATGAGAATTATCCTAAGTTGTTTGTCTCTCAATATTCAACCCATTTAGGCATGCCTAATAATGATAAATGGGACGTCAATGCTTTTTTATTAATCAACCCGTTTAGGCATGTCTCTTATTAATCAACCCATTATATCTACTATTGGATTAAACTTGTATCTTCCAAGAATAATGAAGTGGTGCTTTTTTAGGTATGATTACAAATCAAGCAGCTTGTCCTTTGTGAAAATGCTTGTTTTGCATACGACAACCACATAACTGTCAACTTCCAAATAGATAGATACAATATATGGTGCTACGATATTTGATATATGTTTGTGAATTTCATTTATGAACGACATTTCTTTTTCACCTATATATATATATATGTTATGCCATCTTGGCCAAGATACAAAAAAGATCCTAGTGAGATTTTAATTTTTTTTCCTGGTGGTCAAATATTTAACCAAACTCAGACATTGTATTAATTATATAATGAAGCTTTCCAACCTTTCTATCTAATTCAGATAAAAAATAAACGTTTCTATCTAATTAGTGAGCGTATGAGTGATATCTTCTTCCATGCCTAGCTTGTTTGAAGACTCAATAAAAGGCACAAGAGGTGGACAAATACTCGATCAGGAATTTTGTATATGTTAGAGACTTAGAGGTATGTGTACGTATCAATATATATATATTGCTAATTAAGTAGAATGACAAACCAGAGCACTAGAGCAGTGAAAGGTAGTAGTTGCAGGTAGGGGGTTTAAAGAGAGTTCAGAAAAAAAGAATGTGTCAGGTA
The DNA here is from genome assembly GCA_003254865.1 of Dryas drummondii. Taxonomy (NCBI): domain Eukaryota; kingdom Viridiplantae; phylum Streptophyta; class Magnoliopsida; order Rosales; family Rosaceae; genus Dryas; species Dryas drummondii. The sequence continues at coordinate 147,531 of QANW01000715.1, forward strand.
CGTTATAGAGTAATAGAAGTTTCTGTGGGTCATATATATATATGTAACATGTATATATGTAATATCAGTTCTATAAAGGAATATTGTGGTCTAGCTAGCCTCTGCAGGGGAATCCAGCAATATATATATATATATGGGTCTTAATTAATCTATTAATTGACAGTAAAGAAAAGAATTAATTTTCACAAAAAAAGAAAAGAAAATAATTCATTAATTAAAACATTGTGCATGCAGAACAGATTTCTTTTTTTGGCCAAAGGCATACAGAACAGTTTTCAATTAAGGAAATTAAGTTGACACTGAAGTAGTATATATCCCAATTCTTTTGCTAGCTAGTATCATTATCTATTCAACAAAAGTAATCAACTCCCTTGCGAACCAAAACAAACTCTCAGTGGAGCTGCATGGGTCCCAAATGCACTCCTCAAATACTTAAGACCATTAATTAATTATCATTAGGCTTTAAAATATATACCATAGCATATCTTTTTTGCTTTAAGGTAGAATTGATCGATCATTAAGAAAAGGGATATTTTATTTTAATCTATTCATTTTTTCGAGAGAGAGAGAGAGAGAGAGAGAGAGAGAACAAGTGATAATTAAGGGCGCTTTGGTGAATTAAGGATATATATTAATAAGAATAGTGCAAAATGAAATAATTAAGGCTTTGCATGAACTAATTAATTAATATAATTCATAGAATGGAAAAAACAGCATTACGTACTAGATATGGATATATGTATATATTACTTTCAAGTTGCAAATATTTCAGAGTTGATTTGAGAAATTAATGAGATGCGACATATGATATGGATGGGAATCCTTGAATAAAACAAGCACAAACGTACACATACATGTTATGATCATATAATATCTCTGATATTATATATATAAGTATGTGTACATGTACATGTAATGAGCAGAGAGAGAGAGAGAGAGAGAGAGAGAGTGGTAATACTGACGTGACAAAGTGAGAGACCATTTGTCTTGGGAAGGGCCGACCCAACACAAGGTAGTGGGAGACAATCGAAACGTTAGCCACAAAGCAAAGCAAAGTGCAAAGCAAGAGAGTATTGCAATATTGCATGGATGGGCATTGGGTGGTAGTGGTACTTTGGAGCCATTTTAATTTCATTTTTGATAAAGACGAGAGACCACCACTGATGTTGCTGCCCTTTTCTTCTGCAATTTTTAGTGCTTTGTTTTACATACCGTCTCTCTCTCTCTCTCTCTCTCTCTCTCTCTCTCTCTCTCTCTCTCTCTCTCTCACGTACTTAGTAGTTAAATCATCAAAACTATGTTTACCTATAAGGCTGTGGGCATCTCCCACTAAATGACTAAAATCAAAAGCAACCTAGCTAGCTACCTACCAACTTGTGAATACAGGTGCGTGCATATATATATATATATTGATTAGATTATATTCTCCACGGAGCATAAATACTAGAGAGAAGTATGCTCAAAGTTTAGGTGGTGCATGGACCACCATCACCCTCGCTCTCCTCGTCGTCTACTACTCATTTGTTTATCATTTTTCTTTTATTAATTTCTTCAATACCAGATTTTTTCTTACAAGTATAAGTTATATAACCATATGTATAAAAGAGCAATATATTGGAAAATAATACTTGAAGTATAAGTATAAAGAATGAATATATGTGCGTATATGGAAAAAGAGCTAGCAGTTCTGGATCATAAATTAATTAAAGAGAAAATGTAGAAATTAAGGTCATGAACTCGGATTTGAATTGAGCAAAATACAGAGAGGATCCGGTTCACATCAACGTACTCGGTCTACAGTAGCCAGTGACTACATTAACTTCAGGGCTTTCAAAATAGCAATTAATTAATTAATATGAGGGGCATCTTGACCCTTATGGGCATGAGTTGATCGAATATGCGGGTTTATATATTGTGCACTTCAGTCATACATGATGGCAAACTCTGCTAGCTCCGAGACCAGAGGCAATATAATGGCTAATGCTACAATAATTTTCTGACAATATTTATAACATATAATTACCATGCATACACGTACAATAATAGTGATGAAGTTTTTTGTGTGATGCCATGCTCATTGATCAGTACCCATACTGCTACCCCAATCATCAACCCCCCCATGCATAGATATACATATATATCCACTTATTAATTAGCTAATTACAAATCTCTTCCATCCCACCTTCTGGGAGTACTGGGACTTGCCGATTCTTTGGTTAGATTAGTATATATTGTTGGTGTATTTTTTAATGATCTAAATTTTAGTGTATAGTAGTTGTTTAAAATAGTACACATATTGTCTCATTTAATGTATAATATTGGATTGAAGTATTTTGCTGGCCAACAAATATAAATGTATAGGATTGAATTTGATAAGATGAATGATAATTAGATTCATGTGTATTCAAGAAAAAAAAAATCTTTCTAACTTAAAGAAAAAAAAATGAATTAGATATAAGGAGAAATTTATCAATCCCCACTAATCCCACCATTTTTTAGGAGACTGGAAGAGAGATAAGTTTCCTTTATAATTAATTCATATTTTTCCCATTTTCTTTTTTTAAGTTCAAAGTTTCTTTATTGAATGTATATGAATCTGACCATTTATACATCTTATGAAATTCAATTATATGCATGAAATGAGGTGTTAAAGTCTTAATTATTTGCAAGTATTTAGATTCGTGCATGTGTAGAAGCATTATACATGATGCATGTATAGAGTGCACGGCAATAATTACACAGAATACAAAAACAAATCTTATATGCATAGTTATTCAACACATGCAATAATGAAAACTGGAACAGAGAGTTGGATTATTGAAAAGCCTTATCAGCATGCAACTGCGCATGACTTTGGCTATATCAAGTTTGTCCTTTGCACATTAACTTCTAAAGGCCATGAACGCTTCCTACGACTACAATTTTCGAGATTTCTTTTTGCTATACTGTATTTAAGCAATATATAAAAATATAGGATAGGTGATTAATTAGCACCTTCCGTTAATCCTTTTCACTGTGAACAGAATAAAATTATAAATATTAACATTTATAATTTTATTTTGTTCACATAATAAAATTAATGCAGAAATCTAAAATGGAGTGTCACACTCACAGCTGGCCTAAATATACATATAAATAGATAAATAAATTAATATATAGAAAGTCTTTCATGAGCCTTAGTTCATGCCTCAAGTGACTTTGGGTGGTGGAGTGAAGGTAGATCTTAAATTCAAATATCACGTACTGTAAGGAAAATTACGAAATTAAGGTACGTAAATAAATAAAAAGTTGAGTTTAATAGCTAGTATTTTTGTTTAATTAACTGCCACTAATTAAGTGTACTAATGATCAATACATAGTTTTTCTTTAGTAAGCATGGCTTGTTTACATAAGCAAGAGGTCTTAAGAGACATGATAATCAAAAGTGAGAAGGAAAGGTATCAAGAAAAGGTAATATGTGTAACTAAAAGAATAATTAAGGAGATGAAGAAAGAAGTGAGAAAAAAGGAGGGGGAACCTTGAATTGTGACTATTGTCTCCCAATATTCCAAAGAGGTCCCCATCAAAATCAAACACCCATCTCATAATGGAGGGCCCTCCTTGCACTATCTATATGCAGACATATATATATATATATATGAGCTCCTATATATATACATACACTTAATTAATCTTATATAATCACAAAAAAGAATCCATATTCTAACAAATAAAAACCAATAGTTTAATTAATATTAGCAAGCACATGCCCTATTAATCTGTCACTATTAGTCCCCCACATTTCGAAAAGAAAAGAAGAAAATAGGGAACATCAATATTTAATCCTATTTTTTGGGTGGTGGCTAGCTAGACTACCAATCATCTCAACTTTGTCATGTTTCAATTTGAGTAGTTCACCCATGAGCTTTGGATTGAGATGATCGAGTGAGGAATAGTTTTAAAGTATGGGGAAAACAAAGGCTTCTACAAAGGGTAAGAAGTTCTATTATATTTATATTTTCCAAATTTGAAGCTTGAAATTCCAATTACATTGATTCAAATTCCAAGCTTTTTCACACATTGACAAGGGGAATCTTGGCAATCTAGTAAAAGAAACTGAGTATAGAACAGGAAGGAAGACTGAAAATTTATAGCATTGGTGTAATTTCAAAAGATACCATCACATGAATCACTTTCCCTTTACTTTTTCTTCTCATTTTCTGTAGCTAGCTTAATTAATTAAATTCTTCAAAATAGAATTGAAGGAAAATTAATTATAATTAATAAACTACAGATCGAAAACATTAATTCTTTTATAATTAAATTCACTACAAACTGATTTTACAATTTTACTAGCAAAGACGATTCATAATGAAAGATTGATTGATGAACATTCTTGATCCATTCCACGATTCCATCTAATTCTCATTTTCTTTCTGATCTTGGCATCCGAATTTTTTGTCGATGCACTACTGGGTACGTACTAGCAGCCTGCCCCCAATGAGAGTTTGCTGCTAATTGAATTGCATGCATGAATGCAAAGTAAAAGCCATTGTTGGTCTCTCCACTCCATCCCTTCATAGCCCCAACAAAATGTAGTAGACAAGCGTTATGGGCAACGCAATTAACATTCCGAAGATAACCCTGTAATTCCAATTATCATTAATTAATGTCTTAATTAGTAAACAAAAAAATGAAAAGGGATAATTAAGCTAAGATTTGATGCTTGACCATTAAGAAAAAATATACTGACCCTGTGCTGAGAATATCAGGGTGTACGTTGTATTCCTTAGCAAAGACAAAGGGGACAATTCCTTGGGGTAGAGCTGCCTGTGGGTTTTGTTTGGCAATTCAAGCACAACAAGGGGAATGAACATGTTAATAATGGCAGAGATTTTTGTTGTTGTACATATATAATTAAACAGCTCCAAACAAGTCCTTGTTTAATTATACAGGGTTCACAAGCTCTTTAGCCCCATGTTTTTGACAACCAGTGAGATGCCATGATAATTTTGATGATATGTAAAAAGAAAATGAAATGAATCTGAGAAAATAATAAAAAAGCTTATCTTAAGGCAGCACAATTATTATAAAAGTGAAACTTTTGGAGCATATGTAGCTATGTGGGATTGCTTTGGTTGTGTCAGAAGGAGGCATAATAAGGGAAAAATGGAGAGAGAGAGAGAGAGAGAGAGAGAGAGAGAGAGAGAGAGAGAGAGAGAGAGAGAGAGAGAGAGAGAGAGAGAGAGAGAGAGANAGAGAGAGAGGTGACCTGGACAATGGCAACGTGTAAGAGAGTGCCCCTAAGGCCAACAGCAATGGAAGCAGCTGCCATGACAGCTGGGCCTGTAAGGAATCTCACAGCCATGGCAAAAGCTGCAATGGAATTTCCACATGCTATGATCCTCGGTTGCAAAGCCATAAACAGACCTGCACGCAGCAGCATCCAAAAAGAAAAGCAATATTAGCAAACAGCAAACAGCATGCCACCCATCAAACACCATCATCATCCCCACACCATCACACCACTGTCAGTCATTCTGAGTCACTCTTCTTTTGAAAGAGTGAAAGACTTTTATCATCACCACCACCAACCCACAATACCCATTGTCTTCACAAACTTGGCCAAAAGTGAAAAAAAGAGAGAGAGGGTTATCATAAAGAAACCCAAACATTATCATAACAACATACTGTTTGCTTCCTCACTTTGCTAGCTTTTGCCAGTTTGTTTTTTCTTTCTTATAGACATTTAATAATGAAAGGTGTGCTCAAGAGGGTATCAGAATCCCATTTTCAATTTTGAATAAATAAATAAATAAATTTATAAAGGTACCAAAGAATTCATTTCTATACTGACCAAGGCTGAACATGGCCATGCCAAGTCCTGCATCCGATAGTATGGCAATGGACTTTGCTATAATGGCTGGCATTTCAACGTGCCACCTACAATTAACCAACACAAATTAGGTCACCACAAACTTAATTAACTAAAACATTACTCATATTCCCCCAAAAAACAAAAATAGATTCACATATAGTGTACCTGAATGAAACTAGAGACCAAGTGAGGCCGATCAAGCTTGAGTAAGTGTTGGGGTTTCTGATGAGTTTTCTCCAAACCATGATGAGAATAAGCCTTGTCATCACACTTGTTGGAGGCATCACTTTGGCCTTCCCATCACCGCCTTTCTCACCTTCATGGTTCATGTTCATCTGGTCTCTGTTCCCAAAGCTGAAATCATCTCTCTCCAAATACTCTTGATCTTGATTCTCTCTACGACCCTCCACTAAAATTCATTCAAACAATTAAACCCACATACCATTTATTAAAAAACTAAAGAATACAATTAAATTAGTGACAAAATCGATCAATATATGATGATATACCTTTTCCAGGAGACACAGCTAACTTGACTTCTTTTTGATCATGACCAGTGCCATATTCATTGCTTCCAAACACATCTGAAACAGGAGAGGTACTGGAACTCCAAACAAACATATGAAGATCCTTACCACCATCCTCTGGCTTGTTCTGCTGAGCTTGCCCATTAGGCCTACTCTTTGCATTACTAATGCCATTACTATTAGCAGCAGCAGCAGCAACGTTTTTGGAGGCCGTAGTAGGCGAAAACATTCCCGGGTTGGGTGCCGGGTAATGCGACGTCGTATTACTACCTTGGTAATGATGGAACCTCGGCTTCCCAGTAGTGTTAGGAGTAGCACCTGTCACCACACCACCACCGTCCTCCTCAAAATTGGACGGCCTCGGCGTCGGTCCTCTCGACGCCGAGAGCCCGTAAACATCACTCGACCCGAAATTAGAGTTCCTCCCAGCAGCCATCATGGAGTAAAAGTCAGTGTGGTTGAAACTCGACCCTCTCGGGGTCGGGTTTCTTGAACTCTGCAGAGAGTATATCTCTGCATTGGTCAAATTCGAAGGTCTAGGGGTGGTCGACGACAACCCCTGAGACCTTCGTGAGAAGATATCAGACCTTGACGCGTTTGATTTTCTCACAGTCACATGGAGCTTCCCGTCTTCTTTGATTTCGGCTTCGGTTTCCAACGGTTGCCTTCCGTCCAATGACATGATGTCAGAGTCGACATGGATTGAGACAATGGAGCCAGCAGTGTCTGGGAACTGTTCGGATATGAGCAGTCTGGCTCCTCTGTATTCGAACATGAAGAGCATCAAAGTGTACCAAATAATGCACTGAAGAACAACAATTTGGACCATTAAGCTTCCTGAGAATTCGCCGTACATGCCTTTGAGGAGAGGAATGCCCATGACCAGAGTGTTGGGCAGAGTTGAGACGGAGAACAGAGTAATGGTCCATTCCAAGCAACCCCTTTTGCTGAGTTTGGTCCAAACACCAAGAACGGCGAGGACTATGAGTTTTTGGAGGGTGTCGGCTGCTATGAAGCGAGTGTTCATTTTGTAGGGATTGTTGGAGGAGATGAAGTGGAAGGAGAGAAGTGGGACTGCAAACAGAGCAACGAATCTGTTGATGCCAGAGCACTGGTCTGGGGTGAAGATCTTCCACCATTTCACTGAGCCATAGGCTAAGATCATGGCCACGTAGAGTGGAACTACTGCTGTCATGACATGGTAGAAGTCAACTAATGTGATCATGTTTGCTAATTTGGTCTCAAATAATATTAATTCTTGATGATCAGTAATGAAGAAATTAAAGCTCTGTGAAGAACTCTGGGGGGGCAAAGAGGAAGTTGATCAAGATGTAAGAGAGAAAGTTGAGGGAGATGAAGAAGTAGAAGAAGATGGTGGTGGTGGTACTGATGATGAAAAGAGCAAGGGGAATAGGAGAGCATGTGTTTTGGTTTTTGGGGTAGTGGGTAATAAGCAGAATACAGCAATATTTTTTCAGGCTTTGAGAGTTGCGAGACCAAGCTTGCACTTGCAGTCCCCAAAGCACACTCACTCACACTCACTATCTCACAAAGTGTTTTCTTTTTTATATATTTTGCTTATTTTGTTTTTTTCCTTTTTGTTTTCGGGTTCGGGTTCGGGTCAGGGCCCATGGGTTAAGTGATGGAGCGACTTAGCTAGTGGTGTTTGATAACACAAAACTTTGTAAGTTGGTGCGTGGCTCTATCTTTGTATGGGTCTACAGGTTGTATAAAGGGGAGAAAAAGCATTTTGGGCAGAGGTGGGTGTGTCTCTGAGTACTTGTTTGGGAGCCTTTTGAGCCTTGAAAAGTGCCTCTGCATCTTTCCTTTCTGTTCCTGGATTCAATTCAGCCTTTAGCTCAGCATATGCCTTATGGGTTGTGGATGGGCTAGCCCACAGGGTTTTCTGTGTTTCTTTATTTTTATTTGTTTGTCTATTTCTTGTGGTTGGTTAATTAATTAACAAGATTATTATCACCAATGGCAGTGGCTGGTAATTAGTACTACATTTCCTAATCGTGTGAGTAAAACGAGGCCTAAATTCCTACCAAAATGGTGAAATTATCTTCATGGGGAGAAGTGAAACTGAGGATATTAGAGTCGACTATCACGTGGATCCTAAATTGTCTATTCCTAAACTAAACAATAAGCATGCCATAAACTTGACACTTCCAACTGCTGCATGTCATTGTGTTAGGTGAGATTAGATGCTAATCCCAGTTTAGCCATTGGAATTCGTTAGGAGAACAAATATAGAATTTAGTCAAGATTTTAATCGATTCCGATGATTGATGAAAAATTTTCTGTTGCTAAATACATATGTGAAATTCGTACGGAATGTAAATAATTTCTCACTTTTTGCATGAATTCCACAAATTACGTTTTGCAATAGAGAAGTCACCCTTTTGATTGACTATGAAATTATAGGGTTGATGGGTGTAACATTACTTATTCTCAGATTTACTAAGTTCAATTGTGGTTAACTTGTTATACATGTTAATAAACTCCTTTCAAAAGAAGTACTTTGAGGCTTTTGGCATTCTGACATTGTGTTTTTACCTTTTTGCTTTTTACCTCTAAAAGCCGAAAAGTACTATTTGTGATGTTAAGCAAACGCTGCCTTAATATTCCTTTGTCAATTCTCACAGAAATTTTGCCTTTTTTTTTTTTTTTTGGTCTGGGCAATACAGTTAATAAATTTCTTTTAGCTTTGCTGATCAATATTTTATAATTCAATGCATAAAAAGGGTTCTAGGTATTTTTAGAAAGAATTAATAGGGTATAATCACAATGAATTATTTGAATATATGTTTTTTTATAATGCAAGGTTGTAATATGTTGAAGCAAAAAATTATCATTGCACGTGGTGATTTCCTATTTGTTGAAAATAAAGGAGACTCAGTAAAAGAGGAAATATATTCACAATTAATTAGATATTTAAAATAAGGCATAAATTCAATTTAAACATATAACTATATAAGCTATTTCAACGAGGTACATGAATTTTAAAATATTTTAAATATACACATGATCTATTATCTAAATTGAAAAATGAATTTTTTTTCCATTAATTCGTTGAGAGATCAATTAAATGACAACTTGGCTTTTGCTGACAAAGATTACTTGGCGATATGGCGGTATCTCATCAAACATTTTCCGCCAAATGAGCGACACAGGCCCACCATTTAATAATAATAATAATAGAGAGAGAGTTTGTGGGCCTGTGTCAAGGGTTAGGTGGACCCGTGTCGCTCATTTCCTGCCAAATGAGCGACACGGGTCCACCTAACCCCTGACACGGGTCCACCTAACCCCTGACACGGGTCCACAAACTCATCATCTCTTTCTTACTCATTTAACACAAGTGAGGGATTTATATTCTAATTTGGGGGAAAACGTGATGTTTTTAGGAGACTAAATGGTCAGGAGAGCGTTCGACGAGCGGGAAAGAGGTGATGAATGTGTGAGCTCGTATCAAGTGGACATGTGTTGCTCATTTAGCGGGAAATATATGCTGAGTTGGTGCCACGTCGCCAATTAATCCTCGTTAGTAAAAGCCAAGCTGACATTTAACTGATCTCTTAATAAATTGATGGACGGAATTTCATTTTTCAATTTACATAATAAATCATGTATATATTTGAAATATTTGAAAGTTCGTAGACCCGTTGAAATAAGATATATAGTTATGTGTCTAAATTGAATTTATGCCTTAAAATAATAATTAAGAGTTATTAGGATTTCTTATATTTATTATAGTACTAATAACGAAAATTAAGTGGGTGATTTAATCAGGAGAAAAACATGAGAAATAACTACTCATGTTATCACCATAGTCAACAGGTCAAGACAATTTAGGAGAAAATCTCATGAATTCCACGATTTCTGAAAAGTAAAAACTTCGATGAGATAAAAAGAAAAGTTCAACCACTCAATCAGTTCCATGTGTTTTGTGTGTTAATCTTTATTATTGTTGCTAAATTTATCTTTGAGAAATTTCGAATTCAATTAAATTTTGACAAGAAATTAAAAACTAATAATCAGAAGTTAAACCAAATAGGTCTCAACTGCATATCCATGCCAGACAAATAGTATGTCTAAACCTTTGGTGATGTAGAGTAGAAGAAGTTTTATTTATTAATTAAGTTAATATTCATTGTGTGAATACTGAATACCTTCAATGGTAGGAGAATAATTAATGTTGAATACTGACATTCTAACATATGATTGGCTTGAAATGAAGATGGAAGGACAAAGGAGAGATAAAATAATTAATTAATTTGCCTAGAAGTGATAAAAACCCAGCAGAGCAGGGCAGGCAAGCATGCTTTGAAGTTAATGATGAAGGGCATGGGGGTTTGGTTAATTTGGGGTTAGCAAAGAATGAAAGAAAGCAAATGGGGACAGAGATTGACGTGTTACTCTCACGACTCTCTTTGAAATCCAAAACTCCAAACACCATGCTTAATTGCACGCACTGCTATGGGGTTTTTGTTTTCTATGAGCATAAACGCATGCACTTCTTTTTTATTATATATTATCATTTTAACCCTTTTTTTTTTTTTACTTGTCATTGTTCTCAGTTCTCAACTTCTCATGCATTGCTTTCGTCTTATCTCTCACAAACAACCCCCCATTTTCTTGAACTTGATCACTTGGATTTCTTAAACGAATTCAACTCTTCATGACTCCCCAAATTGCGTGCTCTCTTCAATAAATTAAGAGTTGGTGTCACCATAGCCACCAATAAGAATTAGGCCTAAAGAAACTCTAGATAAGCTAGAAAGATGGATAGGTCGTAATCTAGTAATCTACCAATATTGCAATAACTTTGTATTAGTGTTTGGATAAAGAAAGATTGTTAATTAAGAAGGGATTGAGTAATGTTAATGACATACCATGTATGTAAATCATTTTGGTCGATCAGACCAAGAAATTTTATTTGATTGGAAATTAACAGTACTAAGCCCAGATCAGAGACAGAGAGATTGCTTAAGATCATGCATGTTTCTCTCTTGCAGTCACTTTTTTTTCTTCTTTTTACCAAAGCTAGAAAGAATGAGTGGTCATGGTTAAACCTTAATTCTTCCACGAGGAAATCAAGGAATAAATTAAGGAGGCTGATTAAAGATTTGCCATCCAAATGGTGATTGAAATAATGAGGTAACAATCACCAAAACAGAAATAAGATAAGTACTACTACTATGTAAATCAAAATTAGAAAAATTGTTGGTGAGATGAAATAGAAATTTAAACAACATATCTGTGCTAAAAAAAAACATATATATATTTATTACTTGAAATGAACAATTTCTTGTGGAAGGTAATATTTGTATTGAAAGTAATATGCGTGTGTATATATGTATATGTGCACACACGTGCATACACATAAAGTTTTTATTATTTATAAATTACACTTTTACATATGCTCATATCATATTTGTTTGCTGAATCAATTTTAATAAGAGACATACTAATTAGCAGAATAAGTGGTGAAATTTAGAGGCTATGTTTTAAATAGCAAAGATATTGGCAGACAGAAGCATAAGCTTAAAGCCTTAATTAAGTGCTTAATTTGATAAGAAAAAAGTACGTCCTAACTAAGAGTATAAACAATGTGCTTAGTTACATGTAATGGTTGAATGGACTCCTCATGTGGTTGAGAAAACCATTTTTGTGAATGAAAAGCAGTTAATTAAGATATAAAGTGGCATAAAGCTCCTTTAGGGTAAGCAAAATTGCATCGGTATGGTGCCTTATCGATATGATAGTGGATACATGCACTTCCAACTCTCATGAGTAGCTTTGTTGGAGATTGGGACATATATTTTGCGGATTTACATTGAACTTGTAGTTCTAGACCTCCAAAATTGACTGACTCTGGCTTTAATTTAGGATAAAAAGGGTAGGTGAATAATTTAATTAGATAATCTATATGATTCATATAAAAATAATTTCACTCTAATGCATGCTTAAAAGGCCTAAAATACAGGCATGTGATTCACATAACCATACCTCTCCTCTAAGAAAGAAGTCTCTTAAAAAAAGGGTATAGGCAGGCATATGTGTTTTTCAGTGGACATGTTTGGCATAAAAGATCTCAGAATTAGGGAAAAGGCATGTCTATCTTTTGATTCTTTTATCACTAATGATGCTATCAATCCAATTCCATGTAAGTGATAAATACATCAACCAATGCATTAGAGAATGGACTAGGACCATTAGATGAGGCAATTATCAATCTTAGATGTAGATAGATAAAAGTCCACATGCATAGTCTAATGAGCTAGGACCACATACAAAGTTGATAAAAGCCCAATAGATTTAGATGGGGTATTATCAATCTTATACATGAGCTAGGATCAACTCCATTGGGCCACAAAACTGAGGATGGGACCATGCATGTGGTAGCTTACCAAGGCCTCATCTGTATATATATATATATATATATATATATGGAGCTTTTAGCCTTTTACCCAGGCTCAAGACTGATCGATCAATAGCCGCCACATAAACAGATGCATTTTTTTTTTCCCACCCANTGACGTGGCACCTATATAGCATGGGTGAGACCCTTTTCTAGTTATGTAACATCCATGCATACTTTAAAAATTATAAAAAATTGACACTAAACTTGAAATTTGCAACATCCCCTACTCATATAATCATATTTTTTATAATTTTTAGTGTCTGCATGGATGTTACATAACTTGAAAAGGGTTCCACCCATGCCATATAGGTGCCACGTCAGCTTTTTTAACGGAAAAATTGACATAGTTGACGGTATAGGGTTTTTTGCAACAACTGTTTGAAGTTCATGTGGCAAACTGAGAGGATTTAAGTTTCAGGGGGCAAAGTGAAAAAAAATGTATCTTACAGGGGATAATGGTATGAATAAGCCTTATATATATATTGATACGAATATACGATGATATCATATTACAAGAAAAAAGAATAAACAAAAAGAAATATATAGAATCTGAAATGTGAAAGAAGAACAATGAAACATTGGTGTGCAATTGTGCATATATCCATATATGCATTCGTTTTTACTAGCACATGGGACACGCACACAGAGGGATTGATCGATATTGGTTAGTAAGAATATGAATCTAAAACTAATCAGTTAGTAAGTTAATACAAAACTAACTATATTTTTAGGCCCACCACATCACTAATCTCATAATCTGAACCATCAATTATTTAGGCTCTACTTCAAATATCATCATTGCAAAAAATCAACTAAATCGAAAATCATGTAGTCATCTAATTGAGATCAAATAAATAGACGATCAATATTTTTTATAAAAACATAGAAATAGTTGTTATTATAATCAAATGACTAAATGACTTCCGATTTTGAAGATTTTTTACAGGAATGATCTTTGAAGTAGGGGCTAAAAATAAACGGTTCGGATTTTGAAATTACATTGTACAGTGGCCCAACAGGATGGTTAGTTTTGTATTAACTTACTAACTAGTTAGTTTTAGAACATTCTTGTATATATATACATATAAATATGGGTCATTTATATATTAGCCCATTAAATTAAATATTTTAAGAGTCTAACACTATTTTTTTTTTAACAGCTAAAACCTATATTTAAAATCATGCTCCACCTAGGATAGCAATATTTCATTAATTCCCTACTATTTACAAATTACACCATTATGTAATTAATATTTGTTTAAATTGTGTAATTAATTAAGACACCTTTTATGGTGTGATATGTATATATATATATATCCCTTCTTCAAACCATGATTAAGTGGCTCAAATAAAAAACCTACTATTGAGAATTGTTTGTAGGTTTATTATATTGATTTGTTAGTGTTGATTTGTTTCATGTAGATTTTTTTATTGTTGTAAGTTACTTATTTAATTATAAGAATATACGTAGGTTCATTATATATATATTTTGGTGTAGGTAATATAATTATTATGTAGGTTCATTAGTACTTATATTAATTCTTATAACAACAATGTATAAATTAAATTAATGGATATATGAGTAGTTTAATTTTTTGGTGTTTGTGTGTTGATGTATAGATGTAGTAGAATTTTATGAGCAAATTGTCTAGCAGCTTATGAAAAATTTGATCATGTTTGAAAAAAAAAAAAAATCATGAGCATTAAAAGCACCATTATTTAAGTACCATCAATAACAGTTACTAAAGAAAAAGTCAAATAATGAAAAAACGTTTGACTGAGGGCATGAAAGAGATTTAAAATATCTAAATTTTAAAAAGTATTGACTATGAAATTAATATATGAAAAGTTCTAGTCAAAGGCCTTAACTTGTAAAAAATGAAAGACACAGATTTTAATTGGAGAAATAATATTTTGAAGGTGATTTCTTAAATTTACCATATATATATATAATCGGGATTTTAAACTTTAATTACCATGAAGTAATCGAGCTCGATTGTTGTGTGGGCACAGGGTTGAAGCCTAAACCGGGCCGGGTTTGCTGCAGAGTGAGAGTAGCTGTAGCTTATTAATATCTTTGCTATCATTTTTCTCTAGATGATCATGATCGATCAGTACGTACCCATGCCACCAACCAACTGAAAATTAAAATTAAATCATATATAGAGATCAAATATCATAAGATCGAACCAAATGAAAAATTAATTACAAGAACATTATTAATTCTTTGGGGATGATGTTCTGATATATATATATATATGCATTGGGGAATTAAAAATTCGTTATAGTACGTAGAGATATAAAGAGATGGACCTTCAAACAGTCTAAGTGAGTTTGAACCAGCAGTGGATACAAAGGGGATGGGCGGGCAGAGATTCTCCTTTGGAGGATGGCACTGGCAGCATCTTCATTATTAATATTTTCTTCTTCTCTTTGATCTTTCTCCTTGCTAGTACTACTACTGTAAGTGGTACAACTCAAAGCCTCCATATATAACCGACTATACAGCCAACAGAGCTAGCACTAGCTCTCACGGTCACCATATTTCCTCAATATGTCACTTCTCCACGCAAAAACTCCATCAAAGTACAAATACTATTGAGTGCAGATCTGACTGCAGGGCCGTGGGAGAAGTGAGAACATATATATGTATATATTATCAACACAAACAAGACAAGAAGCGTATCCTAGATAGATGGTGTTCAGAATCAGAGTTTTGATTGCTTCAACTATGGAGAAGGAAGGAACGTATATATATTTTTTACTTTAATGGGATTGCATTCCACCCACAATGTTGCTCAATAATCCAAATTATCCTTGCAAAAAATTAACAAAATTATAATTAATTAGACTATTTGATTATCATTATGATTATTTTAGTATTTATAAAAAATAATGTGTTCGACTATTTATTCGATTATAATTAAATGACTAAATAGCATCTGATTTAATCGATTTCTTATAAATATAATTTTGAGTGTAGTTTAGATCAGTGAATTGCATTGAAAGTTGGGCATACATAAGATCCCATTGGATCTTCTTAAGAAGCTCCATCAATATATATAATATATATATATATAGAGAGAGAGAGAAAGGTGTGTTGATGTCATTAGGGACTCTGCTGAAGAGAGGTGTGTTGTTTAGTAAGTCACTTGATTTCATTGTTCCTATTTGTAGGAATGGCATGCTAGTTTGGTTGGTCTATTGTCTATTAACTTCAGAAACCAGGCCTTGGCCCAGTTCCAACCCCTTCTTGTTATGCCAGGCCCAAGTACGGTCTCTCTTCCTCAGTAGGTGGTGCAGCCCAACTTTAGGCCCAGTGCATCTTTTGTGCTGATGTGGATTTTTATAGGTCTGAGGTCTGTGCTCTGTCCACAAAATCCTTTAATGAGATAGATCGGTCCCTGGAATATGTCGTACGTACACAAATGACTGTCTTGAATTAGTTTCTCTATCTTTCTTGCCTCAACACAATTAAGACTTGCAATGCTCGTTTTGCTTTTCCAGTTTTCCCTTTGTCTTTTATGAATTGTCAGGAATCTTTCCTCGATAATCTAAGAAAGACGAGCCCACCACCACCACTCATATCAGAAAGAAATTAATGCTTTTGGAAAAGTAGTGGAAAACACATACAAATATCGTCATTTTGCTTGACTAAGAAAAGAGAGCCCTTTCATGGCCAAAAAAAAGAAAAGAGTAGCCCTTCACTCCTTCTTCAATTATTTGTTTTTAAAGCAATGTGTATGCCCAAATTTTCCAACAAATTAACGAACAAATGAAAAATGAAGACTATTATTGGGGCTGCCAATCTGAAACAAAGCAATTATGTTGAGATAAATAAATAAATAAAAACCTAATCGAACACCCAAGTGGCCAAGTATAATGGATTAATATGCCAAGTCACAGGGTCGCACAATACAAGAACACCCAAGTATAATGGATTAATGGTTTCAATCTTTTAAAGACACGTAAGTAAGCGTACAAGATGAGCTTATCGACAATTTTGTCATCCAAATGTGGAAACCACGCTTATTTTTAATGCACTTTATATATAATCTTCGTGCAAATTGGTAGCACATATAAATGCTAACCAAAATCCCAAGACATGAGCTTACAACTTGATCGAGATACAGCCAGCAAAAGATGAAAGGGCACATATGACTTGCACATTTATGATAACAAGAGACCAACATTGTTCGCCCCATATAGTGTGAGCTATAAGCTGAAACCATACCAGTATTCAGATACAGGAACATACAATGCCAGTTTGTTATACATATATATATATATGAACAAACCAACCCCAGCCATGAAAACCATTCAATTCCAGGTGGTAGGAGCTTGCAACCAGCCCATATATAATGCAGGACATAAAGCAAAGCAGACAGAGAAGCACTCATAAGCCCTTGGAGCCAGGAAGGTCAATCCATTGCAACTGAATTTCCACTTCACCACATTCCACGTTTCTCAATCTCAGGCAGAAATCTTGGATGACCTTGCCATCACAGAATCGGACGGAGCTCTCCTCAGCCAGGCAGTTTTGCCTGCATGGTTGTATTCTTGTGATAACTGTGCCACTCGGGACACCTTGCACATTCATCTTCAATGCCTCTATATAAGGTCCAATGCCGAATTCTGCATCTCCCATTTTGTCATCCTTGCTAAATGTGTCATGGTCATACACAGTCTACAGGCACACAGAAAGAAAGACTGTCAACAACCTAATACACCGGAAGCATGAGAATTCTCTGAAATTAAAAAAATAATAATAATAATAATTCATGTGGAAGTAGAAACATAGATGCTATGGTGGCAATAAATAACCAGAAGCACTTACCAGCTTGATTGGCATATTGGGGTCTGTTACAGAAAGTGTAAGATCTTCATTCCACTCTGGGTTAACATCCTTTTTAATTACACGAGTCTTCAATTTCTGCACCAGAGGTTTAATGTTTGCAAATGATCAAAATACAGAAACATAATGGTCAATTAAATCATGCAGCAACAGAAGTAATAAAGGAAGGAACAAAAATGCATTTGTCAAGGTGCAACAGAGCACAAATCAGATTCGTCTAATTAAGGCTTATCAGCGGTCTAAGCAGTAAAGAGTAAAATTGAAAAAGGCTTCTGAAATGAAACCTTGCAAGACCTGATTTACAAAAGATTACTAAAGCTGTGAAAGCCTCAAAACTGAGGGTTCCAGACATGCCAAACAGTCGAATACAACTCGTTGTAATGAAGAGATTGAATTAAAAAACCATTAGTAACAATAAAAGAAATAATCAACAGATCATTCAAATTACTAAAAATAATGTTAAGGGTCGATCAATTTGTTCAACTTTTTGTGGCGCAATTAGGCTTGATTCATTTCTACTGCTCCAAAAATTCAACAGAGCAACCGAAAATGAAAAATCTTTTTTGGTTAAAAAAAAGAAAAAAAAGAAACCCATTACCCAGATTGAAAAACAAAGCGAAATACTCTGAAAACTCAAAAATGATGGAAATGAAAAATGGGGGAGGAGGAGGGTACCTGTTTACCCATCTTGATGACGACATAAGGATCGCTGCTACGGACGTCGCGAACGGCGAGATTGATACCGCGTTTAACGCGGATTCGAAGAAGACCCATCAAATCCTCCATTAGAGTCTTTGATGACCCTGGTGTCTTTGGCGAGTCCGTTGCCATTGTCCTCTTGGATCTCCCTCCCTCTTTATACTCTCTTTACCTACCATTTATTACCAAACCAAAACAATCAAAAACAGAGAAAAACTAAAAAAATACAAGAAACTATCAGGTAAAAAATAAAAAAATTTACCGATCGAGAATCAAATTGAATGGGTCCCACCGATATGCAGTACTAGGATTCAATTATTTTCTTTTGTTTGTTTTTCTGAGTAATTGGATTGAATTTCCCTGTCCTGTGTTTGGTTATGGTGGGGGGAGAATCAACTGGTGGCGAGGAGATGGAAGGAGAGGTTTAAAGTTTCTACCGTTTTGGTTTTTTCGGAGGTGGTGACCGGGAGATCCGGTTGTCCGTTCTGGAGCAATGGACGGCATTTAATTATGGCTAATTTGTTTGTGAACGTTGACTACCAACAAATGTTTTAAGTCGCCCGCGAATAACGCTGTCGTTTTATACTTTAAAGCCACGTCATTCTCCTCGTCTTCCTGTCGGTAGTTGGTGACTTGTTGGCGGCTATTGGATATTGGGATCCCACTTCTGTTCTTGGATACTTCAATTATTGTACGCCATGTCGTGGAATACAACCTCATCACCGTCTCTTTTGTCTAGTGTTTCATTTTCGTTTATCTTTTTCGGTCCGATGGTTTTGAACTTTTTATAACAATAAATAATAAAATGAAAAAGTTCCAACTTCCAACAGATAAAAAATTAAAAAAAGCTTGATAATCATGAAATGATCAGCCAGGTGGTTTTCATCATTTGTACAATTACAAGTGACTTTCGCCTACTTTGTACAAAAACATATGTAATTTGTTGTATTTGATACTACTACAAGTCTATAACTGGTGTAACATTGAAAGCCTGAGGCAACCTACAACATAAATTTCATTGAAATAATTGTAAATGTGCTCAATCCAAAGAAAATATATATTTAGAAATGTATAAGGTGATCCATATTAATCAAGATAAGGATGACAACAAGTTAAGACATACACCAAAAACAAATTATGGGAGGATTAGTAAGTCATTCATAAATAATTTATAGTTTAATATATTGAATGAATCATAGCAAAAAAAACATTGAATGAAGCGATTTGGGACAAGAATCAATCAATCAATCGTTAAAAAATAAATAAAGCCAATAATCAAATTTAGAGCAAATAATAGTGGCTTTGGAATTAAAAGAAGTATGTCCTATCCTTTTCAAGCCCATCTGACTTGTCTCCGAAAAGTAGAACCCAAATATTGAACCATCAGTTAAATCCACGGTCCGTAACTATGGAGTTGATTATCTTATTTTAAAAATTTTAATTTTATTTTTTAATAAATAATCATCAAATAATTATTTTATATATATTTGTCAAAATTTAGTAAATTATTTGATAGTTATTTGTCCAATATTAATAGAAATTTTAATTGATAACTACCGAATAATCATTCTATAAGTATTTGTCAAATTTTGGTGAATTATTCGATAGTTATTTGTCGAATATTGGTGAAAGCTTTAGTAGATAATTACTGAATAAGTGCTGGTGATTTCATCTTCATTTTGCAAGAAAGGGTAAAATAAAATAAAAAAAATTGAACAAAATATGTTAAAGTGATAAAGGTATGTGAGTGCGGTGGATTTTATATCGGTATAGGGATAAGCTTATCCTGATAACGTCATTTGGGCCTGAGACTCATAGTCCAGTCCAAAAGCCCAATGCTCCCTTCAAATTCCCGCGCTTTCACAAGTAGAACAGTAATGGATCCCTGGGAAGAACTAGACGTGGACGATTCAGACCTCTCTGCTTCCTTTTCTCTTCGCCCTTGCAAGCGCTCCGCGTCTCATTCCCTGACCTCTGGGCCCAATCCGAAGCCCACTGCCGCCTCGCCGGGCCTCATTCCGGGCCCCGCCGGAGCCGTACAGGCCGCGATGCACCGCCGGGCCCAAAGCCGCCACCACCACCACGCCTACGACGAGGAGCCCATCCCCACCCAAGAGTTCATAAGAAGGGTCGTCGAGAATGGCGTTGATGATAAAGAGGACGATTTCGCCGCCAATCCCTGGCTTTGCGCTCTCGATTTTCTTGAAAATCAAGGCGGCAACTTTCGAACGCCTTTGAGTTCCATCAGGAAAGGGCTTAACAGTCACAGAGTAGCTCAGGTATGCCCCTTATTGCCTTTGAGTTCCATGACTCTGAATTATTGGAGAAATTTTAGAAATGGGAACTGCTGTTTGGTTTCTGAGAAAACATTGGGGAACAAGACAAGCATACTTAAAAAAAAAAAAAAAAAAAAAAAACCCCTCTTATCTGATTGGCTGCTATATGGTGAAGCTGCCTCTCTGTTTTTTCAGGACCTAATTACTCACTACTTGTTTTTCTTTTCTTTATATTAATTATTGGCCACATATGGGTTTCATGATTTAACGTGTTTGAAATGCATTATCAATTTTATATCACCGGCTGATTTTATTTGTTTTTTTGTACAGTTTTTAAATTTTGTATGTTCCCAAAACTTATGTCATGTTCTATGTTTGCTGCTAATTAGGTTGTTGCTATAATCAAATCTTGCACCCCAAATGGTCTTGGTGATCTCATGTTGACTCTCAAGGTAAGGTTATATGGGTATGGATACTGATGAAGTGTAAACTTCTATGTTTTTGTTTGTCTGTTTTTTATAACAAAAAAAAAGCTTTGTTATGTGACTAAAGGTTTGGCTGCAGGATCCTACAGGTACAATTGGTGCTAGCATACACCACAAAGTCCTTTCTGAGGGAGAGTTTGGGAAGAGCATAGCAGTTGGTGCAGTTTTGGTACTGCAGAAGGTTTGATTTTGATTTATTTATTTTTTACTTTTGTTTTATAGAACTTGGTGAAATTTAAAATGGTGTTCTTCATGAATATCTCTGGCGTGTCTCATTTACCGTAAGTTTTATGTTTTACTAAACAATGATTCTTTTTAGTAAGTAGTGATTTCCCTAGAGACTTGCCAATTTCCTTTATATTCTTTTTAGTAAATCATGATCTTGGGCTTTTGGGGTTTGAGGGAAGAGAGAGAATAAAAGTGGACACAATTTCTGCATTTTGGGTTTGTGACTTGAGAGAGGTATTGGATAAAAAATCTCTGCTGAGGGTGGGGGCATTAATATGAAGTGTGGTTTGGGGTTGAGAGGGTTTGAAGAATATAAAAAAATAAAAAAAATAATTTAGATTAGATTGCAATGGCGTGAGGTAAGTCTGTTTGAAATTGAAATTGTATCTTGGATATGCTTACAGCAAAGCCACTGGCCACCAAGAATTCTCAGTCTATCTAAGCAATTAAATGCATTTAAGAAACAGGAGTTTTTTGGGAAAATATAATTAAATTGTTGGACATCTAATAAAAACAAGATTGCTGGTCTGAGGACTTGTTAATTAATGCATGTTTTACTAAAGCTCAAGTTTGATGTTGGAATGATTACTGCATTTGTTATCAGGTTGCTGTGTTCTTTCCCTCGCGCTCTGCATGTTATCTTAATATAACCATGAACAACATCGTTAAGGTGCTCCCTCTTTCTAGACTGACTGTTGTTTCAGTACTGGTAGGCCATTAACAGACATCTTTTTTTATCATTTAGGAACAGGTCTGGAGACTCTGTACCATCCATCTTTTATCCTCCCTTTATTTGACTTTTAGAGAGCTTGTTATCTAATAATCTTCATATTTCGTTGGATGTGCTTGATGTAGGAAAACCCCTAAATTCAAAATTAAGGGGCTTTCTGCAATCAATATAGGATGTGCTTGCTCAAGCCCTCAATAATCACATACCACATTCCAGCAGCACTAATATTCTTGATACACTTCTTCACAACACACCAATAGTGGAGATAAGCATAAGGTCTTATTTTTTGGAGCGCAAGTATTTATTTTCCCGGGAGCCACCAACTTTATAATACACACCCCCACATTCTCATTCTATGGTCTTGGCTACATTTCATGCGAAGTTTACTTTGCACAAAACATGCCCCAACTATTTTATTGGCAGTGTACTGATGAATTGTCAAACTTACAGGTCATCTCCAAGGACAGTGGTTCTATTGTGAAAAAAGATTTTTCCACCTCATCAGTCAACAATCCTGCTCCAAATAGGGGTAAGTCATAAGTGAGTGATATCCTTATATTCAATCTTCTTTTATTGCAAAGAAAATGTCTCATGTTGCCTGCGGTGTGAGTGATGAAATCCTTACATCAGTTTTTATTCCTCTTGGCTAAACTTCATTGTTTATCCTGTTTTTTACATTCTTTTCTTTATAACAGAATTCAGTGAAAAGTCATGGATGCGACAGGATAATTTTCCTCCATCACAAGAAAGAAATGAAAGAATCATGAATTCTCTGAGACAAAATTCTAAGGTGAGAGGGAGTGAACATAATATTGAGAAACATATGGAAACAGGCCATGTGGCACCAGAAAGGAGCTGCTCAGGCCATGAGCAATATGGAAGCCAAAATGCTAACATAGAGAACGAACCTTCATTGGTGGAGAAGACTATGCCCGATGGAATCACAGAAATGACAGTTGGAGAGGACCCTAATGACAACGATGAAGTAACTGTGGTAGCTGAGAAGCCCAACCTTGGCAGAGTGACTGAAGGTGACAATCTATTGAACATCACCCATCCCATTAGTGCTTCAGCAAAATCAGTTGAGAACCCTGATGATGATCAAGAAGCTGGGAGAGTAACTGGAGCTAAAAGGCAGAGGCAACCACTAATTTCGAGAATTTCACTCCCAGAGTATACAGAAGAACAGCTGGATCTTTTTGAATTTGACTGAGGCAACGACAGGCTTGCATAATAGCTATTCAGTTTGTAAGGATCTTTCTTTTTTCCGGGTTACATGTTAGATTCTTATCAATACATCCGATTCTGCGTGAAATGGATCTTTGTAGTGTATAGTCTATTCTTAAATGGATTCTTTTCCATCTCCAGTGATAATGCCATTGAATAATAGGTGTTTAAAGACCCGGAATCCAATCTTAGACTTGTAAAATGAATTTTTGAGAAATATAATCACCTTTTGTCATTGTAATTCTCGCCATATTCTTTTTCATGCTGATGAATTTGTATTCAGCTCCACATCTGGTGGTCGAGGAGATCAAATGGCTGATGTGCAATGAAACATCTTGGAAGTAAAACACTATTTTGAGTCTTGAAGATGGTTGCATACTTGCATACTTGCATCACACACATTACTTTGGAAATGATTTTGTAGTTGATTTCTTCTATTACCTTCCAAGATGTTTAACAATGTTTAACAATTCACCCAAGACATCACTCAAACATTCCTTCTCATCAGAATGGCTGGCTTTTTGGATAAATGGCAATTGTCATCTGTCTGAAGACTGAATAGGTCAATCCAGGCAGAGTGAACTTTGAGGATTTGCAGGGCGAAAACTTTTTCATGTGGTTTCAAAAAGCGTGCATGGACTTGATCACCTACTGAAATAGCTTCCTCAATCTTTCAGCATAAGCGACTGCTCTTTTATTGGTAGCCTCAAGAACAAGTGCATATCTAAAGTCGATGTGAAGTAAACAACTTAACTGTATAACGTTTATTAAGATAAACTGAAAATGTTTTCCAACCCCTAAGTTTAGATGAGAGTCTCGACCAAAGCACATTCAATAGAAACATTTGCAATGTTTAAAATCTCTGGTACGTGGTGGTATATTCATATTCGGCAGTAGAACGGCTTACTGGCAAAGTGAACCATCTACAAGCAAAAGCTTGACTTCGAATAACAAGTTAATTGCAAAAATTTGTAACTGCTCTGCTTAAACCTCTGCTCAAAGCTCAAATTACAACCGGAATGTAAGGTATCAAAGAAACAAAATTGGACTATAGTTACATATTTTGGCAACAATATTAATAATCTAATGTTCCTAAAATCTGATGAGATCAAACAATAATCCAGACCCCCCAAAAATACCTTGACCAGAGTGAAAAGATTCTCGACTTCACTGAAACGTCCCTTCTCATCTGAATGGCTGTTTAGATAATTGGCAATTGTTGTCTGTCCTAATGGGTCTGTCCAGGCAGAGTGAACTTCGAGGATTTGCAGGATGATAACTTTTTCATGTGGTTCAAAAATGCGTGCATAGACTTGATCACCTACTGAAATAGCTTCCTCAATCTTTCAGCAGAATTTGCTGCTCTTTTATTGGTTGGCTCAAGAACAAGTGCATATCTAAAATCTGCAAGGTGAAGGGCCATTGGCCAACAATTTTAGAAGACAAAGCTGAATGAATTAAAAAAACTAATATGTACCCAACAAACAGACTCATGTGTTGATAGAGTTGCAACACGTCCTCCATAATTTTGAACTATAAAATGGAATAGCTTACCAATTTATAACTGCAATTGGTAGAAATTACATCCTCTCAGTGTATTTTCATGAGAAATTTTCAAACTCCAATCCCAAATATACTTATTTTGTATACAGTTTAAATTCTTTCCCTTAAGACTTACACACCTTTTATTCTTTTGGCCAAAATGTAGGAACATATAGATGATGGGGGCATGATGCCAGAAGGTAAGCTAGATAATAAATAAACAAAATCTGACCTTCAATTGCTTCCCTATAGTAACCAAGCATCTCCCTCGCGGTGCCTCTTCGTAAATAAGCCTTCACATTCTGAAGAAACATAAAAGTAGGCAACAATGATTTTGTACTTTGGATATAAAAATGCAATCCATAATGTGCACTTGAAGAATGTGATAGAAAAAAAAAAAAGTTACCTTTTTGTCGAGGCTGATAGCTTTAGTGCAATCTGCCTCAGCTTGAAGGAAACTGATCGGAAAAAAAGAAATAAGTTGAACCTACAACAAAAATCAATTGAGAAACTAAATGCCCAGACAAATAGCAGTACCTTCCAGCTTCAAGATATGCTGCAGCCCTGTTACTGTAATATGTTGCATTGCTGCCACTAAGTTTGATAGCCTCTGAATAGAGGCTAATAGCCTTCTGCCACTCTTTATCTTTGTATGCTTGATTTCCCTAAATATTTTGTAAAGATGACAAAAGAAAATTATTGAGGATATGAAAATGCAATTCCAAAAAACAACAGAAAAAGAAAAATTAACAATGATGCTAATGATCAACCTTTTCCTTGGCAATTTCAGCAGATTGCTCCTTGGTGACAACATTTTTTGATGATTTGGATTTTGAAGCAATATCAGCCTGCTCCTGTAAAGATGTATACATAGTCTGCAGTGTATCTAGTAAAAAGCGGTCACCCCCATGCCTGGCAATGAGAGAAACTGAAACAGGACACTTGTCATGTAATCCCAGCGGTACTGTGACCTGGAGAGGAGACATCAAAAGAATACAAGTGATTACGTGAAACTATAATCAGTACAAACTTATAATCAGTAACACCCCCCTCTTCCTTCCCAACATTAAGAGCTAGGCATGAGAAAATAACAGTCTACTAAACCATGATATCTCCACTTTTGTATGTGCCACAGCCCCAAGTTCGAAGAGTGAAAGTGTTATTTCTTCCTTTACTTAACACATTATGAGGAATGACATAACTTAATAAAACTTGCACAATTATAAAATGCAAATCTCATGCTCAGATTCTAAGCATTACAGAACAAATGTGTGTGTGTGTGTGTGTGTGTGAGAGAGAGAGAGAGAGAGAGAGAGAGAGAGAGATTCACCTGACAGCAACCTGAGAGGCTAGCAATACTTAATAGACCAAAAGCACGACTCCGGAAGTCCTCAGAGAGGATCTCCTTCCCTCCAAGTTTTGAAGGAGGATCTGCCATGGTTGGGATCACCAGAATCCCATCATCCTACACAAGAAAATAAAGCACAAAAATGAGCATAATCAATATATCAATCTTCAATAAACAGATTAGGAAAGAAAATAGTCACAAGAGCAGCATATGGTACATTATACCCATGTCATTAAACTAAAGTAAACAAATATATGTTAATCTTGGGAAACCATCTCAAAAGATTCAAATGGTCCACTTTGAGAACAGCCAAAAGGGTTGAATAAGACAAAGATAAGAGCACCTGAAAACAGTCCACTCAGCTATCCACGCATCTATTGGCTTTGTAATTAATAAAATTACAAAGGTAACATATATATATATAATATGTATGTATGCAACATGCATAAGTCAAAAACATTAATAAGTTAATAATAAAGAATTAATACCTTCAATAGAGAGTTGACAGCTGCCTGCAATTCATGCCTAATTGACTTGCAGATCTCAATCTCCACATCTGATGCCTCCAGTGGCCCACATATTTGTGCTGAAGTAGCAGGATCCAAAACAGGCTTCACCAAATTAATCCATTCTTCATGATTATTCTTAAACTCATGTCTGTTAACAGGAACCACAAAAGAACCCCAATTAACATATTATCCACGAAAATTTGCAACCCAAAAACAAATAAATGGTTTCAGCTTCCCCCTTCCAAATCAAATAAGAATAGAATAAAGATAATTGGAATAGAACGAACAAAAGAAACCTTCAGCCCCAAGGTTTGAAGCAAAGGGGTGGAGATATATATATATATATTTTTTTTTTTCCTTTGGAAAATGGGAGGGGGGAGTGGAGGGTCCTGAGCTATAAAAGAATGATCAAACAGTGACATATAAGGAAATGGACAGGTGATTGACTAATGGCTGAAGAGTAACCTCACCTTTGAAGAAACTGCACAACATTGGCAAGCAATTTTATTGATGAAGTCTTTACTGAACCATTTGATTTCTGGCCATGAAACTCTTTCAAGCTTGGAACTTTCAAGTTGAAATACTCCTCAAGATTTTCATGTTTTAATATTTGTCCTGAACCAGCTTATTGAGAAATCATTCAGAAAAATTTCAAAAACAGCAGTAGTAGCAGCAGTAGCAGTAGCATAAAGTTTTCAATTCACCATTAGTCTTTTAACAATGAAACTCTTTCAATTCAAGTATGTAACTCTAGAAGTTAAATAGTTTTTGAAGATTCTCACACTTACATTTTCTTGTTAATGAAGTAGTGGTAACACCAGTAATGAAAACAACAATGGTTATAATGATGAAGATAATGTACAGAAAAACAAAATGATAACAATGATACACATGTCCACCGTGAACAGGGAGCATAGAACAAATCTCCAAGTCAAAGGAAGGAAAAAACAAAATATAGGCTAAGACATGTGGAAAAAGAACATACTTCCAAAGAGCTTCTCAGAGGATTTGATGACCACTTGAACAATCCTGTCAACAGGAATCTTTACTTGTTGAAAGCAATCATCAGCTATTACAATTTGTCTAGGACTGCGTGAAACTGCATAAGGAAGTTGCAGAAGCACATGTCCAACACGACGTAGAACATTAAGATCCTTAGCAAACCATCCTGCAAACATGATCTTACAAGTCAAACACGATGAATACATTTTTTTATGAGAAACACAATGAAAAACATTAAGGGACACCAGATAGCTTCCTGCTAACTTTTTTATAATGCAAATTTATTATTTAAGAAATAACCAATCAAGAAATGGATCCAATAGAGTAAACCAGCAATTGTAATTCCCCACTAAGAAATGGTTGACCATTTACCAAATCACAGGCACTGATCCAACAGTCCAGAACATCTACCATTTTATTCTACATTTTCCTCTATTAAAACCTTAAACTAAAGTGGTCAAAAAAAGAAAAAAACCTTAAACTAAAATATAAAATTGGTCTTTCAATAACAATTAAAAAAAAAAAAAAAGCATCATCAGCACATGGCCAGAGCAAAGATGATATCTACATAAATAATGGGAAAAATAAGATGCGGGATTAGCCTTGAACTCCAGAACAAACATACACAGAATTAAAACTCCAGTTTATGTATTCAAAGAACATAACATTAAAAGTAATGCAGGTAGACATAGTTAGTTGCACATTATCATGTATTCCTGCATCATGGCAGCATACAAAATTGTACCCATACATACCAACAGTGTCAAGACTTGTAGAAACAGGTACAATTCCAATGTGAGAAACAGCCCCATGTGAAGGTCGGAATCCCATAATGCCACAAAATCCAGCAGGCACTCTAACGCCACCAACAGTATCAATACCTGCACCATGATGTTAGCATGAAATGAAAATTACAATATTAAAATAATAGGTCGTACCACAACTAAAAACTATAATGCAGTCTTAATTACCTATAATTTTTAGACACTTCTATCGACGTTTGATGTGTCAGACACCTAAAAACACTAAACTTGTGTTAAACCATATCAGACACTCATGTAGATGGTTAAAAATCTACCTTAGTTTTTGCTTAAAACAGGATGCACATTCATAGAGGTACAATGAATTCCTATAAATAAAATTATAGATGATTCAGACAATTATTTGACATCTGTGATTTTTCTTTCAAGAAGACGTGTGCTTGAAGCCTTGAACACAGATGTATAAGCATATATGTTGAATATTGCAGGTTTCGAAAACAACATATTAAATAAGCTGCAGTGCTCAAAAAGGAGAACTTTGAGGTATGATATTATTATGAACATGCTGCAGAATCCACAAAGAACAAACTCAATTGCGTTTGATCTCTATCAAACAAAGAAAATAAACCCACAATCCCTTCATATTTGTTTTCAATAATTGAATATGTTCAATGACTATAAACTCAGGGGGAAATGTAAGAACATGTAGAATGATTTTTAAAAAAATGAGAAAAAGAAGAAGCTCACCCAGTGAAAAGTCAACAAGATTAGCGGCTACAGCCACAGCAGCTCCACTAGAGGATCCACCTGGTGTTCTTGAAGGTGCTGCAGGATTGGTGGGAGTACAGTAATGCTTATTTTCTCCGGTAATACTGAAATAAGCAGGCCAAAAGGAATGGACATTATTTCATCCAAACAAAAGCTAGAGTTGGTGAATTTGAAAGGTAAATAGACATGTCATTCTGTGCACCAATATCTGACACTAGTACATCAGTAGCAGTGAATAAAACAGGGAGGTTAGAACAAACATATTTCCATTTAAAAGATGAAAACATTTTTTGTGCTCCAAACCACATTCTAATGAAGTAGTTGACCTTGATCCTCAGAACAAATTTTTTTTTTTTTCCTTTTTGATAGGAGACCCTCACAACAGTTAGGAATAACACCTTCAACCTGTTGAGGGCACATCCAAAGTGTGTGCTCATAGGATACGTACCTATATGACAATTCATCCACAACAGTTTTTCCAACGCATGTGGCACCTCCTTCGACAAGAGTGGAAACCACAGGAGATGTCCGAGAAGCTGCATCATGTGTTCTTCCCCAATCAGGATGACCAAAACCAGTTACATGTCCCTCGACTTCAAATCTGCCAACCATATTACAAATTTCTCCACTTTGAGGCAAACCAAAAACTCTCAAAAACTAGAACTGCAAAGCAAAAACATGTGTATTCACGTGTGCACTTTGCACACACATGTACATTGAGTCAATGTACAGAAAAGGTGCTTATTTATTTATGGCCAATTGGTGACATTCAGCCGTAACTGTCATACGTGCTCCAAACAGAGGTTCTGCTTTTTACCATACTAAACACTCTCTCTCAATTACAAAAACACAAATCCCAAATGACGAACCACTTCAATTACTTGTATTCAATAAGAAAATTATGAAATATAATAAAATAGAACCCTTCAACCCACAACCTATAACACAGTTCAAATTAAATACTTTAGTTTGAATAACCAAAATCAATATGCTCCATCTAGTTAAACGCATAATAAGTAGAAAAAAGCAACGGGCAAAGAAAAACGAAAGGAAAGAAAAGTACCAAGACATGAATTTCAGGCCTTATTCACCATATGGGTTCCAACCCAATCCAACAATCCAATTGAAAAGACCCCAATTCAACTAACTCTTTAACAACGTATAGTAACCATAACTTCATCTCATTATTTCAATTTGCAGAAAACTAAGGAAAAAGGCAACCACTAAATTTTCGAAGTCCCCTCTATTTTGTTCTCTCAGAAGCCAAAGAATATAACACCAAAGCTTGATACTTTTCCATGTTTTCATTAGAAAACAAACATGAAACGAAATAGAAAAAGTGGTAGAGAGCGTACACGTCAGAGATGGCGAAAGTGAGGCCAGTGAGGGGATGCGGAGCTTTGGGAGGAGCAGGCTGAGGAGGAGGGAGAAGCTGAAGCTTCTCAATAAAGGCGCCAAAGTCTTCTCTGATTGTCTTCTTAAGCTTCCTCGTCATTATCAGAATTCCAGCCAAACCCAAACCCAGTAGAACCAGCAGATTGGCGGATTGAGACCCCATGTCTGTGTGTGACTGTTTCTGTCAATATAATGTTTCTGAAACCCTGCGTCCGGTATCACCAAACTCACTCGTCAATGAAGTTTTATCATAGAGGAAAGGGAGAAGAGGATAATGCAGTGACCAGCGCAGCGTAACCTAGGCGGAGAGACGGTTCTTGAGATAATGAGTTTACCAAAATACCAGGTGGGTCCTCCAAGTTTTTCATAATATCAACAGCTGTTATGCTTCTATTTCATTTTCTATTTTGTAGCCCTTCATTTTATCTAATTTTAATGTGGTCCTCTAGAAGACAAAAAAGGCTAAAAAGCAATTATTGAACGTACATCAACTAAAGTGCATAATTGTAGAAGGCAGCTTTCCTTCTCTGTTGGGGTACCGGTATGGACATATCACATATGCATTATTTTAGAACTCACTTCCTTTATGAGAGCTACCTTATCTGTGCTTTGTCTTCTGCATTCATTTGAATGGTAACAGTGCTCCAATGAAGTTATTATCTAAAATCTCTCAAATATATGTATATCTCAGTTCTGTTTCATTCTTTCTATTCCCCAAATAAGTAGTTTCAATTAAATCCAAGAATTATGTTACCCTATTTGATGATTTACTGAACCTATTGCAGTGATACTTTTGATGAGAATACTCCACCTGATGATGGCCCAGAGTACATCTCTTCATTAGGTGCAGCAATCTTTAGGGGAATGCAAAGTGGAGATAATTGTGTCTTACTATTCAACTCTGAGTATCACTTTTATGAGGATATGGTTGGTGACATTAACAGTCCAATTCACTGCAGTTATGAACTATGCTTTTTATCTATGTTTCCCAAGAAATCTGCTCAGTCATTTACCCACTGTGATTTACTTGTAGTGTTGCTTTGCACTTTGCAGTCACTATACTTTCACTATGTTTTGGCATGCTAATGAGTATACTTTAATTCTGCAGGGGTGGTTATTTTCATATAATCCATTTTCATTGGAACTTCCATTTATACCTTCTTTTTACAACCCCCATTGTATATTTGATTTAATATTTGAGCAAAATGTACAATCGCTTTAAGAAAATTGAATACAAGTAGCTGCCACAACAGCGCCCACAGGGAACTTGTTTTTGGTGCAAACAGTTGCCACAAAAAATGTAGAATTGTTCTCTCCATTAACACCACATATGTAGCCCCAACCTTGTTCCGCAAATAATTCCAATTCACACTAGGTAAAGAATCATCTGAAAGAGTAGTCACTAATATTAATTGGATTTAAATAAAGCTACCACAAGGTCCACAACCCTTGTCAAAAATTCCATAACTAAGATTTCCTTATTCCTTGTACTGCTAAACAATCATATCTAATGTAATAAGAAACAAATTCAGTTTTCCAAATAATCGAATAGTCGCAAATTTGCCTATATTCAATTCACTTATAACTGAGAGTGTCTCTTGAAAAATCTTTGTTCTTCATATTTAATTTAGTTTGGTGATAGAAACAGCAAACTCAAAAATGAAGTATAGAACCCAGCTGCAAACTCCATAGGATATCCAATTTAGGCCGTAACCCTTGCAGAATCTCCAACAGCACGCTCCATTCTTGAGTACCATTCGCCTATGCGTGTGTGCTCCACCATATCTTTACCAGACCTCAAATGACGGATTGGTCTCAACACCCCAAAAACGGCAAGGTCTGCCAAATTAGGTTTGGAGCCCCCTGACACAAGAAACATATGCATGTTAACATTGTTCCCAGGACAAAAACAAGATAACACAAGTCCGAGTTGTCATAGCTTACTTATTAGAGTTCACCAGAGCCATCAAGCAGACCTCACACCTTAAGTTATAGATTGAAGACAGTGCTCTAATTTTAAGAGACTAAAACTTGCCTTCTTATTCAGACATTGATAGAAGAGATAACTTATCAAATTAAGAAAACATTCTAGTACCTATTTTTTTATCGCATAAGTATTATTTTATATCAAGCATTGACATAGCAGATAGTTCATGGTACCCCATGCTATAACACTTCATTTTCTTCTTTATAGAATATGCACAAAGGCACAATATGGACTGAAAAATTAATAATAATTATTCCGTCTTGTTTGCCTAGAGGAGCTTGCCTTTTCTTGTAGTCTAATAAAAGCACAGAATCTCCCACCAAAGACTGATCATAGATTTTGAGGTTTTAGTGTTGTCCATACTCCATAGTACTTCTCAACTGCTAGTATGATGAGATATTCCCAATGCAACTTTTTGATGTCTTTGGTTGTAAAAGAATGTAAACAATCCTGTGAATATTAAATGGAAATTTCATGGCTTTAGAGATAGCATTCCTTTTTTTTCCTTGAAAAGTAACTTTGTGCGGGAACATTCAAGTACCATCTCCCAGTCAAGAGTGATATACTTTTTTTTTTCCATAAGCAAATTCATCAATCTGTTTGTCCTCATGTGTCACCTAATGAATGGATTCCTTGATCACCAATTAATTAGGAAAAATAACCCACAAGCCATCTCTATGTGATATAAATGTATACATGACGCAAGTTAAAGCACATACCAAGGAAATCCCGCCCATTTAGAGCATTAACCCATGTTTCTGCTGCTTCATAAAGGGCCGCACGTTCATCAGTAATGTTATATTTTTTCTTCAGTTTCTTTGACACAAAGTACATGGCTGCAGCACCAGCATACTTCACTGTAAATTTTTCTGTATAGCTAAAATTACCTGCAGTTACCGGGGAACTACATCAGGATACAAATA
Source organism: Dryas drummondii (assembly GCA_003254865.1). Classification (NCBI taxonomy): domain Eukaryota; kingdom Viridiplantae; phylum Streptophyta; class Magnoliopsida; order Rosales; family Rosaceae; genus Dryas; species Dryas drummondii. The sequence continues at coordinate 181,080 of QANW01000715.1, forward strand.
ATCACCAAAATCTAATGCTCAAGCTGGTTGTACAAACTGAATAAAGAACTTTTTCTAGCAAGTACAAACTGAAGAAAGTAATAGAGATTGTCTTGGTATGCCCATGAAATCTGGCTGCACAATATGGGATGCACTTACCATTGCTTGTGATATAGTCAAAGGACTCAAGGGCCTCAGATGTATTTCGGTATATGTTTGGTGATAACATATGCACCAGGTGATTATCAACCCACCTACACCAAGTACACTTGTATCAAAAACTATAATAGTAAAGCAACTATCAAGTACCAACTAATACATGATCATGACCATAAAAGTTAGTGATACTATGATACCATTAAGTAAAAGCTCCAGGTATGCCACAAGAATAGAAAATAAGAAGACAAAGAAAATCTACAGAAGAACTTTCATGTTATAAAATGCTTTGACAGTTTGATTTAAGAAAAAAAACTTAATTACATGAGCATGCATTAATATGCAGTTGAGAGCATGTTGTATGTCTCTTGCCAATATGCACGAATTGAAAACACATATCTCTCAGCTTTGAATCTGAAGCTTTATAGATAAGATTAATATGCAATTAAAACAATAATACGAGAGTGTATGGCATTCCTCCACCAAATCTCTCCAGACATGAAGGTAAGCATACTAAGCTAGAGGAGGGAAATATAACATACTGGCGCCACTTTTTCTCTTCATCATCATCATCCTCTGAGGAAGAATTGGCTACTCTCTCAGGAATAATCTTGTCATTTAATTTATCAATTATAGCTGCAAACAGACACATGCTCAATTATACTCAAGAAATTAAAGTAACAATATATTCCAAGACGCATAATTTATTCTAGTATAATTAGAAATCCAACCAAGAAAACTCAAACAACCTAAGAAGAGTCAAAAGGAGAGGAACCTGATGAGTCAACGAGCTGTTCCCCATCCACCACCAATATAGGAACCTTCTTATATTCAGACCACTTGATCTCTTTCTTGCTAAGTGGGTTGACCTCCACAATTTTGTAGGGTATATCGTGGTAGTCCAGGTATGCTGAGACAGCAATAAATATCACCAACTCGTAAACAACCAAATAAAAAATAATAGCATGACAATACAAGAAAGGGAACAACTTGTTGGCAAAAACTATTTGTTCAAATTAAGTTCAATTCTTAGCAAAAACTTCCAACTAGAACGTCAACTACAAGTCTACAAGTACAAGTTTGTTCTTTTCATTTCTTGTAACCATGATACAGTCACTGTGTGGCTGCAGATAAATGCTGAACCAAATGGATACTAAAGAATTCAATGTTGCATCCATATTGGAAAACAACTTTTTGCTAAAATTCAACCTTTCAACAAGAAATCTCGTCCATTTTTATGATATTCGGTAAAAAAAATTGTAAACATTTTCGCTAACTATTCAAACGCAGCAAACACGAAACCTCCGAAGCAATTCAACAAGCAAAAAGAACAATAAGAAAAAGAGAGCATTTCATTTTTACCTTTAACTTTGTTGCAGAAAGGGCAGGCTTCGTACTGGTAAAGCACGACGTCCTTTAAAACAAGCTCAGGCGGAGGCAGCTCTTTGGCATAGACCTCCTGAGTGAGTGAGGTGGCGACAGCAACCGAAGCCAGAGTTCCGGCGACTCCGAAAGCCAGATTCCGACCCAGTCCGCCGGCAAAAGATTCGAACCACCGACGGCAACCTTGAGAACTGGTGGTGGTGGTGCCGTACAGAGCCACCTGGAGAAGGCCATGGCTGGCGGAGGCTGACGTGGCAGTGGAGCCGCCGTGTGCTGCGGCGAGGGATCGGGAGAGGACAGGGAATGAGGCGAGAGTCGAAGCCCTTCTCATGGCGGAGGTAGCGAGTGGAAGCAGAAGAAGATGATCGATTGGTTTGGAAGAGTCTTCTAGAGGAGGGTTTAAGTCGGTTTTAAGATCCAACTCTTCGGGGTTTATGATATTTGTGGTGATCCCATCACGCGCGGTGTTTAATCTACGATCCTAAGTATTATTCTCTTTTACTTTTCTCTTTTTTTCTCGTTTAGGAAATAACTCGAACAACCTTCAGGCCTTCAGCAGCCTCTTTTTCATGTTTTTTCCTAAAATTGAGGCGCGTAAGTATTTATAATTATTTTTCTGAATTTTACAGGTTTGCCTTTTACTCGTATAGTCGTATATTGATTTTCTAATATGATTGTCGAATATAATTGATTATTGATCATTTGGAGGAAATAATGATTTTAAATCTTATAAACAACAATTGATTAATACTAAGTATATATTAATCGTAATTGTTAATGTAAGAATTAATTAACGGTGGATCAATGTGCATCGTGTAAGAGTTAATTGACCTATGAAGCTACTTTGGTTCTATTAAATTTCGCCTATCACTCTCTTTTTTTCCTTTGCATTTGTTTTTGTGTTTGACTATCATGCTCAAAATTCTTGGTTTTCTCTTTAAGGGATGTGACAAAATTTGTTTGATAAAATGCCTTAATGACTCATTTCTTAGGTAAGAATTATGACACTTTTCATTACTCCCCGATACAAGTTTTTGAAGTGTCACTATGCAAAACATAAGTATTTGAAGAGTTTGAATTTGTCTTTGAAGACACTCAATTCGATGATGTGAACAAGCCAAAACGTGACATCATGAGTAAAGTCAGTTTGGAGGACCAAACACAATTTTTTGTACATTAGACACGTAACTTATCAAGTCCAGTTGCTACACAAATGAGAATGTATGCTACGAAAAACAAAATTGAACCAAATATATTAATCATAAAAATCTTTGTATAAGTCCACAATTACTTTATGAGACGAACTTGTGGCAGAGGTGGTGGTGGCAGCGGTGGTGTTGGCGACGATGGTGGTGGCAGCGGCAATGGCGGTGGCGATGGCGGTGGCGACGGTGGTGGTGGTAGTGGCGGCATAGGTGGTGGTGGCGACAGTGGGGGTGGCGGCGACGTTGGTGATGGCAATGGTGGTGGTGGTGGTAGCGGTAGCGGTAGCATGGTGGTAGTGGTGGTGGTATTGTGATTAATTGGCAAGGTAATAGGTGGACACGACTTTTTCTTTTTTATAAAAATTGAAATTTTGAAAATGACACCAATTTAGGTGGAATTTAAACTTGGAATTTACAGCCTTCAAATCCCAAATTTTTTTCCACATAGAATTTACAAAATTCTGTATTTATGTACCTAAATAAGGAAATTAGAGCATGTAATTTCTTAAATGCTGAGTTTTGTTTAAATTCCAAGTTTTTTTTTCTCATTCCAAACGCATCATGGATTATTAACTTTATTTAATATTTTTGGTTATTAGAACTTTATTTAATTCTCATTTGATATAATATATTAAAGTTTCTTTTTAATTTACAATTCCTTATTGCACCCTCAAGTTACATACATTTCACAATTAAATCCCCTATCTTCTCAATTTTCATGTGTCTAAAACCCAGCATCGCCGTTCCCCATTTGACTAGAACCCTCTTCTCCTCCGCTCAAGTTTTCTTAAACCTTACCATTTACCACCATCTTCTTCCATGCCCATTCCCACACACCAACACTCTGAACTCCATTGACTCACAAACAATAAAATCCAAACCAAAACAAAAAATGTCAGCTGCTTCAAAGTTGATACGCTTTGGAACCGCACTGTTCCACACTCCAATTAGAACTCTCTCTCCGACCCCTTCGCTTCTCTCTCTCAAACCCTTCGCCGCCTCACAATCTCTACGCTTCCCCAGGCACTGCTCCTCTTCCGCCGCAATCGATACTATTGATGCCGTCACCGCTTCTAATAGCACAGAAGCGCCGCCGCTGCACCACCCCTGGCCCGAGTGGGTGGCTTTCATCGACGGCTTGAAGACCAAGGGTTACTTTATCGAACCCAAGGCGTCTTCGGAGGAGAGAAAAAGTGACGGTGTTTACACGGACATGAATCATTTGAAGGATGCCTGTCTCAGCTTTGCTCGTGACCGCTATGATGTGTTCAAGTAAGGTTATTTTTTATTTTGTTATATTGCTCTGTTTGGTTTCCGAGAAAATGTTGTAAAAGAAAGTGTTCGTTGAAGTTTTATTGAGTGATTGCTGCTATTTAGCTTACTTGAAGTTTCATTTCATTTTGGGAATTGAAATTATTAATTGATAATACTTATTAAAATACTTCTGGGATATCATTCAAGGCTTTGTTTTCCTTACCTGCAATTTCGGGAAAGATGAATTTTTGTACTAATTGGCAAGGAAAGCTAAATTATAGCTTGAGAGGTTTGGATTAAACTAGCAGCTTTTCAAACATAGAGTTCCCAAAAAAGCACAAGTTTTTATTGTCATTATAGCAGAACATGACTACTTGGACCTGTTAAAATGATAGGAAACAATGAGGAACTCTTTTCATTTTGGGTTCTTTGGCAGCCAATAACTGGAATGTAGGATTATCTCCAATCATGAACTTCATTTATCTTTGGGTAACAAAAGAAACTAATAGTTTTATGAATTCTACCTATTTCTTATAGAACATTGATCATACCATTTACATAAGCATCTGAATGGGTTCACCATTTCTTGCATGTTTGCACCTAACTTTCGTCTTTTTGATCTTTATGCAGATCATTGTCTACAGAGGATATTCAAACAATTGTGGAGGGTGGATGCCCCAATCTTTTCAGAAAAGCTGTGAATTCAGCAAAAAGATTGAGATTCTTTTTGAGACTGGATGAAGGGGATGTATGTAATCTCCCTCATTATCATAATTTATGCATCATATTTGTCGATGAAAGTGCACACATACACATAAAAACTCTTTTAGAACACGATGATAGAATATATGTATTCTATGATGTTTTATTATCTAGTTTTCTTTTCACATGTTTGATTGGGAGTTTCATTTGAGAATTGTAGATTGTGATCTAGATAGTGCTTCCATGTACAGGTTTGTGGTGCTTGCAATCTGCGAGGTTCTTGTGATAGAGCTTATGTGGTTCTTAAGGAATCTGAAGCAGCTGCCCGTACAGTGGATATAGTGCGAATATTATTGTTTTATGCACTAGATCCACTTGTTATTTCCGGCGGAGAGAAACCTCCTGGTAGAGAGCTTCTAGAAACATCTGCAAGGAAACTGCTTTCTGAGTTGCTTCAACTCAGTGAAACATCTGTTGACCCATCACTTCCAAAGCCTGCTGCTAAAGCTCTTGAGCGGAAAAAAGTATCTGCAAGTTTCATAGATGATGGACTATCAGCAACTGTTGAAATGAAGAGAGGAGATTGGATGTGTCCCAAGTAAGTTACACCAAGTTACTGTGGACATTTCATAGTTGACGCAAATCTTTAATTTTAAGTTTTTTAATTTGATATCTGCACTGCTTTATTATCTGCCCCATTGATTTGAGATGTCCGAATCCAACATTGCATTTCCTTCCCTCGCATTGCATTTGTAGTGACGCATGCCTTGCAATTGAAACTGCTTGGTTTCACTAGTTTATGAACTGGTGTCCTTTCTATCTCGTTGCAGATGCAATTTTATGAACTTCTCTAAAAATTTAAGATGCCTACAATGCAAAGAAGATGGCCCGAAAAAAACTGATATGGGTGATGTTGAAATGAAAAAAGGAGACTGGAACTGCCCTGAGTAAGTCACTTCTTTTGCATGAATGCTGCCTTGTAATTGGTTCTTTATAGAAAATTGCTGAGCTTATGTTTCAACCATTCTCTTAGTACAAATAATCATGTAATGATATTTCTTACTGCTTGTAATATTACGTACTGTTTCTAAGTTTATCCAATTATCAATAGACTTTTTTAGTTTTTGCCTCTCCTTTGAATGATGGAATTAGCAAGAAAAAGTTTGAACCATTGAAATGTCTAAAGTTGTTGGATTTCTTCATGGTACATGTAAAGTGTATAAGGTTTTCATCAAAATCTTCATTGAATTTTTTTATTAGCTCAAATCTGATTCTGTCAACGTGAATTTCACACTTCAACATGGACGAAGTTGTTGTGCCATCTTCCTTAAGATACTGGAGCAAAGTCATTCATGTGTGTCTGAGTGACTTCCTTATGTCAATTCTCATATATATTTTGGGTCAGAGGTTTTGATTGCATGAGATGGAGAAATAATGTAGCACAAAGTAACTGTTTGATCAATTGGTGACACATGGACAGATTTGGAAAATGCTGTTTGCTTATATGATGTTTTGGAGTTACAAAATTATTATTTTAGTCTAGGCTACAACCAGATTCATGCATTCCAAGTTTCACATATTTTACTGGTCTGCGTTTTGTTACAGATGCAATTTCATGAACTTCTCTAGAAATGTACGCTGCCTAAAGTGCAAAGCTGAAGGGCCAAAGAAAGTCAGTGTAGATGTTGTTGAAATGAAAAAAGGAGACTGGAACTGCTTAAAGTAAGTCTTCTTTTTGTCCTAGCACATACAGTCCCAGCTTCTTACCATAAGCTTGCTCATACAACGATCAACAATAACTGTTCTTCTTTAAAAGTTTGACTATTGTTAGAACCTACCCTAGAGTTGCTGACCAAATGAACAAGGGTACTGCTTTAGGAGGAGAACCAACACCACCAAACGCTCATCCTTTTAGATACTGCCCCAGCCCCGCTATCAAAATCTTATAAATAGATCTAACATACAATATTTTGACCATTAAGTCAGTTTTTATCTGTAATATTAATTATATTTTGATCACTTAGCTTCTGTTTTCAGGTGTAGGTTCATGAATTTTGCAAACAATAGGAAGTGTTTGCGTTGTCAAGACACACGGCCCAAGAAACATCCTGGAGAGTGGGACTGTCCCTCGTAAGACTTTCTTCCCCTTGGTTTGTGTGTGTGTGTGTTTTTTTTTTGGGGGGGGGGTGGGTTTAGATTTAATAATAAGGTTAACTGATTATAAAATGGATTGCATACTGTAGATGCAATTTCATGAACTATGGTAGAAACACAGCCTGCCTGAAGTGCAACTGCAAACGCCCTAAAGAAACAACTACAGAGTATGAGGATCAGATATGGAGCAGTCCTTGCTAGCATATTCTTAATAGGTTCAAAGACATTGTTTCTCATTGGATATTTTCTGAGGTTGGTGGTGGCAGACTTGATTACTCACAATGAACCTTGTACACTCATAATTCACGAGGCTCGTGACTGTAAGGAGAGCACTTCTTGGGCGAAATCATGGGATGTCTGCAGTTTTGTTCATTGTCTTATACTCAAGGCTTCTACAAACTTTATTTTGGCCTTCATCATCTTGCACATTTTAGCTATAAACTCTGCCTAGGACATTTAACAGGCATCATGTGTAACCAATGAATTTATAGTATCTATGGAAGGGTGTTCTATTCAAGGTTTTCAACTATCATTTAGAATTGAATTGTTTATAGGTCTTTTGCTCTAATAACTTATAGATGAGAAAATGAGATATTTCTGGTTCTTTTTCCACCATTGGCAAAGACTCCAAACCCTACTCTTGGAGAAGGAGATTAATGGCGGGGAACTTCATTGCAACATATAATACTGTCCTTTCACCTTGAACAAGCTGTGACCCTTGTGATATTGTGAGACAATCCATGGGCAAGAATCGATGGACTTAATTACTTCTTATTATTTTTTATATATTGACCCCTACTCAAAATCTCAAATCAATCCTGCTTATCCTTGTTAATGCTTCTCCTAAAAAACATAATAAAAAAAAGAAAAATCAAAAGGCTGACTACCTTTGTGCAATTGGTGGGCCTTTTTTGGGCCAGTTGCAAATGGTAAGCAAAAAAAAAAAAAAAAAATGAGGGGAGATATCGTAATTTGGTACCCCAGTGGCTACTGGTTAGTATAAAGCGCACTTTAAAATGGGCATGTTCAACCTTGTTCCCTCCATATGAAAAAAAAACCCTAGAAGAAGCTGTAGAGCAGAAAACGCAGAGAGATGCCGCGTGACTTGTATAACTTCACCAAGGTAAGGGAAGCCAGATCTTCTCTCGGTGACAAAGTGAACGTCATCGGTGTTGTCCTCGAGTGCGGTTTCCCTAGGGACACCAAAGGCACCGGTACACTTTCTTCTTTTACTAATAATGTGCTTGGATGCTCCATTTTCTCTTTTTTTTTTGGGTATACTCCATTTTCGCATTTCATTGAAACTTATAAACGATAGTCCACAAAGTTTTGTTTTCTATTTTTTTTCTATCCTTTTTATACTAGAATATATATATATATATATTTGTGGTGGCGATGATGAAACAAAGGCCGGACTTACGGCTGCTCCGCTTGGTCGGTAGTAGATTGATGAAACTGTTGTCATAAAGGTGTTATTTGCTGAGCCACTTGTTGTTTTCTTTAATTTCTCTTTGTTATTTTTAACATTTATACACTTTTTCTGTTTTTTTTTTTATTTTGTTTTTTTGTTTTTTTGTTTTTTTTATTTTGTTGTGCTTATGGACGCAAATTGTAATTTTGCAGATTATTATATTCCGCTGCGAATAATAGATGAGACGCATCAGAGTCCTGGATTACTAGTTCACGTTTTTACTAAAACTATGGATAAGCTTCCCTGTATTTTGTCGGCTGGAGACATATTTCAAATTAACCAAGCCATGGTATCTCCGAGTTTAAAGCCATTTAGTTTCGGTCTTTTCTAGGTTTCTTCAATTGTACATGTGTAGTTGCTGATTGGTCAATCAAATAGTTGAATCTTTGTTCATTTTTCTTACTATAGCAATGAAAGAAGAAAAGAAAATAAAGCTTCATTTCCTTTTAAATTCCTATGCTTTAACATTACGTTAATTATTGCATATGAGATCATTTAAAGGATATTCAGAGAATTAGAAGTTATATGTTATCTCAAACTGGTGTGATATTTTTGTATAAATGCTTTACAAAAATATTGAGATGATTGAATCAACCCTCTTTTCTTTCCACCTCCTTTTTTTTCATTTTTCTGACTGTCTTCTCCATTAGTTATCATAATGTTAGGTGTTAGCATTTGTACTCCATTTTGTTAAAAGTATGAAAATTTCTGTATAGATCAAGGGCTCTGCTGACCTCAGTAGGCATTACATTATGAAGCATGAGAATTTGACTTGGGGCATACTTTTGTGCAGATGAAATTGTTTGACGGTGAACCATGTGCTGTTTTCAACAAGAAGTTCTCTACATATGCCTTATACGAGGGAAGGGATGGTAGAAACCTTATTCCTTATCAAATTTACGAAGGGTTTCGCGAGAGAGATCTAGACAAGAATTTTGCAGTAGACTTGAGAAAATGGTTGCGTAATTTTCAGCTTAATGAAGGTATTCTTAAAATATTTTGTTTCAAACTAAAATGGTCCATTCAGTTACTAATATTTATGGATTTAATGATTTTAAAAAAAATATTAAAATGTTATGGACCATGGTTACTGATGAAAGAATGTGGATGTGATCATTGCTGCATGGATTAGGGTTATAAAAAAAGTAGTTGATGAGATTTTCACATGACATACATGATACAACTTTGTAAAGATATTCCAGAATATTGGAATTCCTTGTTCTTACTTTCTCTTAAGTTTAGTGTAGGTATGTGCATTTTTGGCATAGTGTGTGATGTGATTCTTTACTGTGTGCTTTCCAGATATCTTTAATATGGTTTGTGATAGAGGTGCTCTGTCTATACTAATTTAGAAAAATATATGTGCTTTGTAGGCTCAAATAATTTCTCGTTGGTCAAAGAAATCAGGCCTGGAGAAGGTTTTAATTTGTTTTGCCAAGTAAGTTGCCAGTTTTGTTAAATTTGTGCTCTAGTTAGTATGAATACAACATTTATATAGTTAAGAAAATATAGCAGAATATGTGGATTATTGTAATTTTACTCAAATGTGGTTAAAGATCTAACTGGGTTTAGTTTCTAATCTTTTTATATTTTTAATTATCTCGTGTACTGAGTACATACAGTTCTTGTCCTTGTCCTTGTTTTCTACCTTAAGATAGTTCATGTCCATGAGGTTGGAAGTGAGTGGATGGCCTTTGTTTGGGATGGAACTGATGCTCCACCAGCTAGTATTCCTCAAAAGTGAGTTGATAGTTTTCCTTGATTAATAATTAAATTCTGGGGCACTTTGTACTTGCTTTTTATCCCAAAATCAAAAGTGACATTCTTAAAACATGCAGTGCTTGCTATTTCTCCTCCTTCCCATTTATTGCAGCGTACTTACAGCTTGAGAGTTGGCAAGCATGTGTTGCATTATTTCTTATTTATTTATTCATTATTTTGGGGAGGGCTGCCGGGGGGGGGGGGGTTGGGTTTTGGCTGTATTAGTTAATGACCTACACTACTCTTGTCAAGAATGTGGGTGGTTCAGGTATTGGATTTAAAACCTTAGCTGACAGTAAAACCATTGAAGTTGTCTCCATTGATAGCCTGTGCCTATGTGCATGTGTTTAGTTTATTGGAAATATACATTAGATGTGAAAGCTACTTTTGTTTACCTGTATGGTTATTAGATTTCTCATTTCCTCCTTATTGAAATATTGAATGTGCGTAATGTGGGTAACTTTGAACCACAGGCTAGAAGAAGAAATGGATCATCCGCTTCCTCTACAGTTGGAATCCTTGCCTTTGTCAAGAGATGCCTTGTGTAGTTTTCCTGCTGTTGGGACTGTCTTAAGAGTGGCATCCCATGAAATTGAGAAAGACAATCTTCACCCACTAAAAGTTGGTAAGTGGGTGAAACTTGTAAATTTGCAATGTGAAGTGCATGCAGGATTATGGCGTTGTGTGTTGACAGCCTTTACAAGGCTTCGATATACGTCAAATGAGGAACGTCTCATACTAGAGCGACAAAGGTTACTTTTAGTTTTAGCACACACTTATCATTTATATTATTATGTATTGCATCATTATGTTGCATAAATTGGTAAAAATCTGACGCAAAATTCCCTTGCTTATTTATATGGGTCAGGTTATATGACGAGCGATTATTGCAGAGTCCAATAAGTTTGAGGCGGATGCCATTACCGAGCTCTCCTCAGTCTTCCCATATCACAGGTACCACATTGTTGGTTTCTTAGTGATAAATGAGTTTTTTGGATTTCTCATTTACTTAGTTCTCTGTCTCAACTCTTGGAAATTATTAGCTCTATATTTCATACTTCTCTTATGATGATCTTTTTATGAATGTTCATTTCCTGCCTCAGAGGTTGATGATGACCATGCACCATTTCATACCTTAATGGATGTCCTCTCAAGTTCAGAGGTATCCTATCTATTTCATGTAGCCCATATTTTTGGCAGAATTTTCCCCATATTAATGTACTTTTGTATTCAGATGCCTAGATTGTTTTTATATGCTTCATTTTTGGTTTAAATCTTATAGCATTTTTCTTCCTTTTCCCCCTTTTATATTTCTAATATAGATTCATGCTTCACTAACTGCAGTGACTGCTGAGCGCTTTTTATCTGTTGATATTCTTATGTATATGTTATTCCATAATTACTATTGCTATAATTTTGCTATAGATAGACTCTTATACAAATATAAATGGTCATTTGATCATCTTCCAAATTCTTCAATTTTAAACTTTATAAATTTATATCATCAATTTGCAGTCTCTATGTATTAACTGTAACAGCACACCATCTTACTGCTTTATGTATCCCAAATCTTGCAGGGTACAGGCAGTTTCAGGTGCATAGTTCGAGTCGTAGCAGCTTTTCCTTGTCAGGCTAAGGACTTTCGCTTTCCTGTCGGGATGGTTGGCAGAATTAGGTTCACGCTGGAGGACTCGACTGCTAGAATTCATGCTTTTCTGTATGCGGAAGATGGGGTAAGAACTTGTATTGATTATTTGACTTATGTTTGTAAAGATTATATGATCCATCTTATTTCTGTGATTTGTCATTTCTGATTGTCATCTTCATTTATGATAGATGAAATTTTTTGATGGCCATTCCTCTGTTGAGGTATTGACGAGGAAAAGAAATGCACTGCTAGGAGTGCCTACAAATAATTACGGGGAAGAAATTGATGACATTCCCAGGAATCCACCTTGGGTGCATTTTTGCCTAAAGTTTGATTTTCTAGATGAAAAGGACAAATGGGGAAGTAGGCACTACCGAATCTCTGGCACCAAATTGGTGGCTTGAACTAAATCTCCTGTCATGGTTGGAAATCTATATAGTAAATTCTCCGCTGGGAACTTTTCCCAGACTTGTTTCTGGGAACTTTTGTATATTTTGCTTAGGAGGAACATTTGTATATTTTCATTGTAAGGAACACACGTATATTTTGTTTAGAAGGAACTTTTGATGATACATCTCTTTGCTGTTTTTCTGTATATTAATATGTTTCTCATTCTTTCCGGTGAGAAAAAGATTTTCCTGTCTTTATTGTCCTTAAGTGGTTGATTTTTTACTGCTTCAGAATATAATAAACGTAAATTTAACTTACAAATGGATGGTTCACAGAGCTTACAAAAGCTATTACGGTATTACCAGAGTTTCAGCCGCCAAAAACAGCCATGCATATTCACAATCAAGAATAAGATTCAACTCAAGTTAAAAGTACATCAGTAGAATAATGTTCCTCGGAGACTATCTACTAAAAAATACGATGATAATCTCTTTTATCTTAAACATTGTAGCTTTGGCTTTTGTTCTTTGATGTTAATGAACCAATTTAAACAGATCAACAGTGGAAAGGATTCTACCCCAACCAAAATTGACTGGTAATAAAACCTGATGCAAAATACATGGTTTTTGAATTAGAGGCAATGCAGACCCAAAAAAAAAAATTTATATATGCGAGGGAAAAACATTGTTATGTTCTACTTCGCTCAAATTTCTCTATGGTACAATTTGTCCTATAACAACGAAAGCTTTTTGCCAATAAATTTAAGGAGCACCGGATACCTGTACATCATGTATTCTAGAGGAAAATATTTGTTCTTAACAGATAGAACAGCTAAAAGAGCCTTGTAGTTCCCGAAGACCACCAATGCGAACAAAACTAATTGGGTGCAGGTGCAACATGCTCAATTGGGTGGTGCGGCACAGCCATCCCACCAGGGGCAGCAACAGCATGCCTGCGTTGTCGCTCGCGAAGATATAGGACAGTTAGGAGACAAACAAAAAGAGTCAATATTGTAGCATTTCCTTCTTCCAGCAGCACATTATCTACCCATTCTTCCACTTTCGGATAGACTTCAGGCAATGAATTGATCAAATGGACCTACATATAGACCCAAAAGGAGAAAAAGAAAACCAATGAATGAAGATTCAAGAGAGCTAAGGATTTTGGAATAGATAAAAGGAAGGTACAAATCAAGCATCCACTCCAAAAGGAAGAATTTATTACATGCATATTGCGGATTTATAGGGATTTACAATTAGAAAGAAAAAGGATTATGAGCAATGCTTAATTTCACTAAATTATGCCATAATTTTGCCACTTGATACACTTTGCATAAAAACTTGGGCACTTGGCTTCCAAACAATCCAGCATGGTTAATTCCTAAACGTCCTAATACTTTGGCAAACAATAATATTTTTGAAGGTTTAATGAACTTTGCTGGTAACATATAGTATTCCCAACGGAAAAGTTTCCAGAACTCATCCTGCTCTCCATGGTGCCAATTTAGTAACATTTACATTCCACACAGAGAGCAAGGAATTTATTTTATCTTCTGATGACTGAAAATGAAAAAAGAGAAGATGGAGTCTGGGTTTTAGTTGGAGATGAGTGGGATAAAAAAAAAATTTATTACAAGAAAAAGAAAGCTCATGCTAGTCCAACAATTGAGAACCTTGATAGATCAAGGAAAAATGCCCAGTAAATCCCAACAGGTGTTGGATAAACAGACATTACTATTTCAGTGTTCATATTAATTCATGTGAGTAAATAGAACAATTTCTCACATTCAGAAGACTAGTCTACAGGAATAAGAATCAGAAAAGTCTAACACATATTAAGAAACTTCTGAACTGGCAGATAACACTATATGGCATTAAAAAGAAGCTAGGTCCAACTGTAAGCCAAATGTTACACTCTGAGACACTTAAACATTATTCTAAGAGTGAAAATTGCAGGATACCACTGACTCGTGATTACTAGTTACTACAACTATCATGCAAGAAGGCAGAAAGTAAACCAAACAAAAAGAACTAACCAGGAAACCGTCGGCATAATTTTTTCGTATCCATAAGCTTGCAAGGGCAAGTGTGACAGGCAACTTTGCTGCCGGATCAATCTCTAGGGCTTGGTCATAGTAACGCTTCGCAAGATGAAGATCCAAAGGCAGCCCTTGTCCATGCTCATGCATGTAACCAAGGTTGAACATGGCTTGTGCATTAGATTGGGACCTAGCATGTTTGTAAGCCTCTGCGGCACGGTCATAATCTCTCTCAGTACCCTAAGAAAGGAGCAAGGAAAACAAAAACAGTCAAGCAGAGATCAAGCTGCATTACTCAAATGATATATCCGGAACCTAGAGTAATGACAAACATATTTCATCTTGAGACACCTACCTGACCATAATAATATGCATCCCCAATCAACAAAGCAGCATGTTCGTTACCCTGCTCAGATGCCTGCCACCACAAGGAATGTGCACGCTGATGCCTTTCTGCATCCGTGCAGAAACCAGATTCTCCTATGCACATGCTACGCTCTCCATATTTGTCAAGAATCCATGCAGCGTTACTTTGGGCAACCTCATAGCCTAACTCAGCCATTTTTGAATACAAGAAGAATGCCTTGCCCACATCCCCTTTTAAGTATGATTCCAGTGCCCATCTGGACAAGGAACTCCATGGCCCCCTTTCTGCAACTAGTTTGTATAATACAGTAGCCTGAAACCAATTAAGTTTTGATCACGAATTGGAATTAGTAAGTCCATACCTGTGTTGGTGCATCTTAAGATCATTTATTTAGATCGGTTTTTGGTTTCAAAAAACTATTAGGAAAAGAAAATTTAATCTTCTAAAAACCTCTTCTGTTTTATATTTTTTTTCTTTAGGGGGGAAAGAAAGGAACTGCAAACAGAAAAAAAGAGACGGCATGTAGACCCTTTAAACAAGATAAAGAACATGAAAAGCTAAGAACAAGCCAAACTAAAACAAAAAAGAATTGTGAGTTTACCCTGGCAAGATTTTTCTTAAGCCCCACTCCAGTATGAAACATCTTCCCCAGCTGGTAGAATGCCTTGGGTTGACCAGCATTAGCAGCCACTATAAAGTATTGACATGCAAGTTTCACATCTCTCTTTACCCCAATGCCTTTGAGAAAAATTACTCCTAGGTTATAGTGCCCGCCGGCGTCTTGATTATCAGCAGCCTTCTCAAAATACTCTTTTGCCTGTAATGAAAAGGATTACACATGGATCACACATGAATCAACCTACCAATGGAACTTGACACAGGTGAATGTTTTAAATGCTACTTATGGAAAATCATTAAGAAAAGTCCAGAAAAAATACTCCATGAAATTATTACAACTAACAATGTGACAGCGGTGACAACAATCTCTAACACAGTTTACAAAACATAACATACAGAGACAGAACACAGATAAAGCTCGACCATTCTTAATGCATAAAGCTTTAAAACACAGATAGAGACAGAACAAAGGTGCATTCTTACTTTGGTGTAGTTTTTCTTCTCTACCCCATATCCTTTAACATATAAATAACCCATTCCGTTATAGGCCGAATAAAGCTCCTGTTTGGATGCGAGTGTAAGCCATTCCAGAGCCTTGGTGTAATTCCTCTCAACCCCAGCTCCTCTAGCATAAATCTCCCCAAGGAACTCCATAGCCTTCGGCTCGCCCTTCTCCACCGACTTCAAAAACCACGACAATGCCTTGGAATGGTCACGGCGCAACCCTCTAAGCCCAAAATAGTAAAAGAGACCGACCCTATACATTGCCGCAGCGTTTCCCTTCTGAGCTTGATACTCCAAAATCTGAAAGTCCTCGTCTTCTTCACCTCGGCTTTTCCTCAATGCCTCCTTATTCTCCTCAGCTCCAATGTGTATCCTCACCGGCTCCATCATCGGTGAGTCCTTCGAAATCAAGAAGCTATTCACAGCTGCCTCGGCTAATTCCGAATAAAGCTTAACCGCTGTATCAAACATCTGCAAACCCAACCAAACCAAAGAAAAACAAAATCAATCCTGGAATTTGATTTACCTCCGCAGCTAAACAGAGATCGAGATTGGAAGAGTAGGGTTTTCCATACATCTTGCCTAAAGTAAGTGTAAGCGAGAGCCATCTTTGACTGCATGTTACCATCCTCGGCAGCAAAGTAATGGTACATCAAGGCCTTGGCTTTGTTTTGCTTTCTCATCTGACCCGTACCGTACAGAAACCCCAGCACGGACCGCGCGTGAGGGACGCCGCGGGAAGCGGAGGCCTCGATCTCGGAAACGGCATCGTCCATGAGCGTCGGATCGCCGGAGCTGACGGACTTGATCAGTTTCGACACGCTGGAGTAGTAGCGCTCGTCGTGCTGGGCGGCCGGGTCGGGCTTAAACGGGTCGGGTTCAAAGATTGGGCGCCAGGAGCCCGGGTCGAGATCCTCCTCGGACTGGGGCGAGGCGGAGTCGCCGAACTCGTCCCAGTCGGGCGAGTCATTCTGAGTTGAGTCGGAGGGCGGTCGTGAGTCGTCGGGGGAGTTGGGGGTGTCTAAGAGGTCGTCTTGAGAGAGTACGAGGAGGAAGGGGCGAGCGAGGAGAGTAAGCGGGTACAGAGAGAAAATCAGGAGAGCGAAAATGAGTTTCCGAGCTGCAAAATTCATTGCTTTGCCAGTAAAAGAATGGAGAAGAAGAAGAAGAAGAAGAAGAAGAAAAATTGGGACTTTGGGAAGTTGAGAGAGGGGTAATATTGGGATCAAGGTTAGTTGTATTTTTGTTTCGGTTGGTACTTGCCACGTAGAATGTGGTTACAAAGCCAATCACATTGTGCCACGTTAGCAGTCACACTTTGTGTACATATACGCTGTTTCTGACTTGACGCTGCGTCGTTAACAATGTCGATTGAGCTCAAGCTTTCCCGAACCAGCCGTGTTTATCGCCCTTCTGTAATTGCTCTCTCCGTCTCTCTCTCAATTTTTTTCTTGGGCAAACCCTCTCTCAAATAGTTATACAACTTGTAAATATATGTATTTATATATCATATATGATGGTGATGATGATGATGATGATGATGATGATGACGATGAGATGATGATACTGGAATTTCAGGAACTTGTTGAGGGTAAAATCGTAGTGAAGTCACCTTCTTCAATCTCTCACTATGGAATTCGCCTCTCTGTTAACGGATCTGTCAACTTGCAGGTTCGGATTTCACCCTCTGTTTGCTTCCCGAGAAAATCAATGAAATGAAAAGAAAAGAAAAGAAAAAAAAGTATTAAAACTCTTATTTTCCATTACTCTGGTTTATCACTGCTATACTTTTTCTAAAGGTTCGTGGAGGATCGGCGGGAGTTATCGAGAGTTTAGTTGGTGTTGCCAAGCCTATCACCATTGTGTGAGTGAGATTTCCATAGCTCTTGGGCATTGCTTTGCTACTATTATGTTGCATTTGGTTCTGATGTGCTTCTCCTCTTTTTCTCACTTGGTAGCAGGAATAAAATTATTGAGGTTAGACCTTCTGGAAAGATTGCTTCAGGCACATCAGAGGTATCTGTGATAAATAATTCAATTTAAAAGTGCTTTTAAATTTGGAACACTATTTTAAATTTGAGACACTCTGATATTCCAAATATGTGTGCTACCCTGGTGAAAAATTATTGTCTTCTGGAATTGAACATTCTAACCACACACTATCGGTTTTTGTGATTGCCAAATGTTGTAAGATTTGCTGATGTAGCGAAACTTATACAAATCTTCTAGAGTTTGTGATTAAAACCTGTTCATTTTTGCTGCATAACTGCCTTTATTATCCCTTGTTTCCACTAAACATTTTATCTTTTAGGCGGTTAGCGTTTACTTATGTGGTATTTGTCTGTGTTTTTGGTCAAATCTTTCTCTAGTAGTCTTATTTCAGTTTCTGCCTTTGCTCCTGTTTTTATACCCAATTAATTTGAATGCAATGGCCCCTTTCACTTATTCAAGTTACAATAAATTATGGTGGATTTCAAGCTGCTTTGATCTTAGTAAAACTTGCATATTCTCTTTTGGTTTGGTTGAATGTGAATTCCTGTTGTATCATTTGCAAATTATAGTTGTTCATGTTTGTTGCAGGTTCCCTTTTCCATGAATATCAGGCAGCCAGGAGAAGACAACCTAGAAAGGTTCTATGAGACCTTCCATGGAGCAAATATTAACATTCAGGTGCATATTTCTGTCTTAAATAAGTGCAAATGTTCAGTGGTTCCACTCTGAGTTCAGAATATCTTTAGATTTGATTCCAAATTCCCACCTTTTTAATGCATTTTTTCTTTCCATGTTTATCTGAAACATGATAAAAAGCTTTGTTCCATAGTATTTATTAACTGTAGATATATCGAGAGGATACCTGTATAAATCATTATCTACAACAATGGAGTTCATAGTTGAAAGTGATAAAGGTATATATTGACTATATAGATGAGGGTTTTATTTGATTTTATTCTTTCTTTGTTATTCCATCTAGATACTTATTTAAAGTTACTGCTTTGGTTATTTTGTATTTTTTAGCTGATCTTCTTCAGCGACCAGTTTCTCCTGAGATGGTCATCTTTTACATCACTCAGGATACTCAAAGACACCCGCTGCTTCCTGAATTAAAGTCAGGTTGCTGCTTACCTTGCATTATCTACCACCCCTTTCTTCTTAAAACTTTGAAGTATTGTTTTCATCTTTAATGAATGTTCAATTTCTTTTGCATGCATAATAAAAGAATGCACCATTTAGAAACTAGTTGTGTTGCATTTAACTTCTAATTTGATGTCGCTTATTATTTTTGAAATATGGTGAATATGTCATGACATGATCCTATTACTGATGAGAGGTATTGCTGAATAGGTGGATTTCGGGTTATTGGAAAAATGTCTACTCAATGTTCTTTATCGGATCCCATTACTGGTGAGCTAACAATAGAAGCATCTGCAGTTCCGATTTGTTCCATTGACCTACACTTGCTTCGTGTAGAGTCAATCCTTCACGGGGAGAAAATTGTAACTGAAACATCTCTGGTTCAGACTACACAGGCATTCACCTTTCCACATCTTGTCGATGTATTTAACTAACTTACTTCTCATTAACATATTTGTTGGCCTTACTCTTCCTATATCAGATAGCAGATGGAGATGTCTGTCATAATATGACTCTGCCCATTTATGTTATACTTCCCCGTCTTTTGACTTGTCCTACAGTCTTAGCAGGGTGAGTTTCCACCTAGAATAATTTTTGTAGCGAAGACCAAAATAGAGCAATTTAGAGTTATATTCTAACTGTCATTAGCAACATAATTCTATTTGTGCAGTCCTTTTTCAATTGAATTTAAGGTTGCCATAGTCATACGCTTCCAGTCAGAGGTAGCCAAATTGCATTCAAAATCTGATCCTACAACTCCCAGACTATGGGTAAGCATCATTTCAGCTTAAATGAGAGTGATAGGTATTTGTTCTATCTAACTGTCTTTTTTCCATCCTGAATTTCAGCTTGCAATGGAAACTTTACCGCTTGAACTTGAAACACGTTTGCATGGAGAATAATAGAACCGCTGATGGGCTGTCCTCGTATGCTTTGGGCCTTGAGCGTGGTTGCTGGTCATTGGACTTAACCCCTTCCCATATTGGGCCCTATTTCTTAAAGGACTTCTAGGTGTCTTTAGCCCTTGGGCTGTTGTTTGTGGTTGTGTTTTGGGTTTCGGTTCCATTGCTAAAAAAAAAAACATGAGCACATCTGACCGTTGGAATCACGATACTTTCAAGTTTCAACGATGACCGTTCGAATGTTCAAGATTCATACCTGTTGCACGTGTGGGCAACATATGAAAAGGAAGAATTATACAGTGTAACCTCATGTATCTACTCATGTAAGTCCAGCAATAATAAGACCACTGCTTAATCCTTTATCATTTATACAACAACATTTCATTCATTCATAATTTTTAGAAACATGGTGTTACGGTCACACACCAAGGGCTGTGCTTCACTTTAGAGCTCCATGTAGCTAACGTTTTCTTAGTACTTTATTTCAGCGATTCACTTTGGGATGTTGTGGAAAGCCAAAGCAGACTAAGCATGATTGTCATGGATTTTTTTTTTGTTTTTTTTTTTCAAATGATTTATATTAGTTTATTTTGTTGTTTGAACTATTTTATGCGGATCAAATGCTTCTCTACATAAACTGATCGTTTAGTTCAAGAAAACGAAAATTTAAACTAGTGTAGACTTTATGAAGGAAGTTCCACAGCCAGGAAAGCTATGTATTCCGGCCTAATAGACTCTCATGAACAGTTATTCATTCAAAAAGAATAGAAGAGCAACCTCTGATATCCATATAAATAGAAGCATCTCATCCTTTATATTATTGAGGGGATATCCATCATTCAGGTTCAAAACACTTGGCAGGAAGCAAACCAAATATAAATCACATTCCGATATCCACTCCTCAAAAGAGTACAGCAAAATGACTTGCAGTTCACTCAACTGAAAACTCAAACAACATGCTGTGTCTGTACTTCTCACCAGGTTGAACAACAACGGATGGGAAGTTCGGTGTGTTGATTGCATTTGGGAACCCCTGTGTCTCCAAACAGAGCCCTGCATGCTTTCCATAAACAGCACCTTCTTTACCGACAACCCCATTGACATAATTCCCAGTGTAAAACTGCACCCCAGGGGCATTGCTCCATAGGTTAAGGACCCTTGAGCTGGATGGGTCTCTCACCTTTGCAGCATGTTTCAGACCTTCTTTCTCTTCTCCACAGTCAAGCACATAGTTGTGGTCATACCCTATACCGACCTCATGGATGGACTCACCAATCCTCTTCTCAGTAGTGAAATCAAAGGGGGTGCCTTTAACTGGCTTGATTTCACCTGTTGGGACTGTGTTTTCATCCACAGGGGTAACATGGTTTCCCCATATTTGAATTGTATGGTCAAGTATGTTCCCCGAGTTATGACCAGCCAAGTTCCAGTAGGTGTGCTGAGCTAAGCTGACTGGGGTGGGCTTGTTCTCAGGCACTGCTTCCATGTCAAGTCTCATTGTTGTGCTTGAAGCAAGTGTATAAGTTGCAGTCACAGAAAGTTTCCCTGGGTAACCTATTTCAAGGAAAAACATAAAACTGAGAGAGGGAAGGGAGAAAGAGATAAATATGATAGATAGATAGACAGAGAGTGAGAGAGAGAACCTTCCTCCCCATCATGACTATGATATTTAAAAGTGATGGATGGGTTATCGCCTTTTTTATATTCTGCTACCTCCCATATCTGCTTATCATACCCCTTGTGACCACCTAAGGAGAGTGAACAAAAAATATCAGCAGGATGTGTACCAATGATTTCTGTTGTGCAAAAATAAACAAAGGCTACCACAGACATTGATCGCACAATCAGACCCATTTTCTAAACACCATAGCTAGTACATTCTTCAAGAAAGTGGATGAAGGAAAGTAAAATACAAGAGCTATTGATACTATTATAAAACAAGACATAATATTAAGAACAAGCCTTAAGAGAAACCAGAGATTTAATGAAAGTTCAAAGCAAGAATGGCATTGCGAATGAAAAGTTGGACAATTCCATACCATGGAGACTGTTTGGAGGTTTGTTGATAGGCAAAGAGTACTCAGTTCCGTTGAGTGTAAACTTTCCTTCTTTGATTCTATTTGCGACCCGACCCACAATGCAGCCAAAATAAGGAGCAAGCCCTTTCTGATCACACATGCATTGACATTCAAAGAGGAAAATACAAATTAAAACAAAAAATTCAACTGATTATACCATGTAAATCATCAAATGGGGCTAAAACGACTGTATTCAAAGGCAATGTTATATAACCAATGACAAAAAATCATCTGATGGTGCCAAAGAAAAGTGTAGATAGCATTCGCATCAGATCACCAACTTTTTTTCTTTTTGGTTCAACAAATCGCCAAGTATAACAAATAATTCGCTTTGTTTTCTCATGAAAAAGCTTAATCATGCAATCAATACACCCAGAATCAATTTTTTTAAACAAAAAGTGGATAAAATTTACCATATACGGGTCAACGGAGTCGAATCCAAGAACAACATCAGCCGATTTTCCTTCAAAATTCATCATCCAATCCAAACATCAGCAATATTTTTTAGAATGACCAAAACACAACCAAAAGAGAAAAGATTGATTATACAATGAAACTGACTATCAAACAGAAGATTGATTGGGCAGAAAAAAGAAAACTAATTATGTACCATCCTTTCCAGGAACAGACAAGGAGGTGATGGTGCAGCCATAGTTGGAGATGAGAACACGCATGGTCCCATTGTTGAGTTCAAAGATTTCTGCTTTCTGGTTCTGATCCGCCATTGTCAGTGTTCCTCTGATAAGTGAGCCAAGAGCGTAACAGAGAGAGAGGCAGAGTCAGAGACACTGACGTTTTTATTGGATTAGATTCTGATGCTTACTCTATTACGGATATATATCCGTATCCGTATGTATGTATGTATCGCATGATCAAGGAGTGACGTCATCCCTCCGAGTTATGTTGCGACATGTTTCCTAGTTTTACCTGATTCTCTCCCTTCGATCTCTCTGATCTGGTACATCGTACTTATCCTCCATTTTTTTTTTCTCTTTTAATAAATAAAACAACCGATTTATTATTGCTTTTTATTATAGTACTCTAATTTCTCAATTATACAAGAATTTGGATTATCTAGTAATCCCTTTAGTGCTGATGTCATACTAGTAGATTGTTTTTTAGTATAAACTCATAATCGAAATCATTATTTTATTTTTTACCGTATGAGCTAATCTAGAGTTACTCTTTAATTGAATAAGAATAAAATTAGAATTAGAATTTGGATTGGTAGTTAGATAATAGGTTAGGAACTTAGGATTATGATAGATTATAATTCAATTTTCTCTAATATAATACAAATAAAAATAAAAGATAATTTTGAATCTATTTAACAAAATACTGAAAAAAAAAAAAAATCATTGATGAAGTGGATGATCTGTTTACGTTTTTCTTACCCAGTTACCTGCGGAAAAGTTTTTCCATGAAATAATCTTTGGTCAATAAAAAGTAAAAACAGAGGACACATAAAAATTTCTTTGCATGAAATTTTCTTGATTTATGTCTAACCAACAATATTTATGGAGTTAATTTTCAGTTGAGAAGCCATATATGTTGGGAACGGACCTCAATGATCCCAGACAAATACGTGGCTGTTCACGAGTTATTCTATATTGTACAACGTTGGTCATACACACACTCATACTTTGGCCCCAAGAAAAGAAACAAAGAAAACAAATTTTAAATTGTTTTCGACTGCACGGGATTTACCATCACTTGCTTCCCAAGTAACATCTGCATACATTTCAAATGTTTCGGCAATTCATAATCATTTCTTTTGCATAAATATAATTAATTATTGCTGGGAATGAATAATTAATTGGAATATATACAGCATATATATAGTATTGCTCTCCTCTCGAGTACCTTCACACATTGACAGAATCACAATCTCTCTTCCATTTCTTGTTCTGTATATCCATCTTACTCTTACAATCAAATTTCTATTCTACTTGCATGCATACAACTTTTGCTAGCTCTTAATTACTTGTGCACAGCTTAGCAAGACTAATTTCTACTTACTATAATTCATATCAAAACTACTTGCAGCAGCAGTAGAGAAAAGAAACAAGTATACATATATATATATATATATCAATGGTGTCACTGAGGCTGCAAAAGCGACTGGCCGCAAACATACTCAACTGTGGTAAGAAAAGAGCGTGGCTCGATCCCAACCAGACCAATGACATTTCCATGGCCAATTCCAGTACGTATTAATTTCAACTATTCTTTCTTACTCAATATATATTATTGGATAATGAGGCAAGCACTGTGAATTGCAGGGATGAGCATTAGGAAGCTTGTAAAGGATGGCTTGATCCTCAGGAAACCAATGAAAATCCACTCGAAGGCACGCTCTAAAGAAGCCCATGAATCAAAGAAGAAAGGTAGGCACTCCGGTTATGGAAGGCGAAAGGGAACCAAGGAGGCAAGGCTGCCATCAAAGGTTCTGTGGATTAGAAGAACAAGAGTATTGCGGCGTTTACTCCGCAAGTACCGGGAATTTGAGAAAACAGATGGACAGCTGTACCACAACATGTACATGAAGGTGAAGGGTAATGTTTTCAGAAATAAACGCATACTCATAGAGAGCATTCACAGGGTTAAGGCTGGAAAAGAAAGAGAAAGAACACTGTTGCATCAGTTTGAAACCAAGAAAGCCAAGAGCAAAAGCAGAGGACTTCAGGATGGAGGATAGATTAGGCCAAATGATCAGGCAGTACTTATCATATTCAAACTTAAGTTGTCATTAGGAAGGTTTATCAAAATTCTTGTATATATCTTCTACTATGTGGTCTGAGTTTTAAAGATATGTTATTTTAGAATTTGTTGGTTTATCTCATAAACTATATCTTCTTCCTTAGGCAACTTTTCTGCATTCCAATATAGCAAACATCATAATCAAGATTCAAAAACCAAAGAAAATTGAAAAGACTGTTCTTTATTAGGTTCCCAATTATTATATGAGCTGTTTTTATTACTTCTACAACAGTTTCAACTGTTGGGAACATGTGATTAGATGCTCGTATGTGATGCATCTTACAAATCAATTCACGATTTATCACCTAATGTAAAGTCCAACGTCCCTGAATAGGTGACTTAAAATTAATAATGGCTTCAAGAAACCATTCCCAATTACTATAATTACAGATGAAACATAAAGCAGGGGAGAACACAAGAAAAAAAATACCACAGAACTCAGTTGATGCTCACTAATAATTGCAGAGACCATCATGCCTTTCCTGCTGAACCAAATAGATGCATTTTCTCTGCAATCACTGCTTTCATGGCTTCTTTTGCAGACGCCATAACATGGACTAGATCTTTCTTAGGGTCCCTAAGGGAGTCCATGTAAGCTTTCCGCACCTCAGTATTTACATTGAACTTTCTCACACCATGCTCTATGCATTCCTGTTCAAGGAGTCAAACAATTCATATACACATTATCAGCCATCAATGTTTTTTCAACACTGTCAGTTTAAGCTCCTACAGAGCAGAATTCAAATACAGATGGAAACATCGTTGAGGATCTTCAACTTTTAAATGAAAGCCTAAGAACCCAAATTGTTTCTCAAGTTAGTACATATATATAAACTTTTTACCTTTATAAGTTCCTTAGACAAACCAGAAGCTCCATGAAGCACCAGGAAGACTCCTTTCTTCGAACTCAAAGCATGCAAATCCTAATAAGGGGAAATTGAAATCAGTAACCTAGATAATGAGGAATTGGGTGGGGGGAGAGGGCTGGCATACCCATGTAGTATGAAATTAGAATTCAGACCAATAACCAGTAATAGCACAAAAGTCAATAAGTAATTATCTCAACCTTAATGGAATTATTAGGAATACGTTTAATATACTTGACCTTAAGCAAATCAAGTCTCAGATTTGGGCCACTTGCAGGGTATTTCCCATGGACGTTTCCGATACACACTGCCAAAGCATCTATACCGGTTTCATCAATGAACTCTTGAGCCTGAAATTCGTGAGGGTGAGTTTGGAAATGTTTAACAAAAAAGGAAAGCTGATTTCAAAAACTTAGGAAGAAAAAGATAACCTGCTTAACATCAGTCAGCCTTGCTTCATAATCCTCAACAGTCAAATCATCTTCTGTCCCGGACAATCTCCCTAGTTCAGCTTCTACTAGAAAGCCTTTAGAGTGAGCCAGGAATGCTACAAACTTAGTGTATGAAACATTTTCTGTAAAGGAAAGATGTGATCCATCCACCATGACTGAATCAAAACCCTGGCAAGGATAAATTCAAGAATGCAAAACAATTAATAACGCTCTATAATGTTAAAGAGATTACATTCTGACTACAAAACAATGCAACATGAGATCAAATGGTAAAAAGTCAACTTACCAACTCAAGAGCTTCCTCCAGATCTTGCTTTAAAGTTCCATGATCAAAGTGCACAGTTATGGGAACCTACCGTAAAACCAGCAGTTCAGTAATAACGACGTAAAGCCGATATAGAAAAATTACAATATTATTTAGGCAAACATTCTAATGAAAATAAAAATCATATATATTCAATCATTTTTTAGAACTTCTAAGAAATTTCAATTATTAAAAAAAAAAAAAAAAAAAAAAAAAAAAAAGGCTTCTATCTTAGGATACCTTCAGAAATCGGTTTTAGAACATCAGTTAAGATGACAGCCTAAAATTAAAATAAAATAAAATAACAAAAAGTCAAAACTTGAAAACACATGTTTAGGATGTGGTATGCCACTTACACTGGCTTGTTTAGCAGCAGAGATACAACATGCAACCAACGGGATCCCTCCTTGCTTCAAGGCACCAGGATGGATCTGGATAAATAATTGACAATCAGTGAATGTCTAATTGTGAAATCACCTCATGCGGCAATTTGGGACATTTGAGAATTTCTAAATTGTGTGCTTAGAAAAGATTAAGTTGCATCAGTATTATTGTCCTTCGAATCTTAAAAGTTACTTAAAAGGATCTTTGGTTTGATTAGGACCTAGCAACCAGCATATAGTTGGGTAATGTGAGTGTAGATCTTGGGGAGTTGCTTTTATAGACAAGCCATATATCCAAGCTTAAGTTTGAAACTCATACTTGTGAGGACAAGTCAGAGAAATAATCACGCAATATGTAATGTAGGAAGTAGGAACATTGGGCTATTCGCAATATCTACTACATTCATCCAATATTCTACTGCTTCTAACCTGTAATATAGCAGGACTTTGCTCTTCCTCTGCTGCAGCAACAACTGCCTCTGCTCCTTCCAAATTATAAACATTGAATGCTCCGACAGCATATCCACCCTTTTCTGCATTCTTTAAATAGATTAAATTGTTAGTATGCAAGGGAAAAAATAGTTATGTACCAACTAGCTATTGGTCAAGTGGTATTTCTTTCCACAATGTTGGAGAGATTCCAAGTTCAGATACCCCCTCCCCCAATTTATTTCTTTTTTTTTTTAAAGTTATGAAACTTCAAATAATGATCCTTACCCGAAGGAGCTCTTTGGTTGATGAAAGTCTCACTGGACGAGCCCAGGATTTCACTAGCTCTGCCAATGCTCTGCTGTCACCAACATTACCTAAGAATGGAGAATTTTAAGAAGATCTAAGTATCAGAAGTCCAATATGATAAGTTTTGTTAGTTTACAACTGTTCCCAAAAGCTTAAGCTGTAAGAATGAGGATGTGGGACAACTTTTATTTTTGTATTCTAACACTCTCCCTCACGAGTAGGTGTCTCCCCACCATTAGAGATCCTAACATGTGAAATTCAATGTAAAATTGAGTGTACAATTTCAGAGATTTGAATTCATAATCTCTGGCCCTGATGCCATGATACATTTTGTTGAGTTACCATTGTCTTCAAAAGCTTGAACTTTTAGGATGTGGACCAACTACAATTTTTATATTCCACCACACCATACACTCTTAGTAAATCTAGAACAAGAATATTTGAAAACTCCAAAACTCACCAGGAAAAACAATGTATGGAACTCCCAGATGCCTACTTTCGGGACCTAGCTGCCATAAGGGAACACCAGGCAAGGCTTGCCCCACTATTTTGGCACATTTTGCTTCAAGAGCTTTTGTAGCAAGATCAGAGGATGTGATTCCACCCTAAGTAGAGTATAAAATTCAGCATGACAGAACCAGGTACAACAGTGGTGATTTTTAAGATTTCACAAGTCCATAGCATATGAAGCATGCATACAAATATAGTGACGATATTTATGAATTCATTATGTATAAGCAACTGCATTAGATGAATGGTATTGAGTCATATTAAGGCTATTTTGGGTTAAGTTTCATGTTCAAGTCCTAACCTCTCTAGGACTCTTTGTTTTCTTTTCTCATGAGTAAGAGGAAAAACACAATCCGCGGATAGTGTGAAAAAGTCACCCATGGATCAGCCCAGTGATTCACCTCCACTCTGAATCTTGTGGATTAAAACTCTATGCCCTTAAAAGTTTTGTATCAATAACTGAATGTTGCATTACATATGGGGTTTTATTTTTCGATTGAACCCCTAAGTTTAAATAAGGGATTGTAGTTTGGAGAGGAAAGGCAGCTCTGACAATGCAAAAGTATGTTTATGCATGCTAGAGGGAGAGAGAGAGAGAGAGAGAGAGAGAGGAACGCGTAGAAGTACCTTTGCAAGAATGTAACGAGGTTTTTTAGTTATTCGTCTAACTATTTCCACCAGCGCAGAGCTAACTTTGAAGTTGATTTCCAAACTCTCAGAGGGAGCTGCCCAATGGAAAATAAATTGCCACTTCAGGATAAAACTTATATATATTTTATATAATTAAATAAAATAATTTACTAAAACTTTCCATTGTTTAGTCTTACAACAGATACCAAAAAAAAAAAAAAACAAACACACACACACACCA